>VZTG01002806.1:22900-120032 GCA_013397845.1 Melanocharis versteri | reverse complement strand
AGAGGAGAGGAGAGGAGAGGAAAAAAAGAATAAAATCAAGAACAAAAATAATTAGAAGAACAGGAAAATAAGGAAGGGAAGAGAAAAGGAAATGGGAAAAAGGAAAAATAAAAAGGGAAAAAGGGAAAAAGGAAAATTAAAAAAGGAAAAAGGGAAAAAGGGAAATGAAAAAAGGAAAAAGGAAAAGGAGAAAGAAGGAGAAGGAGAAGGAGAAGGAGAAGGAAAAGGAAAAGGAAAAGGGAAAGGGAAAAAAGGGAAAAAAAGGGATAAAAAAAGGAAAAAAGGGAAAAAAAGGGAAAAAAGGGGAAAAAAGGGATAAAAAAGGAAAAAAGGGGAAAAAGGGAAAAAAGGGAAAAAAAAGGGAAAAAAGGGAAAAAAGGGAAAAAGGAAAAAAAGGAAAAGGAGGGGGAGTAATGAAATTGATCAAGGAACTACGTGATCTTCTATGTTAGCACTAATGTCAGCTATATCTCCTACGTAGTGCCAAACTGAATTTCAAAGGTAGAAACTGCCCTGATCTCTAACCCTGAGCTCTTCTGGTGCTTTTCTGGCCAAAGCTGAACCTCCTCTGTCTTCCCTGGGCAGGGAACCTCGGTGAACACTGACGTGCCCAGCTCACACGCAGCATAACAGAAGGCTGGGCAGCTACACATAAATGGTCACGGTTTATCTGCTTTTGCATACATGTGGCTTGCAGGTTCTGATGCAGCAAGAAGCATTATGCCCCAGGTCTGTACTCATCAGCAAGTTTAAACAAATCTACCTTGTATTGAATAAGTACCTCCCTATGGAGCAAGTGCTGAAAATGAGCATTTACTGACTTTCTAAGCATTGACTAAGTGAATTAGGGATGGATTGTTAGATCCACTAGTGAGAATTGAACTTGTCCTTTCTTGTAAAGGGTAGTAAATTTATTGATTTCACATTTTTGTTGATTCCTTTCTGACATTTCATTCATACTAAACCTCTCATTTATTATGTTTGTATATGCAGTAAATGACCCTGTAAAGAGAACAGCAATCAGAAGGAAAAGCTATAGCATTTCAAAATTGCTTCACCTCCTGCTTAATATCTGTCATGGGTTTCACATAGTAGCTTGTACATCAGGTGAAAAACCTGAAGCACAGCCCTTAGCAAGGTAAGTCTAAGGCACCTTCCTCCCCCATAAATACACCTGTGGTAGTTCCCAAACCCACAGTTTTCAGGCACGTTGCAGGAAACACAGTGCAGGATTTCCCAACTCCAACATGAAAAATATTATTTTCTCCAGGTGAGAGATTCAAATGACAAAACGTTGTGCTGCTGTTATTTTCTCTGTTCTCTATGTTTGAATTTCATCTTAATTTTTCATACTAAATTCCTAAGCAGGTCCTGTATATTAGTTCAATCTATCAGAAAATACATTACTAATTTTCTCCACTGACAATAGGACAACCATTCTCTGCTTTAAACCCAGCAAAGGAAAGGGAATTCTTTTCAATAAGCCAAATAATCCTGGATTAGATTGCGTCAGATCTTTGCTGTTTTACTCAGTGTGATTTAAAATGATATTCACTGTATAACCAATAGCCTACTTAGGAAATTAAGATGATAGGATTTTATAATCAGGGATTTGTGGTTTTCTACATAAAAATTACTCTCAAATCTTAACATTCTATTCTTCAGTAGGATGAGTCTAGCTCTACGGAGATCAAGGTAAAAAAGCAGGTAAATTCACAGTGTTTAGACTATGTATGTGTGGCTAATGCTTCTGGCTGCCAATCCGTTTTAAAAGGAGGAGACAAGATACAAAAGCTGCTTCATTGTTGTTGGGGTTGGACAAAAGAGCAATACAGAGACAGAACAGCTCCTTCACAGCTAAAGACCGTTCTCAATTCTCCCTCTCTCTTGTTTTTATCTCCCTCTCAGGTTACTGCATTTTCTCTTCCCCTCATGCCATTGCAGTAGTGCTGAGGACAAGTGAGATAATGCTTGGCCTAAATCCAGGCAATCATTTTGGAGTAATTAGTGTAGGTATTGCACACCCAGTCCTTACTTTTTTTTTTCTTTTCAGGTAGGTATCAAGTTGCTCACATTACCTGATTACCTGCCTGCATGTGGATGGCCAGCCCCAAGGTGCAGGTAAAGCTCATCCCCAGGTAGCAAGTGAGGGTTTAATTGAATGTATCAGTTTGTTCTGGGAAATTTGGCTCTGCTGCAACGACTTATTTCTCCTCATGCTGCTGTGTGCAATCTCCCTTTTGCAGATCAGCCTTTTTGGCACTTTTAGCCAAAGAACATAATCTGTGTTGTTATGACCTTGGAGCTGCTCTGAATTCTGATGTTGCTCTTTTTGTTCCTCCATTTATTTGGAGAGCTGGGTAAGAGCAGTGTCCATTTGTAGGGCTAAGCAATTCTTCACCCTGAGAAACTCTGGGCACAAGCTTCTGCATGTACACTTTTCAGGTGGATGCTAGGGTTTTCAAAGGTACACAAGCTGCACATCCCCTGTCTTCCCACTGGTTTCCCAGAAATTCGGCAGTTGTATGTCAGAAACACATATTCAATTCTCACATGAAAAATACTGGATAGAGACAGAGGATGACTGACATTGGCATGCACTGTATGCTGATGGCCTCCTTGCTCGGGCAACATTTTTGCACCTTTTATTCCTTTCCTGCCCCATCCAGTGACTCCTGATCAACCCTTTGCCATGCCTCCCCTAGCCCAGGGTCTCTATGACCCAAACTTCTTTCCTGAGTGTACCTTGAGCAGCAGTAACATCTTGCCCGTGACTCTCCGGCTACACACCTGCTCCCTGACCATGGGAGCCCTTCAAAGGGCAGGGAGGAGCTCTGTCTCCACTTTGTCCTCACCTCACCTCTCTGCTACAGATGTGAGTGAGGGTGCAGCTTTACGTCAGCTGTGAAGGTAGCCTTGGGCTATGGATATATTTCCACCAGGAATTGGTGCGAGACTGCTAACAGCTTCACAAAGACAAGAAAAGAGCTAAAGAGCTGTTGGATGCTAAAGGCTTCCAGCCAATACTAGCCTGGATCAGATACAGATTGGCAACCTTAAGATGCATGGCTCCAATTTCCCATTACCAATTCCCCTGAGCTGCTCAGTCTCCCATGGTGAAAGCTCTAATTTAGGAGAGATCCTGTAGGGCTGCCTTGTTCTTTTCCTCTCTGCTTTGTTTCCAATTTTTACAAGTCCATGAAGTCTTGCAGCCAGATGCCCACTGGCTCTCAGGTGGATGTAAGCAGGCATCCTGAGAATAGCTCAGCTCAAGACCTAAAGCTGCAGTCACTATTTAAATTCCTAGAAATCAGAGCAAATAACAATATTCCAGTCCCATTTCTCCTAGCTGATTAGTTTTGCAATCAGCGCGTGAAAGAATTTGAACTCGGCAGCAACTCAGAACTCTGAATAGCACAACCCGAGTAATGGGAATAAAACAGTGGAAAGACGATTATATTCCTTTATACAACTGATTGCAAAGAAAAAGATCAAATATATTTTAAGTTATAGTTTCATTAAAATTTGGGCAAAGAGATTCAAGCTATTCTAGCAAGAAAAGGCAACTATGTGCATACAATATTATTCAAGTGGGATGTTGATAATTCTGTGTTACTTGATTTCTTTAGAAGAAGGCCAGGCTCTGAGCTGGCATGAACAGATTATTTCCTTTAAAGTTGGCAGAGCTGTGATGATTGCAACAGCTGAAAGTCTTGCTCTGCACTGCATCAGTGCTATTATAATTACTGTTTTCATCCAGTAAAACTAAGTAGATCAACTTGGTCACAGCTGGCTCCAAGCTTTTCAGCAGCGTTTCAGAAACTGGATGTCACTCTCTTGTGGACAAGGGTCTAGGAACAGGCTCCTCCTGCCAGTAGAGACAGTAGGAGAAGAAAGGAATGTTTAAGATGGAGAGATGGGGGGAGCTGCTCTTCCTGCTGCCCTTGCAGCAATCAAGGGAATAAAAGGGAAGGAGCATGGCTGTTTCCAAAGCAACTGTACGGTCCTCATGGCCAGCAGTACCTGCACACACATCCTCACCCCGTGCCAGCCCCAGGCAGGCAGGTCCCAGGGGAGCTCGTGTGAGCCCAGGCAGCCCCTCCAGGACACCGTCCCCACTACCTACAGACCAGCACAAACTGGATGAGCACATTGGGAAAACATTAACATGATAGAGGTGCCTTTGTCCCATGTTGGGTTTTCTGGGCTCTCTTTAGAACTGATGTGAAATGGTGAAGCAGGCTCCTGGTATTACATGCAAGGCCTCAATTTTGCTACTTTTTTCTAGCAAAATAAATGCTGATGGTTTCTCTATTCCTTTGTCTCCTTTCTGAGCTCTTTCAGTTTTCTTAAGAATCCATACAAATGCATTTTCTGGCAAAATGTTAGAAAGGTAAATAATGCATTGACTTGTTTTTCAGATAATGATGCTATGTCTGGAGCACAACTAAGAAACATCAAGATGAGTGCATGGGCCAAAGAAGAAATCTAGAAAAGCTCAAAGAAATATGGAAACGTGGATCACCTTGCCCTCTAACCCACTACGTGGCATGATGGCAGGTTAAATTAGTTAGAAAGGTAAGACCAGTATTTGTAGTTTAAATAAACAGAATTAGCAGTGGATAATCCAAATTTTGCCACTAAGAAAACCAGAAATATTGTATTTTTTTTCTCACCAGAAACAGTTTTAGCCCATGGAGAAGATATTCTTCTTGACAAATAAACTGAATGCAACAAAGGTATAATCTAGACAATATTTTGGATACTTATGACATTAATATTAATGGCACATAGATGGCATTAATAATTACAAGCAGTTTTCCAACTGCTTGTAAGGATATAGTATCATGACTGAATTTTGTTTTGCAGCAAGTTTGACAGTCCAGAATATTATATTACATATATTTTACTCTTTTGCTAACCTACTGTTCAATTGAGAGATTAGACAGGAATGTAAAAATAATCAGATAGAAGGTCTGACAAACCATTCATCTTGACACCCTGTAAAGATAATTCTCAACCATCTAAGATGGATATTGAAGAGGTTCTAGCAGATAAACGGACTGGCAATAAAAATCTCTAGAGAAGCATTGATTTCCCATCCTTTCTAAAGTAAGAATGGATTACAGAGAGCAACAGGTTACACAGGTGCACCATCTTCAGTACGCTATTTCAATCTCACTATTGCCCCTGAAAAGAATGAATTCTGTTATTCCACAATAAAGGAACTAATAGACAAGTGTAGGTTTGGTCAGGAAAGAGCTAAATCAAACCAATATTTTTTATTTTAGGGCCAGACACAAGGATACATTATAAGTTTCCCGGTTGGCTGAAAATGTTCAGAACACATTTGAAAGAGAAAAGAACTGTGAATAGACAGACACACTCTGAGGCACTATTCATCACTGATATCTTCATGGTGGGTTGGACCGCAGCTGCACTTCAGACCTGGAGAGGAGATACATTGTGCAGCATTAGGAGCTGTGTGGATGAAAAATTATCAGTTTGAGAGTTGCAGTTCTTTCTGTGTGTTTTTCACTTGCTGGAAGAAAAGAACCTCACAGTTACTTGCTTATGGTCCATATTTTGAAAATGGAATGGGGAAGGACCGTCTGTCACCTCCTGCCCATTTGCTGTGTTAAAACAAGAGCAGCAGCTTCATAATGCATTATCTCCTGCACTCCTGACTCTACTCACTCATCAGCTTCCACATCCCATATGGCTCATGCAGGGAGTATGAAGGGATTGCCTTTAAGCCTGATTTTAGCATGTAATCTACTCATATTTTAAAAATAGATTTTATTATTTATTATTATTTATTTATTTGAGTGTATGGAGTAGGGAGTTTTGGTCACTTTCCAGTTTCTGTTCAGTTTTTAAAAGTTTGGAATTAATCACCAAACCTGGGGAAAAGCAAAATTAGGACACTTTGGAGCTAAGTCATCGCTTTGACAACGAAGCAGTGCCTGCTCTCACAGCTTCCTACGCCTTCTGTCCTAGATACTTTGTCTACTGCATTTTCCTCAAGAAAGTCATCTCATTTCATCAGTCCAATATAAACATGACTCCTCTCCCCCTTCTGAGGACAGAGGGAAGTATTTAACATGCTGGAACTTACCAGTACTAATTACTTTATTCTTGACAACAAAAATTTTGACAGCAGAGAGAAATGGAGGAATCTCTTGAATGTTTGGAGTCATTAAATGTACAACCGGGCACCTTCATATCTACTATTACCAATTAACAAAATCCTGGCAGAGTACTGAGGAAGCTTGGGATCCAATTCTGTAAATATTCATCCACGTGGGAAGGGCTGCACAGCTGAGTGGCCTCAGTGAGTTTACTGCCAATGCCCATGTGCATAAAAAGTTCCCTATGTGATTAAGCACTTGCAGGAATCCTAATCTTTGCCTGTGCTGTTCATAAGTGTCTGATATGAAGAACAGTTCTGAGACATTTCATCACCTGTCAGATTTTTGTAAATTATCCTAAGTTTTCATTATTCCAGTAGTTTCCATGTTTACATGTAGACACAGCAGATAGGTCATGGTATTTGACTTTGCACTTCTTTTTTAATTAGTTTTGCTGACCAGGGACCCACTGTTGTTGAAACAGATGTTGCAGCCCAATAATAGCTCTCAGCTGCCAAGAGCAAACTGTGGAACTCAGCCCTCGCCATGCAGAACAAATGAGTGAAATAAGGGGCCCATGAGCTCCAGACAGCAGGAACACTCCACAACATGTGTGTTTACCAGCTCTATCTCAAGGCACATAAAATTTCAAACATACTTCTCTTTCTCATTTAAAATATAATGAATGAGGAATTATTTCTCAAAAATGCACATAGTGCCACAGAATAAAAGCATTCTTTTTGTTCCTTTGACTTGCATATTTGTTTAACTATTTTAATTTGGCTTTGAGTCACATGCAGCACAGATCAGACAGGCTCTTCCAGACTTGAGAAGATCAGGTGAAACTCAACCTGAGGGCTCAAATCAAGCTTCCAATCAGTCATGTCTGGTTCAGACAGGCACAGAAGGAAACTAGAACACTTGCTCTCTATGGCAAAAATTAATTAGCTCCCCTATGAACACACTTTGGTTTTTATTTAGAAGGACTGAGGTACTCAGACAAAGTGGTGATGATCCTAAATCAATATCCTCTCCTGTATGATAACTGCACTCCCTTTTTTTCTGACTTACATATTGAATTATTACTGCCCAGCCCAGTGTTTCTTTGTAACCTGCCTAAGTCTTTTACGCTATGTCTTTCACCTAAGAGTTATCCAGTACTATTAGCTCTTCTTCTGTATAACTCATTTTGTAACATTAATATTACGTAGATCAGGCACAGTGTTGATCTCTGGACATGTCTTTGTACCTGTTTGTGTTTCAACAAGAGCTTTACTATCTTTCTTAGGTTGAATGTCTGAATGGTATATTAATTTATTTTTAGACATATTGGTATTGTAGAAGGAAGTGCATTTCTGTAAAGATTTCTAACTCATCTGCAAAAGTAGGACTGTCAGTAGACATGTCTATTCAACAACAGGAGAAAGTAGTCTTGAAAAGCAAGATGCTCATGCAATGCTGGTGGGGACAAAATTAGGCAACAGCTTATGATATAACATGGTGCAAAATTCCAAAACAAACCAAGAACCCATAATTCACATGGTTACAAAAATCACATCCATGCAAAGTCTCAGGTATGGTTACTGTAAGGTTCAACTTAGGAAATTGTTTGATTTTTAGTATTTTAATTTACTTTGAATGTCACCCAAAATTCATCCCAGAAAATTTTCTGGGATCTCAGTGTTATTTAAAACTATCAGAAGTGTTTAAAGCAGCTAAACATCAGGGTGAAGAAAGGCCACCCAACACAAACCTGGCTAAAGGGATAAAGGGATAAATCCATCATTTCTGCCCACCTCATCCCTTTTGCCCATGCAACCACACCATGAGTGGCTGCTTGCAAAGGGTTTAGGCAGACCAGCAGCCTACCCTGGCTCACCCAAAGACCACCCAGTCTCTGAGGACAGCACGAAGGGAGCACCAGCACAGACTACCAAAGGAACTATTCATGGGGACACCTTTCTCTGCCAGGATGTCCTTAGTGCTCAGCAGCAGCAGGAACGAGCTAAGGAGAACTCAGCTGAATGAGAAGTCTGCTGTTTTCGCACATCCTCTGTAGCTGAAACAAGGTGGCAGTAATATTTGTATATCCACTAGATCTGTGAGATCCTGATTTTAATGGGTATTTGTGAGGACAGTAAAAACAATATGAAAAGAGAAGGATTTAGAACAAATACTGGCTCAGGAACCTTTCTCTAACACATATACAATATATAAATCTGTCTAGCAAAGCAAGTACCTCATAAATTAAAAAGCTTGTTCAGTCCTGGTCTGGACAAAGCACAGTAGACCACGGAAGCCACAGCCTCTCCGCTCTTCCTGACAAACGCAGTTTTCCCTGCTCACAGTGATTGAGAACGCTGCTCCAAAGATTATTTCCCAACCTCACTGTTTTGATCATGTTACAGTTGTCTCTTTTTGCCTCTCTGCCTCATCAAACAAGCTAGAGGCTTCATTTCACAGCCCACTCTTGTCTTGGATTCAGCACCAAGAGCTCAACTCTCCCCTAATCCCTCTGTTTTGAATTTTTTCATTTGTAAGCAACCACATCTGTGTGACTCCTGACATTGGGAAGAGTTTGCTGTAAACATCCACAAAGTCAGCTGTTTTTCAGACCTTTTCTAAAAACTCCTTTGCCTTTGTGCTTATGGCAGAAACCAGTGAGATTTCTGATGGTCTGAGACCTCTGCTCTTCTGTCTAGCAGACCCTGCCTCCACCTGTATTCCCTCTGCAGTGCCTTTATCCTGTGGTTCTTACAGCTTGATACCACGGTCTTATGCTGGCGACAAAGCCAACCAAGGGTGCTCCTGCTTCACCCCAGACGTAAGCAGGAATGAGCTCCAGATCAGTCAAACAATGTACTGTTTCCAAGTTGGAGCGGCTTCCCAGGCAGTAGGAGCCTACGACTCCCTACAAACCCGATCTCTTTCAGGTAGTCCTTTCTGTAGTTCCTAAAGTGTGATGCATTCCCTCAAGAGGGCAATGGCATTTAGACAACATTTTGAGACACTGGCATGGAAAGAATCCGCAGTCCATGCTGTAGAATGGAAAGCTTTGAAATGAACTCTGGAACTTTCCACTCATGCAACGATTTTCTCCACTGTTCTACAAAAAGGAGCAAACTCTTTTTGCATGGGAATGACTGCATATACACATCCCCCAAAAGAAAAAGAGTGAGAAGAAGAAAGAAAAAGGAAGGAAGAAAGGAAGAAGGTGGGAGAGAGGGAAGGAGATAAAGAAAGAAAAAGAGAAATTAAGAATATACTGCATATATCTGAATGGCAGGAAAGCATCTGGGTCATGTCTATAGCAGATAGAATAAGGATCACATTACCAGAGACACAGAAACATTGCTCTTAAGACAGAAAGTATGATTCATTTTTCTGTCCTAAAAGGAAAGGTATCATTTGGCCTCCCTGCCAGCAAAGTAGACAAACTGTATTGCAGACATGTAGGTAGCAAAACAGTTTTCTCCTCCACTTTTATTTTGTTGATGGTTGTTTAGCATGTGTGAGGCTGGCTCCTGGAGCATCCCGGCAGATTGGCTGCAGGTTCCTGGAGTGGGCAAGCACAGAGAGATCACCATTTCATGCCAAGGTCGAGTGTTGGACTGTCATGCAGAGTAGTTTAACACTGTAATCTGTCTACCAATAACTGGCCTACCGCTGGGGAAGTCTGACACAGATAGCTGCCTCTGCAGGCACATTTCATCAGTTTAAAAAGTGGTAAAGGATGCCAAAGCGAATGTAATGCAGCAAGATGGGAATGGGAATCAGTGTAAAATATGAGGGTGACACATACTTACTCATTTTTGGTTTTCTCTATCTAACACAGAGCTGCAGCAGCTTTTAAAGGTATGTAACTTGTTTCTGCATATGTGTGCTTTTAAGCGCAATATATGCTCTTTATACGCATGCACTGAGCAGTTAATTTAAAAATCCATGCATTCTTGTGTGTCTTGCCTCTTAAAAAATGGTTTAGAAATGAACTAAGCTTTCCTGGTCTGAGTGTAAGACAGTAACTAACTGAAGGCAATTATGAAGAATTCTCCTTTACTGGCAAACTATTCCCTTAATGTCTTCCTTGAGGCTTTTGTTTTTTGGAGGGTCTTTTTTTTTCCTTCGTGTTGAGCATCTGGAGTAGGTCAGCCTGGGAGCCAGATTACAGCCTGGAGAGTAGTGCTAGGCTGTTACAGGAAAGCGGTTTCCCTGTTCCTCAGAGAATTGTCTACATTCTTCTCTGCTACAGCTAGGTGTGCAGTCAGGAATTTTTATCATTCTTCCCTAGCACTGTATTACAGAACTTCTGAATTTTTATATTTTGAAATCTATCCTGTTTTCCTGGTGCTATTCCATTCCCGGTTGCTGGCGTCCATGAACACGTGTAATAAAACCCAGGAGATATTTTCAAGGACACTTGTTTTTCTTCCCTGAACTGCACTCTCACAATTGTAAAACCTTCCTTTTCCCTCCAGGCTCTGCCATGATTTCACAATACCTAAGGAAAACAGTGATATAAAAGCATCTTTTCATTCCAGCATTTTCTCTGCACTGCATGCCATGGCCAGCCAGAACAAAAGCCAAAATTCTGAGTTTTTCCACCAGAAGCAAGTTCCAAGCCCACTCTAAATTGCAGAGAAGGACTGAGCAGAAAGCAAGCCAACATTTCAACTGGAGGTAAAATCCCTCAGTTAGGTTAGAGAGGCATTTTCTTCAGGAGTTTTGGTGATGGCTATCTTATAGGCATAATAACAAGGAAATGAAATGGATCATCAAGAATAGGGTGGCAAAGGGTCCTGTACTTGGGTCCCAATAACCCTAGGCAGACCTATGGGCTGGAGCAGAATGGCTGGAAGGCAGCCAAGTGGAAAAAGACCTTGGGATACTGGTTGACAGTGGCTGAACATGAGCCAGCGGTGTGCCTAGGAGGCCAAGAAGGCCAAAGGCATCCGGGTTTGTATCACCAATATTGCAGCCAGCAGGACCAGAGCAGTGATTGTCCCTTGTACTCGGAACTGCTGAGGCCATGCCTCAAGTCCTTTGTCCAGTTTTGGGCTCCTCACTGCAAGGGAGACATTGATGTGCTGGAGCATGTCCAGAGAAGGGCAATGGAGCTGGGGAAGGGTCTGGAGAGGAAGTCTTACAAGGAGAATCTGAGGGAGCTGGGGGTGTTTAGCCGGGAGAAAAGGAGGCTCAAGGGAGACCTTGTTGCTCTCTACAACTGCCCGAAAGAAGGCTATAGCCAGGTGAGGGTTGGCCTCTTCTCCCAGCTAACAAGTGATGGGATGAGAGGAAATGGCCTCAAGCTGCACCAGGGGAGGTTCAGGTTGGACATCAGGAACAATTGTTTCACTGAAAGGGTGATTAAGCATTGGAACAGGCTGTCCAGAGAGGTGGTGGAGTCATCATCCCTGGAAGTGTTCAAGAAAGACTGGACGTGATGTGATTTAGTTGAGATGGTGGTTCTTGGTCAAAGGTTGTGCTCAGTGATCTTGGAGGTCTTTTCCAGCCTTAAAGACTCTATGACTCTATGCCGGTCTTAGAAAATTCTGCAGGATTTCCACCTACTCCCACCCCCTTCTTCTAGTGCCCATCAAGGAAATGTTTTTATAAATCAACTATTTTTTCTTATTAGAAGTGACTTGATCTATGGAACATGTAGGCCTGGGGCAATGCAGAGTTATGTGAAAGTTGATATTAGAAAGCAAGGGAAAAGAAAGAATTAAAAGCAAGATGAGGAAAGTAGATAGGATGCCAACTGTTTATGTGGTATGCCCAGTGAAAGCCAATGGGTCTTTCAACATTTATCTAAACCATTTTTATTGGATTTTCGAATGAAATTAAACAAGCCATGTTTTGTTTTGGGAAGGCACACTGAACTCACTGTCTCCATCATACCAGCAGAATTACTCATAATTAAAATTTAAACATGAGAGACAGTCTCATATTAATTCTTGGAGAAATGATGCACAGTTTTCCCTTCTGAAAATGGAAGTGTTGTACCCATATCTATAGATAAATTTCTGTTGCATAGATACACAACACAGCAAACGGGCTTCCTTTTTCTCTTCTACAGATCTCCCACAACAGCCTGTCCAGCAGAACCACGGCCATCACCTTGCATTTTGGTCGTGCCGTTGTGTCCCAGAGGGAGAGCCATGCTCGGGTGTCGCCTTGCACAGGCACACCATGTGGGGAATAATGCCATTAATCAATACTGCCATCCCAGAAAGAGCTCAGAATAAAATAAGACAAGAGGGTCCAAACCTCACCCAAGAGGAGGTTTCAGAGCGCTGTCTGCTGCCCTGGGCTGCCCTCTGAAGGCTGAAGCTAAATCCACAGCCCTGGATGAAAAGAATTGGTCTGGCCCTGAGCACGTTACTTGGAGCAAAACTCCAAAGATTTGCTGCTGGGGAACACTGGAAAACAAAACAAAGAGAGTGTCATTTGCAAAGAAAAAGCAGATAGCCTGAGAGGGACAGTATGTGGGGCAGCTGCTCCCTGCCCCCACATTAACAAAAACCCTGCAACTCCAAAGAAAACTGAAATATTAAAAACTGTTTGTCTGACATACACTTTTTAAAAAGTGATTGTCAAGATTGTGAAAACAAGGGCTACTTTAAAGAAAATGTTGGCACTTTATTAGTAACTTAAAGAGCACCATTCTGCTTTTTGTCAGCTTGAGGTTAAGAACAAGCTGGCACTTTATAGGAAAATCTGACCTGTACTGCCCTGACGCTGTCCTTCCCAATGACTGCATCACAGAGGAACATCAACTGCCCACCCTACAGCAGGTACAGGCCTCTTTGTCCCTACCTACCTGAACCCATCTATAGCAAGGCTTTGTATACACTTACCGTGTTTACTCATTGTGTTCATTCATAGTTTTCTCCATTCGTGTTTCTCCTTATTCACATTTGTAAAAATAAAGCATTTCAGCAACAGTTTGCTCATTGTGAGGAGGGAAAACAAAAGCACGTATGTTTCAGCAGATATCACACAGGCTTATCCACAGCCCACATTGCTGACCAGCTATTCTACACTATTAGAAACATGATTGAAACCATTAGTGCAATTTTAATGAACTCCATGTGCAACTTGAGCTTTTTCTCCTAGAAAAAAATTTCTATCATATAGTCGTACATGACATAATTGAGATAAATCCCAGTTTGGGCCATTTCTCAAATTTTTGGCTTAAGAGAATCCTTTCTTAAAAGACAATTGTGAAAAATAAACACAATTATATATGCATTATTGGTTCTGCTTATTGCTTCCAGTAGGCATTAGGAAATGTGTGTGCACGTGTGTTCATTTATGCAGTGATGCTCACAGCTACAGTGAATTATTGCATGTTACAGCCTTGAGTGTACTCTGAACCCAACTGCTTTCTCAGCCTGATTTCCTAAGGAAACGAGTCTTATATCAACATGAGATACTTCAGTAACTTCTGAACCCTTTGGCCTATGTCAGCTAAATTTGACAAAGGTGATAGAGATATCAAAGGTACCAAAGCTCCCACTGGTGTGGGAAAACAGGTGGCAGGCTAAAAGGAAAACCTATAAATACCTTCATACTGGGTATGCTGAAGCATGACCTTGCTCCATATTAGACTTCAGAGTATCCACGACAGAGCCCAAATCCTGGGTTAGGCGCCCAGTCTATTAGTAAACCCGTCCGGAGTTTTAAGAACTACCTGCTTTTGTTTAAAAACAAGCAAACTATCGACTATCTTCTGGTGTGCTCTGTAACAAAGCCCATTTTTTCTCCATTAATTTATCTGCCAAAATAAGATTTCTACAGTTTGCTTGTACCTCTTTTGCACAGCATGTAGGATGAAACTAGTGTTTCTGCACTATATAGGTGAAGCAAAGGTGCAGAGAGGTTATATTTGTCCCCTTGAAGTTTCTAATGGTTGACACAGGAACTGGATCACACGCCAGTGGTGTCTCTTCTGCCTAGTACAAGGATTTAAACCTATATGCTTTCTTCTGAACCTGATGCAGAAAAAAATTAATCTTTAGAAAAGCCTCAAATGTTTCTGGTTTGGAAAAAAAGTCTCTTATTAGCATTTGCCCACGTAGATGCAATTTTAATTCCTCTCCAGTCCCATCAACTCTGATAGCAACCCACTACACAAACAAAACATTTTGAAATAGGTTTTATCTATACGTTCAAATGAAGGGTCTAGCTACTCACTGGTCTACACTACTGATGAGCTAAACCCTCTTGTTTTAACCCTAAAAAACACTGCAGTCTATGATGCTCTCTGAGGCTGACAGGTTCTTTCCTACCTGGATCCCAAGGCAGGGGAAATTTGATCAGAGGAACAATATTGCAGCTGGTGTGTAGGAAACACAAAATAGGATCCTGCATTTTCTCTGCCCACTGCTACTTCTTGGACTAGTATGGGGTACTAATATTCCTATCAACAAAAGTGTGTCATGAACAGCAGTTACAAGTCATGGAGAGTATATGTAAACATGAAGCCTAGTGGAAGTTAAAGGTAAGACTCTTTTTCATGGTGTACAGACCTTGATCTGAATGTCTAAATGCAACAAGCTTGAATTTCCCTGTTTTCAGTAGGATATTTCTTTTCCTCCTTCTGTTGCGGAAACAACTGTTTGCAAAAGGTAGCTGTTTATAGGTAGCAGAGTCTTTACTAACAGCTAAGGGAGAAATGCCTGTAACTCTCTTAGTAGCCTACAGGTATCACATTTGACATATGAGAGCACAGATGAGTTCAGCTGCACTTAAAACTTCTCCCTTAGTTAAGATGCAATGATCGTTTAGAAAGCAGCAATCTGACCAAAGCTGTGCACTTGTCAGCTGAGCATCTTGACCTTAAGGACTTGAAAAAATATGTTACCAGCAGAAGATAATCCGTCAGAAGATTTTTATAATTCAGTATTTAACCTATTTTTTTTAAATTACTATGACTTGAATTGCAGTAACTCCAACTGAGATGGGGCCCAGATGCCAGGCACTATAGAAACACCTAATAAGAAACTGCGGCTGCTCTAAGTCACATACATCCTGATCCTGCAAATGTTTAGGACTGCGTTTAACTTTACTACTGTCAGTACTAATGGAGCTGCTGAGAGAACTAAAGGTAAAGAGAAGAGACCAACAAGAACCAGAGATTTAGAGACTGAAGTGTTTAGGTGTCTAATTCCCAATGGTCTCAAGATGTTAATGTGCATCTGGCCTTATACAACTTACTGACATTAACAAATTTAAACAGACTCAAAGTAAGTACACACATTCACATCCTTGTCTTCCATACCAGTGGAAAGCTATTTCCAAAATGCTCTTTTTAAATATCTCTGCATTAGCTTATATGGTCATTTTTTAACTGAAACACCAAAAATATCTGAATACTTGGGTGCAATTTTCTTCAGTTTCTTTCAAGACAGGGTGCAGTCATGTCCCTAATGCAATTTGCTCAGCCCTCCATGTCCTGAGATTTGTTGGCTACTTATCAAGCGAGTGAGATGCTGTTCTGTTCTACTGTGCTTATCATTACCCAAAGGAAATACCTTTGTTGCACTGAGGCATCGGCAGAGGAGAGGCTCTCCCTTGCTACAGCCACTGCCCATAGCAGTATTTCAAAGATCACCGTCGATCAAGGCAGTGGAGACATTTCTTTCTGTTCTCCTATTCTCATTCCCCCCTCTCCCTTCTGGTGAGGCTGCAGGCTGAAGTCCCCCTGCTAGCCACATTCTCCCCTGTTTGCTTCCTCTCTTCTCTCACTTTTTAAAAAATAGAGTTTTCTTTCAAGTCCTCTACAGTTACAGTATTTTGGCCATCAAAGTCCCCTCCCAGCCATTTTCATTTACCTTGTGACTCTGACCCTTTGTAAGGCTGAGGATTTTCAGAGTAAACCGATCCCTGAGGTCCCCAAGGATGTTATTCTCATTTATTCACTCAGCCCTTTGAATGGAGCAGCCTGGGGTTGGCAGCGGTTCAGCAGCCCTGCATTCAGAGAGCACACAATCCTTTTTCTTTCAGGGGCCTTTCAAAATAAGGCCCAAGGTTTGCCGAGGAGCTTGAAGGTCTGTCAGTCATGCAGCAAGTTACATTTCACTCCCAGCCACAACTGAAAGCGAAGAGCAGAGAAGGGATAAGAGCAAGAAGCCCACAGTAAATGAAAAGGGCGATCCCTCAGGACTATGCCTTCCTTGCCAGTGTGGCACGCTCTGGGGACATCTGTGTCTGCTGCTACCGAGCCCCCCACCAACCTGGCAAGGGCCCTGAGCCCCAGGACCAGGGCAGAGCGTGGACCCTACAGGAGCAGCTGTGCAATGGACACCTCCTTTCTCCAGGTGCTCAGTGGGCTGAGGGAACACCTCCAGCGCCATCTGCGCATCCACCGGCAGTCATTTACCTCTGACAGCTGGCCCTCCTTTTCGGGAGGGAAAAGGCCCCTTCTTTGCATTTTCATTGCAAAATGTTTGGGAATGGTCCCCTGGGACTGATAAGACAGAGACACGTCTGTGAGTGTCCCAGAGGGAGGGAAGGCTAGAGGAAAAGGCTCATGGTTATGTACCACTGTACCTGCCAACTGGTGTGTCACAAACGGCTAAAATTACCAGCCAGTCAATTATCTGATTAAAAAGAGCCTTTCATTTGTTGTTAAAAAGGAAAAAAAAAAAAAAAAAAGAAAGAAAGGGAAAAAAAGAAAAAGGAAAGAAAAAGAAAAAGAAAATCCTGGCTGAAAGCAATACCTCTGCTAAGTTACCGAATTTAGTAGACATTGCGTTCTTTGCTTTTTACTTTTGGCAGTGATGAACAGCAGAGTTTTAAAAAAATCAAGGAACTTGGGGAGAATAAATATTTTGCATTAATCAAACATTTTTCTACATCTCATTCCTCTAACACAACATGTTCTCATTTATCTCCCTTTTCACAAAAAGGCCTTATATTTTAAAAGAAAGAATGACTGCTCATTTTACATATTTCCATTTTAGTTCAACTGATTAAATAAGGAACCTTCTCCAGGAAAGTTATTCAGGTTTCATTAGTTTACAGTTGCCTTGGAATCCCTTTGAATTACAGCGAGCATAAATTAACATTCTGTCAGCTAACATCAGAAGTACCTCTTTAAGGCTCCTGGACTCAACAACGGCTGCTAAGGTTTGGGAATAAATGTACGATGTGCCGGGGCTTCACCAGCTGGTTAATGACCTGCCGCAGTAGTTATAGGGCCCAAGACGAAGCTGAGGATGATTAACTAATCTGGCCAGTCGCTGGTGTGCTGGCTCAGAGTGCTGAGCAGCATGGAGTGCGTGATTGTAAACTTTATTGTTTGACCTCTGCTGAATTAGGAGCTGGGGTTTTGGGGAGGAAGAGAGGGAGGGGGCTTAATCTTTTATTAATAACGTTTCCAGCGTTTATCCTTTCCTGTTTGAGTAACTGAAAAGGTAATTTCCAAATGCAGGAGTCAGCAAAGCCGAGTTTCTTTCAAAAAATGCCGTGTTCTCTACATAGAAATCAAACAAATATGGTTCAAGCTGCAAATTATTCCTGCATTGCAACAGACAAAACTGGGGTCAAATGTAGCTGCTCTTTTTCATTCATGTCTGTTCACATGGTTCATCCTTCAGTTGCCAATTGCTGAGCTACAGATGAAACCCTCCACAGAGTGCTACCTCTGCAAGCCACTAGCTCCAAAACCCTTCAAAGTTCAATAAAATCTGAAACTTTTCTGGTCTCACCCATCTCCATTGCATTTGATTTCCTATCCAGGCAATGTGAAAGAGTAACAGGAAGGGAGAGTGTTCATACAAGATTGGCACGGCTATGAAAAAAATAGGTATGTTATTGTAGTTACAGTGCAGCTAAAATGAACTCCATTTTAACACATCTTAAATCCTTTCACTTTTGTGCAACTGTTTACTCTGCTACCCAACCAAGGACATAGCGACAGTATCTCTTAAGTATGAAATATTTTTATAATGAAACACTCATCTTCTGGATTTCTTCACATGAAGGGAAAAAAGTATGTTTGATGTCAAACATATTTTCCTAGTTGGTTTCTACTTTGGATAGAGGAAAAGAATTGGCAGAAAATATATTACCTTTTTGGTGTTATTCAAATTGTTACAAATTCTGTCTCTTGTCTTTCCCATGATACTGACCAGTGCAAGCTTGGGTGGGCATCTGTGGGGTGAACCCCCTAATGGAGAAATTTCCTCCAGTTCCAGGATTGGCTGCATAGATGAAACTTCAAAGCATTTACAAAGCTTCCAAAGTTCCTTCATTAATATTTTCTATTCAAACTGAATGTTTCCATTCACTCTAGAAATTTCATTTCTTTCTTTTTTTAATCCTTCTAAACTATTTATGTTATGTTTTGAAATCTCCATGAATTTTAAGGTAACTAAATCCATGGCAGAGTGCCTCTAAGTCACATTCAGCTGCCTTCTTCTGCTGGAAGGATGAGTCTCAAATTTTAAACCCTTTGGTGCCTGCACTGCTACTGGGAGACAAATGCTCTGCCCTTCATCCCTAGTGCTCAGTGTTATCTTGATGTTCTCTGCAGCCCAATTGGCTGATACAGTGGCTTAACCAAACTGCAAGGACAAACACCAGGAGGGTCAAAGCCAATGGCTGGACTGCTGTCCTGACATAGGAAGAACCCGGATTCAAATCCAGTGTCCAGATGTCAAGATCCCATTCACCTTCAGTGTAATGTTCTCTTGTGAAAGGGTTGCCCATCTGCTGTATCTCCATTCTTTCTGTAAGAAAGGAGGTGTTTTGGTGTTATTTACACAAGAAGGTTCCTTTCAATGTCAACTGAGTGGAGAAATGCACTTAGTTCCCAAAAGTCCCCTGCTTGACACTTCCAGCTTGTTAGCCTAACTGATTTTCCACTCCAAATACAGATCTTGGTGTGGTTTATTCCTTATTGCTTTACTCTGCCTCTGTGCTAATCTGGGGTTATAATCTGGGCTGAGCCTCAGAGAGGATTTTGTTAGGCTGGCTATTGCCAAGGTTCTTGAATGTGAAGACACTGTGAAGACACTTTGAAGAACAGCAACAGGAACTTGCCAGAACACTGTCCTGCAACTGGGTAAGTTTATAAATTGCTACTAGCAGAAGTATAAGGTATGATATCAATAGCCAGAGAAAATGAGAAATTTCAGGGTTTTATTTTTCCTTTTCCCACCCAGGATGAGTATTATATTTGGGATCAGATGCAACTCCAAACAATGAGGGACAGAAGTGCTTATATGGATGAAACTAATGCAGCTCAACTTTTCTGACTTGGGAAACGGTGCACCATCCATCTGATTTTCACAGCTTTCCCTGTGTTAAAAAATGACTGTCAGAGATATGCCATTCCATATTAGTTTGACCAAAAGCATAAGGCTGTCTTGTTACTGCATGGACACGAACAGGCTTTCCAGATCTCTACAACAGAACTTGGGAGGGATTACCGTATTGTGCAGTGAGAAGAGTGAGTTGCAGGAGTTTAGAATCTTGGGCATTTAAGGGGTCAAGACTTGTTTGCACAGTGGAAGAGAAAAGCAAAGGAGGGACAAGATCACAGCCACACTGTGGAAAAATGAAAGGTTCTCTGTTACTGGGTAAACAAAGGCAACTCTAGGGGAGTGGGAAAGAGCATGTGAGCCCTTAAAAGAGGAAGCAGAGCAAACTCTGGGAGTGAAGGGAGCTGCCTGCAATGGAGATGGGGAGCAGGAGCAGAGAGTTACCAAGTGTGAGAGTCAGAGATGTGCTATGGGCAGGGGCAGCTCTAGGTTAGATGAGAGGAAACTGGGTGGATAAAACTAGGGCAATAAGCAGCACCTGCACGTCCTTCCCCTTCCCCCCCATTACACACATAGCTAGAGAGAGGGATGGTAATGGCACCTGGGCACTCAGAAAGAGTCACATGTGTATCTAAAAAGCAGAAAAGGGGGCTGAGACAGCAAAAAGACACCTTTCCTTTCCTTGTCATATCTACCTTGAGCCCTGCTCATCTTCTGCCTCATTTTGATTTTTATCCAGTCTGCCCCTTTAAAAACTCACAGAGCCCTGTCTGAAGCTGAACTGACTGTGGGAAACAGAGATATTATAGAAACCCCTCAGTGCCAATTTATTAATGTTACTGAGACTTGTCTACGCTCAGAATACATATATTGCTACAAGGGAGGCCTTCATGCAGCCAGAATCAGTACTCATGGCTCTGCTGAGATGTAATCTACCACTAAAAGCACTGCTTAAACAAATGTTTGCATTGTAGGGCAGGTCCCCCCTGCCGGCCACTACAGCAGTCCAAAAAGCAGCACTTTCAACCCAGACACCCATGGGATGATCTGGAAAATTATCACTCTATCACTAAATACTTGGCAGTATTTAGTTATGGTTTTCTAAAGGCAAACCTAGCCTCACTTGTGGTGCAATGTGGCTGAAGGGTGACATGCCCATCCGTGTCACCATGCCGTGCCACTGTGTGCTGCAGCGTGCCCAGCCAGCCCCCACTGCCCAGCTGGTGCAGCACAGGGACTGCCAGCACCGAAGGGTGTCAGGCACAGGAGTGGGGGCATCGTGCTGGAGGTCATTTCACAGCCTACCAAGGTGTCTTGGCTCTTTCAGCTATGACAGGACCTCTGAAGAAGCCCAGGATGAGGAGAAAGTGGCTGTATCATTCTGTCCCTCTCAGGGCTGAACAGGTGGACAAAGAATTGGCTCGGGCAAAAAGTGACTACCCAGGAGCTTTGTTTTACAAATGAAAACTACTTTAAAATTCCCCACCTGTAGTCCCTCATATCTTGGAACCATGAGTTAGTGGCAAATGCAAAACTGAAGCTCGCTGAGGGGAAAAAAATGTCCCGGAAGTGGCCAAAAAGTTTATAAGACTTAAAGAGTCTTATGCATGGAAACATATTGTCAATTTTTCAAAGATCCCATGAAAAACAACAGGGCTTTATTAAAACTGGTCCTGTATAGCAAAACAGCTGATCCTCTAAACATTTCTCTTTACGACTCCCTGAGTTAAGCAGAGATTGTAAATCCACTGAAGAGATCAGCATCAATTCTGGAGACAGACGTTCATGTTCACAAACTCATGTAGGATCCAGAGCTCTTTCTTAACTTGTCTCAGTTCTCTCACACAGTGAAACTTTTGCAGTTTCAGTCCAAGCACTTTGATGTTTCCTCACTGATTTCTTGAATTTCGGACTAAAAGGGGACCTGGAAATTTTACTGCCTACATCTGACTTGAACTCAGTAAAATGAATATGACTATTCATACATACTATACATCTTCCAGAAAAAAAAATCCATGCTTAATCTGAAGTTGGCAAAAAACAAATTCTTCCTTCCCTTAATAGCTTCTTTCAGTGGTCAATCCCCACCTTCCTTAAAAATCCCCTCTTGTTCCCACCTTCTTTTACTTTAAAACCATTATCCTATCACAGCAGGCCCTGTTAATGTTATTTTTTATAACCCTACAATGTCATTATCTGCTTGTTCTCAGCCCTAGGTGTGTTTGGATGGGTACAGACACACAGGCAGTATGAGGTTTGTAAGTCAAAATATGTCTTTCCTTAGGCAAGCTACTGTAATTGGAAATGGATGACAAGTCCCTCTTTGGTCTGAAATAGAAGCAGCAAGCTTTAAAATTAAATGCAAGTTGAGAACAATTATCCAGAGCACAGGAGGAGTTCAGAAGTCCTTATGCATGTGGGAAGGGCACATTTTCATATGGTTTATTTTCTTTTAAATATGGAAAAAATATGGAGCAAAGTAGAGTTATGTTACTGCAACCCTCCCCAGCAGCCTTGCAAAGCCAGAGACAAGGAAAGCCTCTACCTTTGGCGCAAGCCCACAGCCAGCTGTGCAGCTGGGATTTGTCATAATGTCAAACAAAACGCAACCGCACGCCTTTCAAACGCATTCCACGGGGACCTTCGGCTCCCAGTGGCACAGCCACATCCAAGCAGGGTGGTTTGCAGGGGAAATAGCTGGCAGGCTTTGTCTAGGGCACGCTGCTGAAGAGCCGACGTGCCATGCTGCTGCAGGCATCTCTCGGGCGGCACACTCGTGTAGGATTACTGTTGATATGCTTATTCTCTCTCTGTTCCTCCTGCAGCAGCCTCGGGATCGTGACCAACGCAATAGAGACAACACAGAAAGGGAGGATTTGAGAGGGCTTGATGGGCAGAAGGGTGACGGGTTCAGCATGGGAAAAGTCAGACTTTCAGAAGTGCTTTTGAAAATCTTGCCCACCACAGCCAATGCTGCAAATCATGTGCTTGTGAGGAGCTTGCCATGTCCACTGCACTCAGTTATTTTCAGTCATAAATATGTTTAAGATTGGTGTCACTATAGCCAGTACCTCAGGAAAGAGATTGATCATTATGATCTCATGTATCTTAGGTAAAATATCTTACGTAAAGGAAGGTAAATTCAATACCAATATTCAAACATTCACACCAAGAATATATAAATAGCACTTTTGTGGTGTTTATTCAGTAGAAAAAGCAAATGGTAAATTAATATGCTGATAAAAATAAGACACTGTTAGCAGGTCTGCTTTCCTGCAGAAATCAGAACTGAGAAGTTTTAATTCTCTGAGGTATTTATTTGTTTTTGTTTCTTATTTTATTTTTATTTTATTACCCTCATCCAGCTGTCACAATTCATGACAGGCTCAGAGAAAGTCAAGTGTAACTAAAGGCACTGCCAGAATTATCTCTGTTGGTCTCACTGTCACTATGACACTTTTCACTGGATTTTTATCTGATGCAACATGTGGAATAGACAAAGGAAATCTCTAGCACTGAAGTTCTCTGACAGGAAGTATCAAACCGCTTTTTTGTTTTCAGAAGAGACTAACAGAAACTGTAGATAAACAAAAGAGAAATATTGTCCTGTTAATTTATCCTAACAGAATCCAGTCAATTTTCCCCCTATATGGATTTGTCTGTTGCAATCTTGCAGAAGATCAAAGGTTTGTCTGCTGCAAACAGACTTCTGATAGGATCTTAACCTGCTGTGACTGAAGATATTGAGAGGGCATGTGATCCAAGGTAGTTTTTTTTTTGTTACAGCACAAAACATAGCTGGAAATGGCAAGTGATTCTCTGTGAGCTCTTACTGTATAAAAGTGACTTGACCAGCCATTTAAAAACTTGGGACAACAATAATAGCAAGTAACTCTCTCCCTTGGGTTTTTTTTCCTAGTTTTTCATTGTATGAACTTAGATCACACAGACAATCTAAATTCCAGTATGGCTCCACAAAAATTTCATTAGCAGGCCAAGGCAAGACTGAGCTGCTGTCTGTAATAACCTCTGATAGCCTCCAAATTATAATCTTCAAACTTAGCTTCACTGCCAGAGAAGCTGCATGCAAACTTTCCACTTTGTTAACATTTGTCTTCTGCAGATTAATATTAGGAGCGAGGCTGGATTCGAGAACCGACCTATTTCTCCTTTTCTTGACTGTTAGGGAAACTAAAGTCTAAACTTAGAATCTGTTCCCTTCACTGAATCAAAGCCACTGAACAACTTCTGCTTGGGAAGCTTGGATACTTGGATATGGATGAAGACTATGGCTCAGGCTCTTTCCCCAAAAAGCTGACTGCTAAGTAATTGTGAACAAATCTCCTTTTTCTTGTATCCATTCCAGCAAAATACACTTGAACAATCAAAAGTAATGTTTTATAACTACACATTGATGAATGCCTTACTCCTATATATAAGTCAGGTAATATCATCGACAACGTTGTTTTACTTTACAACGGATGTGCACATTCTAATACCATTGGATGAGTCCATAAATCTCCTGAAAAATAGGAATATTGTTCTCTAATTCTAGCTTGCACTTCTTATTACCAAGGGTTTTTTTCTACCTTTCAGAAGATGAAATCAATACTCATAAAGTTGTGTCCTTAAATGTCCCCTACCTTACACGTCAAGGAGATGCAATGACTCCTGTTAGAGCTTTGCAGTGTAAAGCACCCAAGATACCGCTGTGTCCCAAACCTTACTGCACCTGTGTCAGGAGGGTACCTAGAAATTTCCAGGTGCTAGAGAGCTGCTGGTTCCCCTTGCACAGTGTCTGAATCCCTGATGACTGTTTAGCTGCTAAAGTCAGTAAGAGGAATAGCTGACTCCAGCCATGGCTCTAAACCAGGCTTAGCTAAGATGTATGATGTGCAAGGTTTTAGCAGAGTGTTTTGAGGGCCTTTTTAGAGAAGGAGGAAGGTAGAAGCCAGGAACACGTTATAAAAAATGCAATAAATAAGTGAACCACTCTCAAGCAGGGGAGGGAAAGAAAAGGCCCAGTCCCCTGCGAATACACTCCTGAGTAAGGAAGGTTGGATTACTCCTCTCTGTGTAGAAAGAGAGCATGAAAGTGGCTATTTTAAGTTGTTCCACTGTTAATAACAGAGGCAGGAAAGATGTGACTGAAATCCTCCCAAATCCATAAGCTTCCTGAAAAATTGGAGTGGCTAAGGGGGAATCATCACTGTCAAACACAATCCCAGATAGGTAGGGACAAAGCTGGTGTTAGCTTCTCTCACACATACACACACACACAGACGGGCACATGCACACACCAGATTCCACCTCAGAGCCAGCCTGAGCGCTGATTTTTAGGATAACTATAAGTTTTTAATGTAACACTTTTAGTATAACTAAATTTGGTCATTTACTTTGGAAAAGAAAATCCTTTGGCATAAAATAAGCAATGCCAGCGCTAAATATGAAGTACTGGTAATACAGTGACACTTACCTTAGATAACCAGCCAAAGGACTGACAAGGAGCTCTGCTGCTTGGTAGAAGTCGTCTCCTGCTATTCAACAGAGCTGAGTGAATAACTGAATTTTTGTTTGTCTGAACTCCTAAATAAAGCACTGCCGAAAAGGGGAGGAGAGTGAGAAAGGACAATATTTTGCTCCAAATTAAATTGATTTTAGGTGATTCCTGCTAAACTGAAAAACTGAAAATATTTCCATTGCAGTTTAGGTCTTCTGAACAGAAACAGGGCATCTGAAATAAAATTAAATTAGTTTTTTGATTAGGTCTCACCAGAAGACTTATTAAGAGAACAAGTCAGTAAAATTGTTGCTTGTGCTGTGTAGAGATCAATCAACTAGACAGTAAAGATAGCTCATTTTATATTGGCCCCAAATGAAATGGTGGCTCCATTTTGATTATACAGATGTAAAATATCTTCAGTATGACACATTTGATTTTTAAATGTAGTGAATGCAAAAAAAAGTAAGTTCAATACTAAAATTAATCCACTTATTTTATTTGGACAGGAGTTAAATTCACGTGGAAATACTTCCCATAATATAGTAAAATATAAAAGAAGTTTTATATAGCAACTGTCTTTTATATGTGTATACATATACACACAAAGGATGTATATATACATTTATATATATACATGGGTAGATAGATAGATACATGATAGATAGATAGATAGATATACATGACCGCAGAAATATATAAAAATTGAGAAAAGAGTGAATTCTTATTGAACTTTAACAAATACACTTTAATAGAAATATAATTGCATCTACACTGGACAGCTTTGAATACAAAATCTACCTTCTAACATGGATCTCTGTTCTTGCACATTAAAATGGGAAATCTTCTTTTGAAGAGTATCCATTTACATCCCGAGTTGCTAAGTTACAGAACAGAAGGGTACTGTTATGCACATCTTGTTTTTAGAGGCCACACCTCTGCATGCAAGGTCACCAGCTCATATTGGTTCAGTCACCCTTGAGAGCAAGTCTTTTACTGAAGCTCTTGAAATTCTAGTCAAGTAGTGAGAATTTTGCTATTAAAAAAAAAAAAAAAGAAGAAATATTTTATTCATAATCTATATTGTATATTGACTATAACCTCATTTTATCATTCCAAAATGCAACAGTAGAAAAACAGAGGTGTCTTTTTCCAGGTTTTTTTTCCTACACAGGCTGGCACCCTGGTTCTACCACACTGGTCCCACTCTTTTCATTTCCCCAGAGCCCTTCTGCAATGGTTCACTCTCAGGGAATGGTTGACCCAGTGGACTGTATCTGTAACTCCTGCTACCTCTGCTGAGGGCAACCAGAAGTGGACTTCTACCCTATTAGCATCTCTATTAGCCAGCCCCATAGGAGAAAAACAAGAGATAGCTCTGGTTTTGAAAGTAAGGCTCAGCTACAGTCCTAACAGAATGGTTACATGACCAGCCCTATAGGTTTTAGTGTCTACATCATTCCGAGCCACAACAACCTATGGGGTTCTTCCAGGTTTCGCCCATAACCTGCTGGAAATATGTCTGCAGAGATGAGGATTAGCAGAACTCGCTCTGACACAGTAGCACCAGCTCAATCTAGAAGCTGGAGCAGCATGGTGGTGTGTGATTCACTGCAACTTTGCTGCTTGCAATGAGACAGCCATTTAATTTGTAGGCTAGAGGAAGGTTATTTGCCAGCTCGGAGGGAGCCAAAAAGTCAGCCTGGCCCTCTGCAATACAATAATAGATTGTGTGTACCAGATCCACAGCACCTGGGTACCTAGTAACAGAGCTGCTGGATCACAGATCCACGCACCACTGATGGCTGCAAAATATCTGCAAGGGGGATGGCCACAGCATTGTGTCTCAAGGTGCTGCTCTAAGTCTGTGTTTCCAGCTGCTAAACAGCAGGAGAAAACTGATAAATGCGGATGAGATTTCTTTGTGCTCTATTTTCACTTGCTTTACTTGCTATAGAAGCAGTAGGTGATGAAAAGGACAGGATGAAAAGTGGTGTGTACGGCTGTGAAAGAGAGAGAAAAATACAGCTGGGCATCTCTAATGAGGTGCAGTCCAGTTTATAAAAAAAAAAAACATAAAAAATTGTTGGGCTGAGCGCCCTAGAGCAACAGAGACCCAGATTCTTTGCAAACAGGAACTAATTGCTAAAAGCTCTCCAGAGGATTTTTTTTCATTCCTTTCAGTTAGCATTGGCAAAGATTTAGAAATTTCATCAAGAGGAATGATCTCTTATAACTCCTTCTTTCTTAAATCTTTTTTCCCTCTTTACTGATGTGAGGATTGGCACCAATTTAAGCAACTTCTTTCATCTCTGAACATGAACTTCCTCAAATTGGTTTAACAATTTAATCCATTTAGCTGAAGTCCATTCCAGTCAAATCCATTCAAGAATTGCATGGAACAGACCCTCAGTGTTTTACCCAAACCACTGCTCCATTAGCAACTTCAGTCAGTGAGTTCATGTTGCTCCTTTTTCTGGTAACACACCCTGACACCCTCAGCTGACTCCAGCATGACTTAGGGGGTCTTTTAAGTTGGTTTCCAGGGAGAGAAAACTCAGTGCCTCAGAGGTTGACTGTGGCTCTACAGGTATGCTGGCTTTATTTATACCTACATGAAAGCAGTTAAAACAGAGGCAGTCACATGTGGCCTCCACAAAATCTCTGTAGCATAGGGCCTACACACCACAGCAACACCACTATTCCAAAACGCCATCTTCCTTCAGAGCTGCCCGTAAATATCACCAATACCGCAGGATTTTATTGGGGTTTTTTTCCCCAGTGAATTGTTCAAGTAGTAGCAAAGATGACTGTCAGCCTGGTATTTCGCCTGTGTTATAAGGAAAGAAAGAGAAGGGAATTTGTAGGTCTGCTAACATTTTGCCCAGTTGGGCAGCAGCACTCTCTGAGCTTTGCTGGGTGCTGAGGCGTGTGGGAAAGCCCATTGTCACTGTCACAGGCTGACCCTGTGCCAGTGAAAACAGACATGGGACCAGGCTGACCCTTTGGCTCTTCCCATCTGCCCCTTCCAGCCTGCAGCCAGCAAATTACAGGCTGCTCTCCCACTGCAAAACACACATGCTCCCGTCCCCCAAGTTTGTTATGTTATTTTTGTGTTCATGAAAACATTAAAGTCAGGGTAAAAGGGACAAATAGTCCAGATTTGAAGATTTTCCATCTAGACCAAAAAAATGCTGCATGGCATGTGTGTTTAGCATTAGCAGGAAAATAAATGTGCTGTTTTCAAATTTTTGCTTCAGGGTCAGCCAACATCAGTCTACCATGTAACAGCTTTGAGGGGGGAAAAAAAGCTTCACTTAAGGATACATCTGCCAGAGTAAACAGTGCCTCAAACCAGGGAAATCTAAAGCACATGCCTTATTGTCAAGTTTGGTTTAACTTGTTTTACAAATCAAAACAGCAGCTCAGTTTTTAAAACCTATTTTTAAGTCTACTAGTGTTTTATCAAGGAGTATAAAGACCTACATTACTGTTTTGGTCCTTGTATTTTAAATCAAATATGATGTACCAATTTCTTTTCCATGAATTAATGTCTTATCCCATTCTTACGTGCAGCTCTTCCTACCTCTTCATCATTTCTCATAAATCAGAGTATCAGATTCCCCATTTTAACTGTCCTGATACACCCTGCGCTTTGTGGGCAATCTTTCTGTAGCCACTGGGTCTTCTCGTGAAATATGTTAGTCTTCCCTGCAGGGTGAGAGCAAATGATCCTCAATCCATGCCGGAAAAACACACAATTTTCATGAATTTGTGTGAATAGGAGGAAGTTTGTGCTCAGAATTGACTCCTCCTTAGGAACCCAAGCACATACCAAATGAGAAACCCCCTGCACTTAGGGTATGTGCAGACAATTCTTCTGATTAATGTGGGAGTATTTGCATGCATATCTGAGGGAAGAATTTGGCTCTTCACAGTTAAAATAAAACATTGAAGAGTATTTAAGGAGCAAAACCAAGCCTGGAATGTTTTGAAGACATTTCCAAGAACCTCTAAGAAAGGAAAAAGTCTTTGCCAAACATAGACAAACCTCATCAAACCCTATAGCTTCCTTTCAACTTTTATTGTTTCTGTTCCCCCACAAACCAAGCCTCAGCAGGTAATTCTGCTTGCTTGACTGTGGCTGAAGTTCCATGATTATTTTATTCCAGTCTAAGCTGTGTTGAAAGGGTGTGGGCGAGGTGGTCCCTTCCCCCTTTTTCATCTACCCAAAGCTACTTGTGCCCTTGCAGCTGTGAGTAATTTTTTAAGTTCTGCGGGGAGCTGGACCAGGGAATGGATCCAGCTAAAAATCAGCCTTCATTGAANAAAAAAAAAAAAAAAGGACATATATATATTCCATTTCTACATCTCAAGTGTCAACCACGCACACTGATGCATGATAAATAAGGGGAAACTTAGGTGGAAAGGGATCCTATTTATTGGTATATGTGTTGTTGGATCAGTTACGTGCAACATGGCTTAGCATATCTATTGGGAAAGACCAATTTGGTGATATAAAATTAAATTTTCTCCTTTTTTAGTGTGAATTTTTGCATTTGTTCATTTTATATGAGCAAAATACACGTAGTTATCAGGCAGTCTACTTCACTATAATTGTGGCTTTTGATGTTGTGGTGGAGCACTGAGAAAGCATTGGATGCCACCATAGTAATAATAATTCAGTTTTAAAAACTGCTAAATATCAAGAATTTACTCTAAAATATTATCCAAAGCAAGTGAATATAGGAGATGGCCCATTTTATATGAAAATCTATTAAAACTGAAGCCAGCTCTCTAGAATATCCAAAGCATTACATAATTGATGTAAGTTCAAAAGGTGAAGAGATTAAAGCCATGCCTAATGGCCAAAATGTTGAAGTCCATTCAAATCTGTGAGCCATTACTAACTCCGGTAGGACTGGTAATGTGTAAGTGACTGCTCACCAATACCAGTGTGTGTCCAATAGATCCCATTTCTTCCAATAACACTGCAGCAGATTCAGTCATTCAGGTGTGAAGCTGGAGTGAGATCAAAATTTGGCTTCAGCCAGTATGTTAGTGGGAGTGGTAACAGAAGTGTTGACTGTAGCATGCAGCTAGATACAAGGGACAAAGGAAATAAAGCACGTCTGATTCCTGCCCAGCATCAGCCAGACTGCTCTGAGATGGGAGAAAATGTAACTTTTTAAAAAGACTGGTGTTTGAAGTGTTTCTTCTCTCTTGGGCAGCAAGAAGGACTGATTTAGCTTCCTAGCATTCTTGTGAAAATTGCTTAAATGGCACATGCTGGGGCCTCCCATGCAGGAACTCAGGAAGGTACACGACTCTCCAGGAGCACTCAAGCACAAGTAACCTCACCAGGAAAATTCCAGGATTTAGGTAAAGGGATCAACACAGACATGACTCTACAGGAGGGAAGGGGGAGGTGGGGGACACAATTAAATAGCGGTTTAGAAGGGGGGAATGCTCAATAGGAGAGGAGATCACCCCTTCCTGGGGCAGCTCTCAGCTCAGTGCTCCCATGGCTGGCTGGTGAGGTCACCAGCACAGCCTTTTCTTGCCCCCGTTGATATCTCAGACAAAGGCAGTGTCGGGTGGCCATGGCCAGGAAGGGAAACCTCGCTCAACTTCTCAGGACAGCGCTCGGCAGCCTGCATGGAAAATGGGGCCATGCCCTGCCCAAACAGCTCTGAGGTGGCCCAGCCGTCACTCCTTATCACCAGTGCTCAGCATCTGGGTGTGTTTGGATGATCAGGCACGTTGACTGTCTCTTGACAGCTGCTGTGGGTGTGCTTTGGCTCCCTGCAGAGGAATGGGTGACCCTGAGCGCTTGCAGACAACCTTCACATCCTGAAAGGAAGGTCATTCCTCATCAGTTCCTTTTTCCTTTTTTTCCATGTTTTTCCATTTCTTCTATGTCTTCTAGTTTGGATCTCGTACTTCAGTCCCAAAAGCTGCACTTTCTGCCTAGAGGCACCATCCATCCCATGTATGAGTGAAACAGATGGCAGACACAGATGGTAATTTTGCCCCATTATTCAGCAACCGCAAAAGGAAAAATTACCTCAGCCAATTGCCTGCACACAAATGGCCCCAGCTTACCCACGCAGTTCCCTTTATTTACTAAAGATATTGGCAAAGAGCCGCTTCCCCATCCAGCAAGTCTCCATCCATCTGGAGGTCTGGGCTGTCCATACATCCAGTGTTGACAGCAAGTGTCTCAGTTCTTTCAAGATTTCAGGCCATTAAGGACTCCAAAGAAGTAGAAACTACTTTCAGGGCGGGCTCAGTTGTGTCTGTCCAAGAACAACACAAATGAGGTGTGGATCCGATCAGCTACATACATTCCTGTCATGGTGGTGTCGTATGTAAACAGCTTGTTCAAATCTACTCCTTGACTGCAGTCTTCTGTCATGTTTGTGGAGGAGGCTGGAGAACCTGGACAGACGTCTTGCAGCAGTGCCTTGTGGAACAGGACAGCTGAGACACCAGCCCACTTGGATCCCTCTGCAGAAAGCCTTTGTTGTCAAGAGCCAACATCTCTCATTTTGCTTCAGACTCAAATTTAGTATGCAGACATTCAGCTCAGAGGAAACCTTTTAACAGCAGCTGGCCATTTTAATTATAGAAAGAACATAAACAATAAATTTCTAATATTAGATACATTTCTCACAGTCCTTGTTTCTGAAAATAATGTCTTAGGACCATATCCAAGCCCCACTGAACCAGTGGAAAGTGTCCCACTGACCTCATTGTGATTGGATCAGGGCCTTAGTTTCTTAAAATAAAATTTTACAAGGTACAGGCTAATCCTATTTCACATATTTTTAGTTAAATGGCTGAAAGGGTTTTTTTCTCTTCATTAAGATCCATACAAAACCAAGACACAGCCACAATCTTGGCACCAAATGTTCTATAAGGAATTTAAATGCAAATAAGGCGTGGGGTTGAAATTGTTTTACACTTGGGCTTCAAAATGGTGGGCTCAGAGCACCGCTCCTGAGAGCAGCTGTGAGGGCCCAGGTGACTGGTGAGGGGTGGTTCGCCTTCCCCTGGAAAAGCAGCAGTAAGCCAAGCACAAAGTTGCAGGCTGTGCTCCAGAGTGCTTACCAAATTCCACCAATATTTCATTTGTTTAATTTTTCATATGTAGCCAAGCTCTAGGCAGCTGTAAGGAGCTAGAGCTACCAAAACACTGTGTGACAAGCTGTGCCTGTGCTATGTCTAGCCACACCAAGCCTAGAAAGCAGTAAAGCACTCCCGAGAACATCTGATTTTGTGACTTTCCAGCCCATAAAGTTTCAGATAAGCTTTAGATAAGTAAATGGGGGAGGCAGAAGGAAGTTATCCAAACAAAAGTATCAACCTGCTCCTTTTATTCTATCCCCATCCGCTGGTGCAAACTGAAAAGGAAACATCTTGGAAAAAGCAGGGAGGTTGCTAGGAGCAAGCGGAGTCAGTCACATGCAAAGAGAGGTAACCCTTTCTGCACCTATAGGAAATCCCCGTCTTTGTCACTGCAGTAGCAGCCAGGCCAGCAGACAGAGACCCCCCGCACTAATATCTACAGCATGGCAAAAGGTGTCATTTTTATAAGACATAAAAACCATAAGGGAAAAAGAAGAGAAAGCAAACCACATGAAAAAAAAAATCATGAAAGTGAAAAACTATGGGTGACACAAATGGAAAGTTAATGTTCCCAACAAACCCAGTTACTGCCACAATATTTCAGGTTTGCTTTGGTTTGGTTTAGTTTTAACTCTATGAGCTCATGTTACCTCTTGTGAAGTTTAAGGACCCTGTTCCTAACTGTATGAAAATCCTGTACCACCCTCCTGGCAACGCTGGTCAGCCCTGCACACTCAAAGGCAGTGTAAAAGCTGGGGCAAGACCCTGCCCCAAAGCAGAGCTGCCCCAGTCAATGCCATCCTTAGAAGGCCTGGTACAACCCTCCAAAATGCATAGATTTTAATGGTATCTGGATGTGGAGTTCAGATAAAACGCGTGCAGCCTGGGTTGCAATTAATGTGCACTCAAACCTGACATATTCAAAGAATATTTTGACACATTAGCGTGCAGATATGAATGCCACAGGTTGGATGAAAGAGAAGAGACTAGAAAAACACCAGGAAGACAAAATGAATCCATGACAGCACCATCCAATTTCACCATCAGGAATAATGTATTTATTTTATGCCTGAGCCAAGATTTAAATTGCCAACAGCTTTGTCATCATACCCTTTCACCCCTGGCTCACTTTTGTATACAGCATATCACAAGACACAACAATTCATTTTCTCCTGTCTCACTTCCCGTCAAACCCTCCTGCGTGTTGCGTAGGGATTTCTTGCCCCATAACTGGGGATTAAATAGCCAAATGATCCAACAGTGCAGTCTAATGCACACTTTGTTTGATATTTCCAGCTTGTGTTAGCCTGGTCTTCTGAACCTTCTGAACACATGTTCATATTTTAAAATCAATTTTAAGTTTAAAAAAGTATTTTTCCCTAAGCTGAAGAAGATATGAATGGCTGATCCGAAACTGGGGCCTGTTCAAAAAGTAGGCAGGTCTGCCTGGGGAGCCCTCCAAGCATGGGAGGCTCATGGGCTTTTTCCTCTGCAATATCTGCACAAACGCACTAGAGCCTAACAGGGGTAGAAAGAGCCCATCCTGGCAGCTTGGCCCCCCAGATCCTCTGAGGCAGCACTGAGGCAGCCCCTGCACCTCATCCTAAGATCTGCCCCTCCTAAGCAATTTAGGAAAGGAGCCATATAAATAACAGAAGGCTAAAAACTATGCTTTAAAATAAGATACACAAAGAACAGATTCTATTGTCATCAAAAAGAATATTGAGTCTTGTAAGCTGATGCGCTGATGAGGGGGTTGAGGACAGATTAGATTTTTAGAGGACTTTGCTTGGCAGCCCTAAGATTACTCAGTTGGTTAGGGCATGGTGCTCATAATGCCAAGGTTGTGGGTTCAACCCCCTATATGGGCCATTCACTCAGGAATTAGACTCAGTGATCCTTGTGGGTCCCTTCCAACCCAGAATACTCCGTGATTTCTTGTGATAATTATCCTGAACCAAATTACCTCTCAAATTAATCCTGAGTTTGTGTAGATCAAATGTTACTATTTCCAAGCTTATTTGGGCGATTGGTGTTGGAAAGCTTGGCCAACGAATTTAATAATATTTATTCCTGGCACACATTCAAAGTTTTATTCAATGATCATGAACTTGTGGTTTCAGGAGAACAACTGGTGCCTCCAGTTCCACTGTTCTGCCCCAGGTCTTGTATTAGGTGACTTAACCATTCTTAATCTTTTTTCCATGAAATATTTTCATTTAGTTGACAAACATAAGTCGCTATGCGAAAGAAACTGGTTTGCAACTCTGGTAGAACTGACCCTCCAAAAGATTTGTGCAACTACAACTTACATTTCCAGAAAAGTGCACAGTAAGCAAATGAAGATGCTTGGAAATGCAGCCATGGGAAAAGGCTTCTAGATGTCATTGAAATGTCTATAAATAAGTTTTCTCACTGCTTACCCCAGTGGTTTAGCAACCCAGACTGTGGGTAACATTTTATGCCCGTGTAAACTATACCATTTCCATTGGCTTCACAGGGGATCTGACACTGAACCCAATGCTAAGTTTTGCATTTTTGTGTTTAGAATTTGCAGACAGGAGAACAGACATCTATTTGTAGTTGTACTCCAGTCATTTTTAACAACAATGTGCAGAAAAGTTAAGCTATCCATATTCATCAGCAAGAGGAAATGCCTCATAAACTGAAAATGCTACACTAAGGACTCTTTCAGTTTTACTTCTCTCTTTATTTCCTTAAAGAATGCTTTGTTTCCTCTGCTGTCTTGTTACCATTCAACCCTGAGAAATACAACCTGCATGCTCTACCAGTCTGCCCACCCCCAGATATGTTTACAGCGAAATACTCCTTCCCTGTCCCTTTTCAAAACAAACATCCTCTCACTGCTCCCCCCTGGCTGCTCAGAAGACCCTACAGAAGAGGCCAGGATATTCTGCAGATATTTGACAGCCAGCACAGCAGAGCCATGGGGTTTCTTTTCAGAGGACAACCTACAGAAGGCTGAAACGTGCTTGAAACTGGCGTACCTGGCAGGATAGGGCCCCCACCAGTCCCAGGGGCCACCCTTGGGGATAGGGTCTTCTGGGACCAGAGACCCCAGAGCTCCCGTGAGCACTCTTTTGACCAGTCATAAGGGGAGCAGTGGGCAGCACGGAAGGACAGCGATTCCAAGCGTGCTTTGTTCCTGCAGGCAGTAGCAGTTTCTGCTGGGAAGGGGTGAGACAGACAGGACTGACAGCCACCAGACTGTGGATAGGTAGTCTGGGTCACCAGGATTAGGCTCACAACTAACTAATGAGCTTCCTGCCCCCCTTAAAAATATCTTGGTTTTCTGCTGCTTACTTTCCATGACCACACAAGCTTCTAGTTCTGTGAAATAAGGACTTCACACCCTTTTGTCTAGCTCAGCAAGTAAGAACAGCAGCCAGTCCGCTTGTTACGCTCGTCAAAACTATTTCCTTGGCTTTTATGCTTCTTGAGGTATTTCAGGTTTGCATGTCACAATTGCCATCCATACCAAGATGCCATTTTCAGCCCAAGAACTGAGTTGCTCACGTGCCCATTTAATTATCAGTCTTAGAAGTGCTTTGAAGTGTAAAGGCTAATTACAGAAACAGTAAACACCGAACCAAACTCTGGGTGACCTCTCCATGGGATGTGAACGAAGCCTGCCTATTGTCAATCCGGGTTCAGCTTCTGAGCTACCCACCAGCTGTGGGGGTGCAAGGGGTGCATTCCTAGAGTCACAGGCTAAAACCAAAGGGTACCCAAAAGTCAGTGTAAAGACAAAATAGGCCACTGGAGTTTATAAAGGCCATACTTCAGGGTATCCCATTCACAGGTTGGGATTTCTACTCTTTGAGGTCTTGCAGCTAAAATTTCATCATAAGGACTTCCTTCTCTGAAGTCCCATCTTCAACAATACCTAAAAAAGTTGACTCTGAAGATAGGCAAGGGACAAAGCTGCATAACTACTGGAATTTGCAAAGCAACTATACATGCTTGATCATACGGCTTTTGACACAGTCTTGAGCTCCTGAGACTTCTTGTGCTCCTGAGACTTTGCACTTGAAAAGACTATCCGAAAAACTTTTTTGTCTTAAAGTTCATGACTAAAATACATTTTTCTATCAGTGCTGCAGAGAGAGTTGTATGGGTTCTACTTGTTCAGGACAGGTAAATCTTTCACTTTGATTGCATTTCTGGTGCAAGTGTGTCCTAGGTTGAGCATGAACCAATGGTGGGGGTTGGACACGCCTCCAGATCCCATATTTAAAACAAAGCAAGGCACCCAGAGCTCTCTCTTACTTCCGGCTTTCAAGCAGGTAACTGGGGAGCCCGCGCGGTCCGGCAGGGCCGGGCCCGGCCCGGCCAGGGCAGCCCGGCTCAGCTGGGATGGCCCGGCCCGGCCCGGCCCCCAGTGCGGCGTGGACTTTTAAAATCTTGTTGCTATTGAGCCCGCCAGCTCCACAGGACCCCGGCGAGGCCGGGCCGGCTCCGCTCGGCTTCGGGCGGAGCCGAGATGGGCCCCACTCGGGCCACAAGCCGCTGAGCCGTCCTACCGGCGCCGCAGGAGATCATGCGGCTGAGATCGGGGGCAAGTCTGCAGCCTGTGCGGAAAGCAGCCCTGCGACTGGAGTTGAACGCGGCAGGGGCCGGAGGAGCACCCATGCAGCCATAGTGGCCGCCACCATTCTGGCCCGACTCCTGAGATCTTGGCACAGCCCCCCCAGCGCGGCCTGAAATCCTGCACTTCGATTGTCCCGCCGCCGCCCGGCACCGGATCACCTGACCATCTGCCGGAGCCCAGAGAGATGTTAACTCTTTCCGTGCTCAGATAAAACCTACAGATACTAATCCTCCAGCGAATAAGAGCGGGGAGAAGGGTGAAGACACTTGAGGAGAACAACATGGAGACTCCAAGGTCAGTGAGGAGGGCAGAGCTGAAGTCCAGAAGGGGGAGAATGAGAAGATGTCCTATGTCTCGGGACTGAAATTCTTTTGTAAGCCATGATGAAGACATGAACAATCGGACTGTTATCCCTGTAACTCATGAAAGACATGGGGGGATGAAGCGTTCAAACTGCAGACACGAGCAAAGGCACTTGTGCTAAAGCCAGCAGATGTTGAAGTGACTGTGATCCAATGAGAAGCTTGAACAGAGAGAGAGATAAGGTGAAGAAGACCCCTGCCCTTAGAAAAAAAGGGGGGGGGGGAGACCTCTGTCCTCAGAAATGAAGATGATCTCAGAGATAATGAAGAGAACCTTTGCTCCTGAACAACTCATCCTTAAAAGTGTACCCCATGGGTCAGTGGCCCACAGAGGTAGTTGTGGGAAAACTACCAAATGTGGGAGGGACCTTCACGGTACAAGCAGATTTCCACCCGGGTGCTGCTTTGCTGTGACATTGAATCTACAAGAGAACTGTTTCTTGTGGAGAAGTCTCCATGGCATGGCAAGAGAAACTTTTTCTTTCTCTGAGTGAACTAGAAAAAGACTATTTTAGAAGTGATGCACTGACTAAAAAGTCTAAGTTTGGTCTCTTTACGTTGTCAGTGGGAAAGGAAAGATGGAAAGTGGGGGGAGGAAAAGTGTTTTGAAGGTTTATTCTGATTCTTATTATTTTCCTTTTAGTTCTGTTAATAAAGTTAACTTTATGCTTTTTTTTTTAAAGTTTTGGGCCTGCTTTGCTTCCTCCTAATCCGTATCTCACAGCAGAAATTGGATAGATGATTTTAGTGAGTACACTAGTGTTCAACTAGAACCAAAACCGAGACAAAGTGTTAATCTGCTATGTTCTAATTTTCCTCCAGGTTCTCCATAACCGCCTCTCCAAATGACAGGAGGAGCAAGAATGATAAGCACCTGACACTGTTGGAAACCCCGGTTAATATCAGAACACACAGGACACATACCATTTAATAGTGTAAATACAGCCATTACACAGGGTCTCGCAGCTTTAGAAAAGTAACTAAGTGTATGTGATAGCTAGCAGTAAATACTCCCTTGTAAATTATGCCTGTTATATGTAAAACTGGATGTATACAGCATTTTTCTTCCTTTCAAACTAGGTAGAAGGCTTTTTCTTCATTTAAATAGTTATTGCAGTAATACTTAGAGCTGGTGCTTTCTCTGATCTACCTCTTAAGAATCACAGAACGCTTTGGTTTGGAAAGGGCCTAAAGACCATCTAGTTCCAACTTCCCACCTCCCACTAGACCGGGTTGTTTAAAGCCCTCCAGCCTGGCCCTAAAAACCTCCAGTAATGAGGAACCACTGCTTCTTTGGGCAACCTGTTCCAATGACTTACTACCCTCATAGTGAAGAGAACACGGCAGCTGAAAAAGAACTTAAAAATGAGACTTGGTTCAGGGAAATACATATTAAGTCTTTAACAGACTAGCTCACGCCTACCTTAATGAGATTTAGCCGTGCATTTTCAGAAACTGTCTACATTGATATTTCTTAAATGCATTCCCATTAGGAGACTGAGTTCTTTGCTGGCCCACTCTGATATGAGGAAGAACTGTACGGGTTAAACACCAGCTGATGATAAACCTACAGGAATGATCTACAGACCTATAAAGCCTATAAGCCCTGAGTTTCCTTCCTGGGGAAATTGGTGCACAGTGTAATACATTATGTCCTCTGCAGGGACACAACAGAGTGTTCACGCTCCATCTCTGAGCAAGGAAATTTAGATATGAGCAGTAGTCCTTCCACTGAAAAATTCACACCATTATATCCTACAGTGGAGTCTCGTGTCCAGCCCTGGGCTCCCAAGTACAAGAAAGACTGCAGTCTCTCAGTACAAGAAATACTGCAGTAAGGCCAGTGAAGAGCTGGTGGGATGGCCGGGGTGGAGCCCCTGGAGTGAGGAAGTGAAGGGAGCTGGGCTTGTTCAGCCTGGAGATGGCCATGGGCCATTTACTGCTGGCTTCAGCTGCCTAACGGGAGGGTGTAGAGAGGACAGAGCCAGGCTGCCCCCAGATGGGCTCATCAGTAAGGCAGGGGACAAACAGCACTTGTTATAGTATGAAAAAAATCTGATTAGATATTAGGAAAATAGTTTTGCCATGAGGATGACTAAACACTGAAACAGGGGTCCAAGGGAAGTATGGGATTTCTGATCCTGGAGATACCAAAGCCTGGCTGGATAACGTTATGAGCAACACAATCTAAGTTGGCCTTGCTTTCAGAAGGGGATCTGGACAAGACAATCTCTGGAGGTCCCTTCCAACCTAAATTATTCAGAGATTCAATGAGAGGGTGTCTAAGCTGGATCGGCAGAGCTGTGCCTCCTCTATTAATTGTCAGGAATTTTAACTGTTACATGAGAGTTTGGAATTAACTGGATATATAATCGTCACAGGAAATTAGATTTTCCCCTTTAAATTAAACTGTCATGGTAGGAAGGAGCATAAGCAGGAATTGATAGTGCTCTGCATTATGTTGTATAAAACCAACTGCTATTGCTGTTTTTTTCATTTCTGGGTAGAATTTTACCTTCCGAAGAGCAACAGAAAAAGTATTTTAAAGCAATGTAAGACCAGACAGGTAAGTACTCCTTTTTATTTTCCTTTTGTGCCTCATAGCTCTGCCTTCTTCTATGCATTATTTGGTTTTGGATCACATGGAGCAGTTGTCACTGCTGCATTCCCTCAAGCTGCTACATCTTCTTGTCGCCTTTTCCTTCACTGCCCTGGTTCTTGCCCCTCCCTTTTCCAATCTTTTCCAGATGACAATAGCTGCCTTCAGCTGTACCTGATCTACAGATAGCAGAAGAGCCAGAGGGTAATCTGACTTCTTTCATGTCCAGGGAATTAAACTCATTTTCTATATGAGTTGCTGGAAATAATGGCAGTCACTGTTTGAGACAAGATCACCAGGACCTGTCCAAAACCAAATCAATACCCCAGGAGGGGCCTGAGAGTTGAACTCAAACTCGGGCTCAGACTTGGAACCAGATCGTAATTTGGGAACCAGGAGTCTACTTTTTGGCAAAATGGCTGTTTTGGGAGGCAGAAAAGCATTTGTGACAGTCAGATACTTGGGATCCACTGGAAAGAGTCCTACAAACTATTTGCAAGAAAACTGTTGCCATTTATTTTCCTTATACTCCTCAAAAGAGGGATTGCATGCATTCCTTGTTAATATGCTGAATTGCCGCGTCAGTTCCTTCTCCCAATGGAAAAAGCTTGGCAAGCCCATGGATGTTAGCTAAACCCCTGCATTAGCATGGCATCCGAGAAAGTAACCAACACAGCAAGCATGTTTGACCTCTGAGAGAAACCTCTCCTGCAGCAAAAGATAAAATTAACATCAGTGTTTAATATTTAGCAGGTGAAAATGGGGTAACTCCAGACCTCAGTGTGATAAATCTGTCCTCAGATTATTCTCTATATGCTTTCAAACTTCAGCACTGCTATGGTTCTTAGAAAACAATGTTAAGCTCAATGCAAAATTCAAAGTACTTGGGTATATACTGGAATTAAAAGTTTAATTTTTTTTAATTAAACTGGTAACTACAGCATCGCATTTAGACTGAAAAGGCATCCATGCTTTTTAAAGTATGGAAATCAACAAACAATATAACAAAATAGGAAAATACAACTGTGAGGAATGCTTAGGTTACCTCTGATATCACAGTGAAATCACTTACTATTGATATTTTTTACCTGTAATTCTAACTGAAACAAGGTTGACATGTATGTGGTTTCACCTGTGTGTACAGGCACATACAGAATATATCTATGCAGCTTCATTTTTTTTTCAACTATCTGTGTTTAAATGAAACTAAGATAAATTTTCCATGTCTTAAGGGACTCACTCATTAAACTTAATCAATGAGCTAATCTGAGATTCACTTTTAAAATTTCAAATAATCAAATAATTCATACAAGGGGAAAGATTCTGAGCACTAAAGGGATATGATTTGTGTGCAACCTCTTTGAAGGATAAATTCAAATCAGCTTTCATTGCAGTGTATTTTGCAGCAGTTGTAACAGACCTCAGCTGAGAGTTAAAGCCAAGTTCCTTCACAGAGCTTTGCACTTAAATAGATAATTATTGTTTGGTGGTATGTACAGGAATAAGGATTTTTCTTTTTTTTTAATTGGAATTTTCATAATTTCCCACAACAAAATTTGGATTAACCAGAAATGGAGGAAAAAAGGGTCATCTTTGGCTACTGTAAAGGAGTGCAGTTAGTAAGTGATGGGCAGCTTTGGCTTCTCTCCTGAGATACTAAGCTAATATTGGCAGTTCCCAAGCTATTGCAATGCAGATTAAACATGTTAGCTGGAGCTGTCAGTGCTTGACAGGCTGATGGGAATGCTCCTTTCCCTTGGAATTGCAAGAGAGGAGTAGGAAAGTTGTAGGAACTTCAGCACCTCAGCTAGATGCAGGACATTCCTCAAATGCGCTATCATGTGGAATTGAATAAGCAGGGCCTAGATTGGAAGAGCTTTCAAAGAAAACTCAGAGTGGAAAATAAATCTGAAACAAAACTTAATTTCCAGAACAAAAAATTCACCTCAAGAGAACTGAATAAGCAAAGGATCCTTGCTTTTATGAAACGCACCCTGTGTGCATGCACGCGTACATGTGTGTGGTTCCTGTGGTTATGGTATAGGAGGCCATTGAATTATCAAACCAGTAATTTTGCCATTAGTTTTTCAGTTTGCATCTTGCATGCATATTCTGTGGTCAAATCCATTAGTAAGTTAGAGTGATAAACACCTGGAGTCTATCAAAAACAAAGAGAGTCTTATTCTATACATACAACCAGCCAGGCGAACATAACGAGCAAAGACTAACTGCATAATATAGAATTCAAACAGGAATATGTTTTTTATGATGTGCCAGCATAAGGGAGATCAAAGACTAAAGCCAAATAAATAGCAACTGGGTACCAGCAAAGGAAACATATTTAGAACTTAAAGTAATCAGAAACAAACCCAGTGTATGCCAACACCCTCTGAATTCAAAAGTAACATTTTCCTCCTTTTCATAAAAGGTTTGCAGGCTGGCAGATTTTATTTTGGTTTTCAATCTACTGTTTTTTATGACAGGAACTTTCATTTCTCACAGACAATGGAATATGAAGAATCATCTCCTCATCCCATCATCTACTTCCTTCTGGTGTTTTTTGGGAGTTACCCCACCACTACCACTACCACCACCACCACCACCTCCCTGCTGCTGTCTGATTGAATTTTCCTTGGCTGCTTTGTGGAATTTGCCAGCTTACATTAAGCATTTATTGAGCTCAGCTCCTTATCTGGAACATCGCCTGGTAAACTGCAACAATCTGTCTGGCACCTGGGGATTGACAGAGCAAATTTTTCCAGGTGGTACAAACAGACACCTAGAATTACAGACCAACACTATTTTGTGAGACAGTTTCACCTAAAGGGAAAAGCCCAAATTACTAATTTCCAGTGTCCTGTTTAGTACCTGCAATGTATCTAAAAGACTACTAGTACTAAAAAAACACACTTGTAGAGTGGGGAGGATGGTGGAGGGTTTGGAGGAAGGAGCAGGAAAATAATACAAGGGTGGCAGTGAATCGACAGGCTGAGCCGGGGGGCAAACAGTTACATCTGTGCTTGATTTGTCAGGGATTTACATTACTGAAACTTTAACTCTTCAGATGATAAGTAAGATTACACTCACAGAACAAGTTTATGCAAATAAAGCTTAGTCTACGGAGTGTGTGAGTCCAGACACAGTGGATTTGGCAGGTTTCACTGAGCCTGGTGGCTGGGTTTAATAAGTGCATTTACATAAAGGATTAGGACATCTGGAAAAGTAGCATGGTAGTTTACTGAGATATAAATAACGTTAATTGAGAGGTCACAGTATGCAAAACACTCCATACATGTAAATGAAAATCATGGAAAATGGTGGGGGAGAGGCTTGTGTCTTGCTCTTGGTTACATCAAGCTAAGCTTTTTGTACTAGTTCATCCATGCCTTTCTCAGTCCTGATTTTAGTCCCCATTAAAGAACCCCACTTCATGACAGATATGACCAAAAACAGTGCCTTTTTCTTAAAAATCCAAAACCAAAATCAGTGGCTCACATAAACTAACATCAGGATATATCCAAAATTCAAAGAGTCTGTAGGAAATTACTTAAAAACTGCAATCTAAATTAGCAGTCTGCTAGATAAATCAGTGTTACCCCATTAGTGTTTACACCTAATTCCAACTTGCTTTNCTGTAGGAAATTACTTAAAAACTGTAATCTAAATTAGCAGTCTGATAGATAAATCAGTGTTACCCCAAAGCCCAATAACATGCTGCTATAGCAACAAAAAAAATCTCTTCAGCAACACAACTAACACTGCAAAGTGTGTTGACACCTAATTCCAACTTGCTTCAAAAATTCTGTGATACATACTAGAATTTTGGCGTTGCAAACTAGCATACTTGTGAACTGGTAAGAATGAGATGACAAGCAGTTTGCAAGACCTATACTGTACCCCTGAATTAATTTATAGCTTGGTAGGCAATTTAAATTCATTTTCATTATTCTTAAAAGTATAAAATGACAGTTTCTCAGCTTATCCAACAGTTCAGCAGAGTACAGGCAGACCTTTTGCAAAGGTGCTATAGTGACCATATGTTTATATTTCAAGCTCTTTCCAACAAATATTTGCTTTAGAACAATTGAAATGTTGCTTATACAGAGCTAAAAAATAGCTTGCTTTGGGGTTTTTTCCTTTCTCCAGGTTTTTTATAAGCTTTGCCTCGTTCTGGGTTTTTTTCCAAGCTATTGACTACACACAAACAAAAGATTTGTCCCCATGCAAGCTCATTGAGACATTGCGTTGTATGCACACCGCACTGAGATGTACAGGGGAACAACAATGGTAAACTCGTCTGCAGTAATGCACTGCTCTTCTGATTGTGCAAAAGCCCTCTGCAAAGAGACTTGGCCTCAGACCTGTTTAGAATTGTTGCAAAATACACTGAGGAAACATATGTTCACAAAGCAAATGATTTCTACTGTCTGACCTCAAAATGGTCAGTTTTGCTCCTGTGCAATCCAATTATATCATTGCTATATTCAGAAGGAGTGGGAAGCTGGTTGAAATATGGGGCAGGAGCAGCTGGGCTTGCGTAGTCAGAGGGAATGTTGTTGCTGCATATATTGACCTTATCCAAACAATTCAATACATAAAATGAAAAGCCAAGACATATAGGCGTGAGGTATGAACATATCAGCAGCCATGTTCGAAAGGGATTAGGTTATGGAAGGGCCGGTTCAGCTGTTTGCTGCTGCTGGCATCTGTTAACAGCACGGGAAAACACTCCTCATGTTTTGGTCAGTGAGCCAGATGTATCACTTCATTCATCCTTGCAGTTGGATGCTGATAACATCTGAAAGCAAACGAAGGTGATGACTTGGAGTGACTGCAAGTAGGCACGCAGTTCTCTTTCCACTTATCATGCTCTGCTTTGGTTGGATGTTTCCCAACAGACAAGATTATAACTTGCCTTAGAAAAGTGGCCGTGTTCACTAAGAATTACAATTCGTGATCACAGTCCAAATGTAGACAAGGCTACAACACCCCAGGAAATACAGCCTAGTGTGGTTCTGTTTGTGGACTTCTCACCTGAGGAAATATGTGCCTAAGTAATTTCTTTTCCTCCAGGGTTTATGATAGACAAATGCCAGCAGCCTTCATCTATTCGATTCTCTGTGTTTCTGGATTAGTGAGCTCCATCCCATCACTGGCACAGTCTGAGGGGAGAGGGCTTCTGGCTGCTGCTGCTCCTCTTTGGCATTCAAGCCATGACCCACTCCTGAGTCAGCTAGATTTGTAAACTCAGAGTTCAATTCCATGATCCTTGAGAAACATTATAAAAATTATCTGCAATTTACTGTAAACCTCTCCATCAAATTCCAATTATTGTCAACCTATTAAATCTATTTTTAGTCCTTACTGCAGAATATTTATGTCTAAAGGTATTATTTAAATAAACTGCACACTAACTACACAGTAGGTTATAGGAAAAGTTGCCCTAGAACAGCAGCAGATGTGAGCTAGAGAGGTTTTTTGCATAGGGCAGAGTATCTCACACCACTGTGAGTAATTTTGGTTAGGTCTGCTTGCTGTACAAACTTTCTCCTTTCCACATCTCAAGCTGTTTGTTGTTAAGGACACTTGGTGAAAACTGTCCCATTTTCCTTGAAGTGATGATACAGCATTTTCCTAACACAGTATAAAATGTACAGAAAAGCAGCTTATTATTCCCTGTCTCTGACCAAGTTAATTGGATATTAGCATTAGAATCATGTTAAGTAATCTCTGTCAAATCCTATTAGCTCCCTTGCTCTTTTCCAGAGTATCTGCTGGATGATACAAAGCTTGCAGAAAAGCTAATCCTTATATACCTTATGAGTGCAGCCAAAGTATTTTGTTTGTCAAAGTAGAAGAGACCTTCACGCTTCCCATCATCCACACCACAGGGAGAGCTTACCATTCTCCCGTGGCAGCCTCAGCAGTAACCAAGAACAGCAAACTGGAGACACTAACCCGTGCTGCAACCATAATTTTCACAATTGTTCATAACCTGGGTTGAGAATTTAAGTCCAAAAATACACTGGAATCCAAAGCTATAGTTCCCACAGCAGCTATAACTCAGACACGGTATTTGGACATACATTGTGGAGTACAGACATAGTAATGCAAAACACTGAAGCTACCTCTGGTTATGGTTGGCTGAGGGAACCATAACTCTGAGTTTCCTGAATTTTTTGTTAAGATCTCAACCATAAAGATTGTTTTAATGTAGCTTTGTGCAGTGGGTTTACATTGGCATTGGGAGATGCTCGTACGGAAACAGTAGAGAACTAGTGTGGTATGCTTATTAAATGAGTAATGCTTTTAGAATAATTGCTGGAGTGAAATCATGGCCCCAGTGAAGTCAAGAGAGACAGGGTTTTAACTCAAAAACATCTTATTCAGGGAAGAAAGCAGCAAATGTCCAAGTGGTTTTGACCTTTACTAAAAAGGAAAAAATTTCAGGTCAGATCTCTCTCTCCAAATCAAGGCTCTAAAGGAATAATCAATTTATTCTAAAGAGCAATATGAATCTCAACTAGCAAATAGTTGGGGGGCACATTGCCTCTACAGAAAAACTTAGAGATTATTTAGTTTTGTTTTCCTTTGCTGTTTTCCACATTAAATACCTCAAAGTGACTATTTTTTCATAGTTATTTGCTAACTAGAAGAATTTCTTACTTATTCTGACATTTCGCTGTTTATCACTTAACAACAGTTGAGTTAATGATCTCAGAGATTATCCAGCAATTGAAAAAGTGTCACCACTGAAAAATTTTCAGCAGAATAGTTGCAGACAATATATGAAATTCACTTATTAATTTTTGCATGCCTATTTTGAAAGAGGGAGTGCAATACCATTATTTTGCCTGCTAGGATGCTAGAGAATATTTTTCCTAGAGGATTGTTTTTTAGGTTATCATGATTCACTTGAACAAACCAGCCTATTTCATTATGAGAAAAAAAAAAAAAAAAAGAGAGAGATGGGCCAGTCACAAGAGGAAAAAAATTTGTATCTTGCAGTGTGTGACCAGCCAGAGGAATTCTCCTTTTGTGCCAATCTGCCTTGTGTTTTCAGCTGGGAAAGACACTTTGCAAACCGATAGCAGATGGTGGAGCTGAAAATAAGTGCTTTACATGTTTGATTCGGAGCCAGCATTTTGTTTTTTAGTTGTCTCACATTTTTGCGCTGTGTTATGTTGTGCAATCACATGTGACACACTGAAATCAGCCTTACTGTCACAGTGTTTCCTGAAACAGGATTCTTGATGCAATGGGCAAGAACTTGGTGTGTTTACTGTTCTTGGAAAGGCTTCCTCCATTGGAAGCCTCCCTTAGAGGAAAATTTCAGCTAGCTTATCCTTATAGGAAGAGCCAGTGGTGCCACTAGAAGAAATCTCTGCTCAAAGACTCTCTGGGGAAGAAATCCAGATTCCTTGGCAAAGGCTGGTGCAGGGAGGGAGTCTGTGGAGAGAAGGAGAGGGTGGTCTCTGCAAAGTGGTTTTGAGCCATGCAAATACAGTGCCATCCCCTTGCCTTGCAAATGAAAATGTTCCAGCTCCCTGCCAAAAATGTCATGTGGCAGCACAGTATTTTTAGCTGCAAAGGCAGCTATGAGTTGAGTTCTCTCTCTCTTTGCTGAAGCAAGGCTCTTAGATTCCTCTGCCATGAGCATGAAATGGTGTGTGTTGGTGAAGACCGAAGTCTGATTATTCAATGACTAGATCTCAGAGTTAGTGCATAATAATCCTATTTAAAGATGAGAGGTTTTATTCATTAATCTCAAATCTACCCATTTTGATGCTGGTCAGGCAATAGCTCGATTACAATTCCTCATCTGAGGAAGAAAAAGGAAGTGGGAAAAAAAGGGCAGAAGACAAAGATCACCGCATGTCAGTCTGTGATAACCTTCTTCCATGAGACTGTTTCCATAATGCTGCAGTTGCTTCTTTCTAGGCTTTTTAGAATGTTCCTTGCATAGAAAAAGTATGAAGTTGAGGCTGTAACACAAGTCAGGATAACAAGCCTGGCCACAGTTCTTCAAATGTCTTCTGTGAGTTACTTTTATAAGCACACTTGTACCCTGTAAGGTAAAAGACAGTGGAAAAAATATCCATCAGCTCCAATAGTGTCAGGTGTTGGGACAACACGACACAAAAAAGTAAAAAAGTTCTTGTATTCAGTCCATCAGATTTAGTAATCAGTGCCACTACTAGCTCAGTCCTCATACAAGTCCTGCTTCCTTTTTCCTATCTCCTTAATAAGACTAGTTAGAGGAGTAGCTGGCTGGCATGTCCCCTTTGGTGTCACATTTACGTAAAAAAATGTAAATATTTTGTTGTGATTAATATTTTCAGTGACATCATTTGACTTCTTTTGACAAAAATATGTCAGGGAATTATGGCAACTCAAAGCAGCTGAGAACATTCCCCCAGAACAGTCAGTAGGAGTCCATACATACAGGCACATATGCTTAAGTGGATAAGGAAAGCATATTTAATAGGTTTTGCTTTGAAGAACAAATATATTCATGGCCATTTTACTCCTAAAATAGGGGAAACGATGCCTGCTGCAATGCAATATAATATTCTCTGGAAACAAAGATTTGTTGTGTTTTCTTAGCTGTATATTAAAATAACAAAAAGTCTAAGGAACAAGATGTGATGATGTAAATTTCCCAACGGAAATTTTCTGTATGCATATCTTTAGTAGATGCTTCGGCTAATTAAAGAAATAGAATCAAATGAACTTTAACATCAACGCTTCAGAATATTACAATTGCAAAAACTGTGATTTTTGCAATCACCCGTTGCACTGTAATGGGAGTGCATTTGGCCATTACTATTTAGTCCTTTTCTAATCTTTTGCATTGACATGTACTAATAATTTGTCTAATACCTGTGGTTCCTGTGGGACAAAGAACTGATACAGGTCTGTGGAAACTACTGAAATCAATAGAGCTGCTTCAGACCTGGACAGGTTTATGTGGAAAAGAAATCTTGCCCTTGTCCTTGTACGTCATACAAGGAATCTTTGTTGCTGCAAACTGTGCCGTAATTGCAGGTTTGTTTGGTTTTTCAGCTTTCTTACTGGGGCACGTGCAACATCTTGACCTCTCTCTTTCTTTCTTTTGGAGGCTTTTTGCATGGTAGAGAAGTATTTGGCAGAGGTCTGCTTGCTTTCTTTATATTTTTTTTAAGAACAATGATCTTCCTCTAGGGCACATTTGGATGCTGAAGTAAATGCAATTTTGAAAAACAACTTTTGGGGTTTTTTTAAGGATATTTACAAGTTCAATCAAAGACAGGTTTTTATTTAAGAGGATAATTACGTAATGCTGAGCTGGAATGGCAAATGCATTATTTACAAGAGGTACCCTATTCTGTAAAAAAAAGAGAATTTGCTTTCTATAAAAATGCAGCATAAGACTCCATGCTGCTTCAAGCAAAACAAAAGTGATATCATGCATCTGATGAAGAAAAAAATACAGTTAACATATTGTCAGTATATTATTTTTATCTTAACACAGAGCTAGTGATGTTCACAGACCTGCTTTCTCTCCTGTTTTCTTCAATATTAAAAAATGGGAGATTTAAATAATATCTCAAATGCCATCCAAAATTTGAAGGCCAAACCACTGCTGCAAAAGAATGTGAACTATACCATCATTTTGGAGATGTGGTGGTTGAGCTATGGTTCAGTTCTGTTCAGTTCTGTTCTGTTCAGTTACACTGCGCATGGAAAAAAACTTTCAAAGAATTTATTTTTATTTCTCTGCCATGCACAAGTTTGTAAATTCACAAGCTGGAGTTTGAGGAAAGGGTGAAGAGGATCCAGGCTGTTTCCTACAGTGTGCAAATCAGGACCAAAAAATTTCAACCCTTCCAAAATCTGAGGGTATGGTTCAATAGGCTCCAACAGCCCTCTAGGACAGGTGGTACCAAGACTCAGGAAATGTAGCTCATTTTGGAGCACAGTTTCTGATGGCTGCAGTCAAGGTCACAGGCATGCACAAAAGCCCTTTTCAATGGACAACATAGAAAGCTTGGCTTCTGTGCAAGCAACATCACTTCTTGAGTCTGACTTGGGGTCTTAACTCAGGCTTATCCTGGCTACTTGGGAGGTGGCATTGGCTCATGCACTTGCACACAAGAAGCACAGTACAAAGCAAAGCAGGTATTGTTGCTTTTGTTCAAAATCACAAGAGAAAAATGTCATCAGTGCTAATCCATGCCTAAAATTTTAAAATATTTTAGAAATCGTCATTTCAAAGCACCTTTAGGTTCCAGTCAGTGCTCAGCATCAGTGGGGAATATCAGGACAAAATAAACACTGGCAAAAAAAGGTTCTCAAAAACAGGACACTCAGAGAGAAGAACCAGATCTCTACCTTCTCTGTTTCCTCCAGAAAAGGTTCAAAGCAAAAAGGTGCAGAGCAGGACACAGCAACAGGCAATCTCAGCAGGTGCCCCATCTTCCCCACCACTGTATGGCGGCTATTCCAGCAGAAAGGTGGAAGCGACCTTCAGCAGGCACCTCCAGTGGTGAGAATATCAGCAAATATGCAGCTGTGACACAAAAATTCTAATGTTTATATTCTAGTATTTGAGATATCTCTTCAAAGAAACTTTCATGCGCTCTGGTGTGAAAGTATAAAATGAAATTCTGGTAGAGAGATTCTAAACCCAGGAGGAAGGATGGGCTGACTGTCCATTCAGGCCTAAGCAGATAGTGATGAAGTAAGTTTACAAGCAACCCAACATAAAGATTCTCTTGATTGTTTCAAGGAGATTGCAGGGAAGTCAAAACTAGCTGAGCCAAATGCAATTCCCAGACCTGTTGAACTTCACCTGCTGCTGTTAATAACAGCCAGGATAGAAAAAAAAAGGTCTTGTAACTCATTATGTACTTGTTTTCTCCTTATTATCTTCCTCCAGTATATGTGTTTTTCTAACTCATTATTTTCACATTTACATTTGTATTTTCATTTGCCTCCTTCACAGAGTACACCAAGAAACATATATATTTCTCTAAAATACAAGGATATGAGAATGCAAAGGCATTGATTCAGACTAATACCTACCTTTCCACTCATATACAAAAGGAGGAAACTGAACATCATGTTCTTCTTGTGCTCCCTGCGAGATCACATCATCCTAACACAATGTCAAAGTCTGGAAATTGCGTGTAATCAAACATTCATATTGTAACCGTTTCCTTTTACAGTAACACAAAAAAACTGGCAAAAGAGCAAAACACAGATATGATGAGGTCTGGTTTTCAGCATTTAAACTGGTGTTCATGGCTCTTGGGAAAGAAGGAAAACTTTGCTTTTGACATTTTGGAAAGGTGGTAATTTAAAATCAACTCTGCTAGTTTTGTCTGAGAGCTGGCATGGATTTACTCAGATAACTTCATCCAAGTTGTTTTTTGGCCAAGGAGATCTTAAAGTTAAAAACCAGATAATCTAGTAAAACAAAATAAAAGGCCTAATTAGTGATGGTAGCTCTGGCCTCATAAGAAAATAATGTGATGGATTTGGAACACAGATGAGAGCACTAGCTCCACAGAAGTGTTATTCCAGCCACAGAAGGTCTTAAATACACCTTTTAAAATGTATAATATAATGCCAGATGTTTGAGCCACATCTGAGATTTTCAGGGCATTCAGTCTGCGATCAAAGTTAAGTAATCACTGAAAGAGAATAAAATTGCTAAGAACCTGCCGTTATAGTTAATGTGTTCACTGAAAAATTGATTCTTGATCTTGTTCAGTAAAACTCTTGGTGGGTGGCATTTCTGTGAAATAGGTGTTAACTGGATTAGCTCCGTTTCAGGTCATGTTTTTCAACTGAAAATGTAGTCCTTTCTAGTACTTTAACAAAATAAAATTAATATAAAGCAATAGTTTGTCTAACTAATAGCCAAACTTCTGAATTCTCTTGTTATAGTCAAAATTACATTCAGCTCCTAACCTAAATCTGGGTAGTTTCACTCCTGAACATGACCGATCGCTGGCTGGACCACTCTGCAGGATCTGACCAACTAGGTCTCAGAGCACACCTCGGGTTAGTCCCTGCACAGCACAGATAACCTGGTGCAGCTGCTGCCTCTACTCTCATCACTTCTGGTTAAAAAGTGTGTGGTATGGGAAAGTTGTTCTAGCTCTGTTTCTACCAGGCTCTACATTATCCAGGGTTGTGGTCCCTCCTGTCTGTCCTCCTCAAGCTGCACTCGACATTTTCATTGCATGAAGTAATTAATTGGCCATTGAAGAAAGTGACCATCAAAGCCCCAACTTCAAGGTCAAGTTGCTGGGACAAACAGTTGGGAAAGGGGAGACCCCAAGTGACTTGACCTCGACCACCATTAGGTTCTGTAATTATCGCGTTAGGAACACCACACCTTCAATGGGAGCAATTAAAAGAGATCCCGACCAAAATGCCACTGGGGTTTAGCGTTTGGAGAATTTGTCAAGGTGGAGGGAAATTCATGTTTACATGCACTGACTGAAGGCTAGAATGGAGGGGATTCTCCTTCCCTTGGCTGTTGTTAAGTCCCAGTGACCAGCTGATACCCTCAAGCCAAGAGCAGAGGCAGATATATGATCCACACACAGCAGAGAGGACAAAAGCCCTTGAGAAGGGAAGTCTCTTCAGAAAGACCACATTTCACTCATTCTCTTCTGGTGGAGCCCCAGCCTCACTCACTGTTTAATGAGGCTGCTCTCACCACACACCAGCACTTCGTTTTCCCAGATCCAGCAGGTTTATCTACTGATAAACAATTCTCCTGCTTTTCCCGACCTTCTGCAAGCAGGACAGTGAACCAGGCACCATGCTGCAGCTCCTTCAGCCACACTCCGGACACCTCTGGGTCTCAGTCCATGCGGCCCTCTCTGCCCCCCTTGAGATACCTTTCTACAGTCCAGTGGCCCAAGGATGCAGGACAGTCCGAATCTCTATAATTTGCAGATGTCCCCCAACATTTTTCTTCCTTGGGGCATTGCAGCATGTTTAATGAAGTCTGCAAACTTGCCAGCTCCCTAAGCCTCTCTAATTAGGAACTTGTGATATGACAAGCTTCTTAACAATACTATTTACTTTTCCTGAGGCATAGAAAGGGAAAGTTATGTTTCTCTCCCTGCAGAAACCAGTAGCATGATGGGTGAAACTTCAGGAAATATTATACTGGCTGGTTGCTTAGGTCTTAATATAAAACATACTTGTGTCTGAGCTGGACCTGACTTTTTCAGCAACCTGAATTCATGTAAGGATATTTTAATTTTCATCCTTTGATGCAATTAGGCATTTAAAATATTTCAACTCTTTTGTTTTGGTAGGGGAAAAACCTCAATCTAATTCACACAGCTCCTTTTGATATCACAAAAGATGTAAGAGGGGAACCCACTCACACTGGTGCCATTTCCTCCAGCAGAATGAAAAAATCCAAACCAATTCAACAAGTTTTTTAGCCACGTAGGTAAGTGTGCACACAAAGGGGAAAGAGAAGAGGACATGTACCAGGATGAGGAGAAAAGGACCTTCAAGGATGACACCCTCTGCACGGTATTCTTGTGGGGATGGCAGAAATCCACCACTCCCTCTTCTGCCCCCAGCCAGAGCATGGTGCTGCCTCAGAGTGCTGGGACCTGCTTTGGTGGCACTTCCCTCGGCAGCTTAAATTCTGGGCAAAGTGATGCTTTCTTCAAACTGAGAGAAACAACGCTCTTTCCTTAAGAAAAGAAAAACGAAACCCAGCAGTGTTTGGGGATTTCCTGGGATGGAGCCAATCAGTCTTCAACATACAGTCCCAGATATGGCAATAAACAGCCACGGCATCTGAACCACAACTCTCCAGCGAAGTCTGGGAGTAGCATAGAGCTGCTGCCTGCTTACCAAACTGAGAATCTCCACCAGTACCAAGGAAATTAGCAATTCTGTGCCAGTCACCTCTGCTACAGGACATCAAGCATTTGGGTATCATCTTTACTATGATACTAAGCTTCAGTGTGACTAATAACATTTTCCAAAAGTATTTTATGCTGTTACAGAATTGTAGACCTAGGAAAAAAAAACCAAACAAACAAACCTGCAAAGTTTGTCACATTTCTCAAACCTAAACAAAAACATAATCTTCAGATGACTTCATTTTACACCTGTGGATCGACCTTAAAATGAGAAGGCACGGAGAGATGGATTCGCTTACATTATTCTGGGGCTGAAGAAATATACTGCAACCAAATTTTTACAAATAGATAGATAAGATAGAAATTGCAGAGAACCCAACACTTTTCAATACACTCTAATGAACCACCAGCCGAGCCAGTTTAGTTATGCAACAATACTCAGTTCCTCTCCTCTGCAGCACCTCATGTCAAGGAAAGATTATAGCAACAGCAATTTGTTTCAGATTTACTCTGTCAGATCAGCTGCTGATAGCTCCAGACCACCCTAATCTGCAAGAGAAAATGAAGCTCTCTGTTGACAGAAGAGCCACTGGTGATTTTCCTGAGGCACTTCATTGTTTATGTAAAACCATTAAGGAGGCTGGGGGTGATATGAGTTCAAACTCTTTTTCAAAAACAAAACCGAAACTACTTCAGATTTATGATTCTGTCTCAGTTCTCCTCATGAGATACGATATTCTTCTTAACTCGGATTAAACACCAGTTGTGACTACTACAAAATATTTGGTTTCTTCTCATAGAACAATAAACAGTGGCTTAGCTTAGGGAGCTGTAAATAAATGAACTCCATTTTGAAACAAACTCCAGAGTTTACATCATCTTAACAATAAATTTTAAATTAGGTGCAATGGAAGTTACAGTAGATCTTTATATGCTACTTAGAGGTAAGGCTTTCAAAGACATCTAAGGAATTTAAATATCCAATTTCTATTAATTTTAGTAGAAAACTATACTCAGCTCCCTCAGGTAGTTTCAAAAACTTCATCTTAATAGACTGTGTTATAGACCCTAAACCTATTAGATCCTTGGAGAGATTCCCACTGAGTTTAGGAGAGTTAGATCATGCTCTTATTGCCTCTCCAGGACATGGTTCTCCTCCTTGGGCAGGCATCGGGGTCTGCAGCAAAGTCACAGGGCCCCAAATGCCTCCCTTCAATCCCCTAATCAGTCATTGGAACTTTTTCTTCCTGGAAACAGAGTGAAAAAGGCCACTGTAAGTGCGCAAACAAACTTAGAAAGACGCCAGCACCCACCTACAGGGTCTGTAAATTTGCAGATTTTCTTGATTGATGAAGCCAGCAGATGCTGTAGCCTCTTCATATACCTGGAGAGAGCAAAACAGGAGATTTTGCCAGATAACTTCAATGCTGGAAGAGAGACCCAGGGGAGGGTATTACATTATTTTATACTGAGGTCAGCCACACTGCCAAACTGCTTACATCAATGGCAAAACTCCGATTGCCTGCATGGTGCTGGATTGTCCCAGGCCAGCGTGTCTGAGTGCTGCGGGGAACTGCAAAGCCCCAGGCACCAAAGGTGCCCTCGGGGCTATGACCCACCAGAAACTCTGACCAGCACAGGGAAGGCATGTCCTCACCCCTGAGCTGTGCGGGCACACTGCTGATGTGCCAACTCAGGACCTTCACTGCAGGAACAAGCCCTGGCTGAGCAGTGTGTCCAATACCTACAGCGTCATTTCAGGGAACTTGTTAATTCTCCATCTTTGCAGGAATGGGCTCTTTTTCCACAGCAGTCATTGGAAGCAGAAATTAAACCCAAGCTTCATTCATACGTGAGATTTAAGTTTGCTTTTTCACCATAGGAACAATGCTGTTTGAGAGTTCAGATGGCATAATGCTGAATATTGCAAAAATGAGAAAATAACCACAGGTAGTTTTAAACCAAACACAAAATTATATTAGTTGCACTTGAATTTAAAGCCAAATTTTTGATTAGGGCTCCATTTATTGGCAATTCTGGGAAAAGGTTTCAGTATAATCCCCAGTTAATGAAACCTTTGCTAGTGAATTTCCTTTGTCAACACTGCATTTAATGTGAGAAGTGCTTATACCTGCTAGATCATCAAAACCTGAAAAGCTAATAGACTCAACTGGAATGTAAAAAACAGGGAGGATTTTCATAAAACTTTAATAAAAGGGTTTGGCCTAGAATGGTGTAGGGTGATTCCTTTAAAAACAACTCTACTATTACTATTCTCCAGTTTCCAAATACTTTTTTTGCCATGAAAATTGACAGACAGCTATGCTAAATATATATATGTATAGTAAAGTATTTCTTGGAAATGTTGCACAAGTAAAACAAAAAAATTCAGTTGTAAAATCCCCAGAAATCTAGCCAAGCTGGGCCTGCACTCTAGATCCTTTTTGGTCTAGTTCATCACTTACAGAGTCAGACAGATGCCAAGACCCAAATAAACTGGCCCAAGAGAAAGGCAGTCTTGACCACTGCTAGCAAGCAGCCAGGATTTAGTTCCCTGAAATGCTGGACTCTCCTGCTGCAGGTTTCTTCTGGCTTCGGGACACACAGTGACTGACAGGAGTGTGACAGAGAGTTGATCTAATCTGATCTCCATGCAGCACATCCACCCCACTCTGCCACAGGGGCAGTTTGGGTTTAGCTGGGTGGGGGTATCTGTGTCAGAGGCATTTTAGAAGAGCTATCTTTTATGAAAGACCTGTAGGGTGGTGTTTTCCTGCATATTTTAAGAGATTCCTGTGCCGAAGGTGAAGCTGTTGGTCCTGCTTTTTATGTCATTCAGAAATCTTTAGGGGCTATCTCTTGCTGGTAGCATTATTTATGGTATAGGAAAGGTGTTTCCACTTCCAGAAATTTGACAGCCACTACATACTTCTTCCCACAATTTGAAAAACTCTAATTTTGTAGTCAGCCCCAACACTGCTTTGTTTCCTCTAGCCTGATGAAATTATTCTCACACTACAGTGTCATTGCCATAACTGCTTATCCACCTGAACTTTAGGTACTCCCTTCCTCCTTCATGAGTCTTGATATGAAGCTTCAAGGACCAGGGATCCAACAGTGAGAGAGACTTTTAAAGAATTCTTCCCACTGCATGTAGCATGTGCTGAGACAGGACTTTGGAAATTCAATTAATGCTTCCATGAACACAAGTAATGTGTGAACGTGCCTGTGGCTGTGTACTTCCCTATGAAACCTTAGAACTAGGATTAAAGTGACTTTCAGGTCAAACTGGATGATTGCACTAAAAAAGAAGCGCTTTATTTTTCCTTTAAAATTTTAAACTCTTCATTTCAACCATGTTGACTTTGTGTTCACAGAAACAGAAATGCTCATGGAAACAGTATTAAAAATATTTTTAAATACTCAGGAAAAGCAAATTTTGAAGCCCTACAAAAAATATTTGCAGTGGAAATCTCATTCCTCTCATTCAGTCAGGAAACAGAAATACACCATATACACTGCACAACCATTACAGCTGTTTGAAGTGTGCCAAGAACTACTCATAAATTAACTACAGACATAGAATACTGTAAATAAGTTTGATGACTAACTAATCAAAATCTTATCAATGGCAACTCAACTGGAAAAAAAAAGTGAAAATGCTTGTTAGAAAATAAGGTATACAGACTGCATCTCTAGCTTGACTGCCCAGTTAGCCGAACAACTGTGTTACATTCTGTCAAGCGTATCCCAGCCGACTGGTAAGAAAACTTTTTGCTTCATGTTTCTTCCCTTTTGCTTGCCATATTCCTAGCTGACTTTCTCATGATGGTGCTGCCTGAGTGGTATCTATGGGACTGCACAGTGAAAATCCCAGGAAAACAAGGGAACTGCCCTTCACCAAAGACATATTGTGGGTACACTACTATAGCAGCACACAGATCTTTTCCTGATTTTTTGCAGAATCCCCTCCTCATGTTTATGTTTGAAGTCCTCATTTTTAAAAACACCTATGGCCATGTGTAATTTTTTTCTTTGAAATGTGCCTTAATGTGGTGCAGACCTGTGACTGACATTAAGCACGCTGTAAGCTTGCTTTTCCACAGAAATGCTTTCCTGAATTTGAGCTTAAGCACCCAGTTACCAGACAGAAAAACAAATTCATAACCTCTTCTGTTCCTAATTTATTAAGGTTATAATCATCACAGTGCTGTATTGTTTAATACTGTACAGCTAATCATACCCTGAAGAAAAACATATTTGATTGGTATCAAATATTAGGACAGTAGAAGCCAAAGGCAGGATATCTGCTGTGGGCATTTGACATGAGTATAACATCACCCTTGTCTTCATTCTTTTAGCAATGGGTAGAAGAAATGCGATCAAAACAATGGATTTCAGTGACAGATGATGTGTTCATACACATTCCTTGAAATACGGATTCATCCAAACCCACACCAAAGCCTGTTTAATGTCAGTGAATTAGGGATTTCAATTCCTCTCCAGAAAAATCACTCTCTTGGCTGGTGAGGAGAAAGAACCATTGCACCTGCTAACAGACAGTTCTAGCTAAAAAGGAAAATCACTTCCTATCTAAATTGTTCTGGAATCCCAAAGTGCAAAATTTTTCTTTCTTTCCCATGTAAGAAAATCTTTCTTTGAAGCAGTAGGGTTATTTTAAAGTTTTTCTACATTCTTAAAATTCAGCGATAGTGTAACCCTCAATTTAAAGTCGTGTTTTGGTGAATAAAATTAAATTGGTTACTGAACACAAAATGAGAAGTTGTCTCAGAAAAAGTTTACCTTTCACTAATAGGGTTGATCAATCAATAAAAATAGTTTTCACAAGTAAGGAATGTGGTAAGAAAAATCATGAGGAAAAGATTAGACCATAAAACCTGGAGGTGCTTCTTAAAAATAATTTATTATATTATAAAAAAAAGGCTCAAGACACTATTGTACAACCAAGGATGACAACAAGAAGGCTGCAAATGCATTTTTGAATCCATAGCAAAGAGAAGAGGAAAAACACAGAAATAGAGTCACAAGCAACAAATCCAAGACAGAGGAGATACAAGAAGCAATACACACTATGAAGTGTGGAAAATTGATAAAGAAAAAGTGTTCACCTGATCGGGCTAGCAATAAAAAAAAAAATCAATCATAACAAGCACAAAAGCAAACATAATGTAGAATGAGATGGCAGAGTTTAGAACATGCAAAAAACAAAAAATGCTGATAAAGCAAAATAAATAATTTTCTTCTGTATTTTAAAAAGATGTGATTCTTTCCAGTGCAATGCAATTGCAACTCTGGACACAATTCTGTGTGGCCCTTGGAGATACAGCACAAGCCCTCAGGCTGATTTTATAGCAAAAGGGGTGAATATGGGAGTGAAGCATAACACGGCAATTAAAAAAGCAAATGAGAGTGTGAAGCCGCCAAAGCAGGAGGTACAAGGGGATAGGGAGCAGAAGACAGTCCCAAACTGTGACCATGTCTCACCAGGACAGTAGGCTACTGTCGGCTTATGTGCTTGTGTGCCCTCAGCACTGGAAATGTTTATGACATTTTAAAAATTAAGAAAGATAACAGTCACAAGTATAATGTAAGTAAATTTAAATATAACAGATTCCTCTCGTTTCCAGCCAACACAAACTATGAAAAGAGAAACTCAGGGACAGTCTGCCTGAGGAAAAAGAGATTATATACACTTAGACAAAATGGAAGGCAAGGGATTTCTCCATCCTGGGGAATTTTTTGAGGCTTAACCCCTCACACCAGAAAAAGATTTTTGCTATTGGTTCAAAGCAATCGTTCTTTGGACCCTTGTTCACAAGCCCATCACAGATGACCCAAGTGCAGGGAAGCACACCCTCAGACAACCCAGAAAACTGCTGCTCAGTGTTTGACCCAGGAGGGGCCTTTCCTAAGCCCTCGATTTTTAAGCCCTGAGGGCTAACCAGTATTTCTCCTGCCCTTCTGATATTCCCCCCGGTAGTGTCTGTCTCACCACTTCGTGCTCTGTCTGCAAAGTCTCCACAGCACCTTGGTTTATGTTGGCATCGCACTGGTGCTTTGGGACCACGACCTGTGACCACAGTCTCCAGATGCTGTCATAAGATCGGAAAGTAAAGCCTGCGCTTGTAGTACTGCTATCACCATGTTTAGGTAAGGAACATAAAGAAAAAAATCAGTATAACTTGAATACTGGCTACTTCAGAGGAAAATAGAAATTGCAAGCATTTAAAAGATCTGCTATGTCTCCAATAGGAAGAAATTACATAAAAGATACACGACATTATATCAGTGGATCAGAAAGGGAAACACCAACAGTTAAAATTGGAGAAAGAATACATCTCAAGAAGTTGAGATATTACTGTAAAAAATTACTTTCTAGCGAAATAATATTGCCTTCAGTACTATGTTCAACTTTTTTTGGACTAAACCATTTCTAGATACACAATAAAAAAACAATTTTGTGCTGTCAAAAAAAAATAGATTATGCAGAATTTTCCTCCTCAGGATTTGTTAAATGTAAACAGCTATCTTTTTCCTTTTATATATAACATGATATGAATCTCACACTCCTTTGAATGTACTAATTACTCAGAAATATTATCTAAAGAGTCCAGATATATTTTCAGCATTCAAGTTGCCTGTTAATGGCTCACATTGACTATGCTCAAAAACATAACAAGAAATTTCTTTGTGTCTACTTCTATTTGAGAGAAATATTTTGCACTGAAAAAAACCCAAATAGTATTTATTCTATAATAAGAAATAATTATTCTTGGTTACCTAAACAGTCCACCAGATTTTTTGCCCTTATATCCAAGAAACTTGCAAGAATCACTGCCATTTACATTCATACTTTTAAGGCACAGTTTGGCTCAAGGAAAGGAGCAAAAAGTCCTGTCTTTTCTTATGACATCGTTCAGATCTACATTTATTTTAAGTTCTAAGTTTTATTTTCTATAATCATGATTTCTTTCATCACAGAGAAGATAAAAAGAAACATCTCAATAACTGCAGTCACAGCAGCAGAACACAGGAAAACAGGACACAGGAAAATACATTATATCATGTTTTTTTCTGACTTAAATATTCACATTTGATTCTTCTGGATGAAATTTGCATAGTGCACACCTCAATGCAGTTAAGTGATTTTTAAGCTCTTCCTAAAATCTAGTTTTGGTGTTTCATGTAAACAATTTCACCGTTAGACTGGACAGCATTAAGCTTGCCTGTGAGCACAGGACTAACGCAGAGCATAAATCTTCTGAAAGAAATGCTCTGAAAGGGCTACACTTCTACACTGCAATCTATGTATCACAGAATTTCCTCGTATCTGAACATTTTTTAATTTGCTGGCTTATTAAAAAAAAACCACAACAAAAAACACAACCAAAAAAAAACCCCAAAGCCCCACAAACAACAACCTTTTATTACTTTGGAAAATGAAAGCTTTTATTAGTAAAATACCTTCTTGCAGTGCTGAAGTCCTTGACTTCAAGTCCAACAAACTGAACTAACACTCAAAGCTAAGAATGTTCTTGCAAATGCCCAAAGAAGTGGATTGTGTCTTGCTGAAAAGAACTTATTTATTAGAGTGAAACCTAAGCCAGATTTGTTTTCTTCTCCAGCAAGGAGAAGAAAAAATTAATTCTAGCATTCCTTTCTCCCAGTGTATAAAAGTGTGTAAATAAGTTCTCATCACTGTATTTTGCGGAAGTACAAATAATTCTTCATATGTAAGTTTCCCATTTATGTTCAGCATTGTATAGAAGCCTGTCTGGGTTCTGGCCAGAACAGGGGTAATTTTTGCAGTAGGCAGGAGGGGACATGGCCAGCACCCGAAGGTTATTCTTTGCTGCTTCATCTCATTTTCTGGGGATGGGGGAAGGGCTCTCTTCCGAGTTGGCATAGCATGGTGGAGGGAGCAGTCAGGTATTGTCAGGGGTTTCCTGTGTGAACCATTCTTCTCTTTCTTGTAGCCTCTGTCATTAGTATTGTTGCTGTTACTGTTCATTTTCTTATCTCATTGCTGTTTCCAGTAAATTGTTCTTATCTCAGCCAGTGATCTTCAGGTTTTGTACCTCCAACTGTTCTCTCCATCCCACTGCAGGGGAAGAAGGGCGAACATGGTTTGGGGAGAATCAGTGAGAGCACTAAATTGGGGAGCACCGTTCCTAAACCACAACGTTGCTCCATTCTGTTTCATGCTGCTGTTACAATATTACAATGTTGAATCAAGTCATTGTTCACTAATTTTCAATTCAGAAAGACCATAAAGTACTGCCCAGTTCTTCTAAAATCAAGCTATTTGGCCTGATAAAATTAAAACAAAAAAGAAATACAAACCAATCCTGGAAAATATCTTTGTGAAACTTGCAGAATTTCAAGGGGACTTCACAACAAAATTATTTTCTTTCTATTGCAGATTTTCTGAAAATAAAAACTGGAGAGCTTCTAATCTAGCAAAGATGACTTCACATTACAACAAAAAATATATTAAAATATTGATCAAAAATATATAAATAATTGCTACATGAAATTTCATGTCTGTGAAGAAGGTATTTTCAAAAGAAAATAACTTCCATATGAAATGTTTTTACCTAGCTAAAATAGAAGGTAAAAATGAAGACATGTTGCATTACAGCTGCTTGCTTATTAGGAGCCAGCCTCCCTGTCACTTTGGTCCCATCAGGTAGTACCCGAATTCCTTAAGTAATCCCACAGAATCCAATAGGAAAGCTCGAGGAGTAAGGTACAACTCTTCTGATTAACAGTGGCAGAATCTGACCTTGAGGTCATTTTAATAAGCATACTGGTGACTCGCTATTTCTTAAGGATCCCTTTTCATAATACATTCCATAAAAATAAGCTCTAGAAAGATATGGTTTCTCCTGCTCCAATATTCCAGACATTTGGAAATCCTGAAGAGAAGAAAACACCGCCTGCTTGTCGCAGACACATAAATGATAATGTCATAACCTGGATCAGGTACCCACAATGAAGGACACCCACAGGGAGTTAAAGTCCCACAAGTTAAAGACCCACAAGTCCCAAATACGCCCATTTCCCTTCAGTATCTTTACTGATGTGTCTAAGCACAGATGTTGAAGTGTGAAGTTGCTCCTGGATATCAAACTCCTTTTTTGCCCTGTGTCATGAGCAAGTTTATATTCTGAGATAAAGACAAAGACACAAAAATATCAAGCTATTCCTTAAGTACCAATTTAAAGTCCCCCCAAATCAACAAAAAGTATTTTCCAAAGTGTAGAAATATCTTATGCAAACAGAATTTGTTGATAGTATTTGAAAACTAGAAAATAAAAATGTGGTTTATTCTCCCTCTGCATTATCTTCTAGTTGTTGTCTTTTTACAATATGAAAATAGCACATGCCCTATTCATGGACCTGTCTAGCATTGAAGAAATGGAAAAGATGCAAAGCAACTGGTGCTGTCACTGAAAAAATACTTCAGGTCTTGAGTGCAAACTGTAATATCCTACAGAGATTAATATAAGCATGCCAGGTTTATGGTTATTCATTATTACACTTCTGGGAAAATAGAACAATATATCTTGATAGTTTTAAATACATATTAGATCCTCCAAGTCACTGCTGATTATTTAGCCCATATTTCTGTCACTGTATTTCAAAATTACCTTAGAGGGAGCATTCTGAATTTGTAAAGTTAGGAGAAAAATTGGCAAAAATAACTTTCTTAGCCTTTAAAAGGATACTTAAATGCTGACTGAAGCAGTCTCTCACCAGGCAGAAAAGGGAAAGCAGGAGCAGGAGACAGCTAGCAATAACTTTCAACTGACCCTCAAGCCTCAGCTACCAAATGATGCTTTCAGGATCTCAGAGATTGTATTTCCCATAATGGGAAATAAAAGTCCATTGTATTCTGCTCAAATGAACGATTTGCTTTGGTCACAAGACTCAGAAGCTAAATATTTCTAGCAAACACTGGTACTTACAAAGTCTTCTTTTAAAGTCCGCTCTTATTTTGGCCTTGGGAGGGCAAGAGCAACTTGGCCCACCCCACTTAAAGTGTAAACAGATCTCTCAGTAGGCAGAGAGGAAAGGACACATTAATTAGCCAGCTTTTCTTTTGTCTTACAAAGTTGGTGGGGAGGAGGAAGGGGCTGGAGAAACAAAACTCCCTTTGCATAAGATCCTTCAGAAATACACTTGAATAAGAAAAGATGCCAGACGAATTCAGAGTAGTCTGCACACAAACACTGAGAAGAATTAGAGAGCAATTTATGTTAACTGAGATAATTTTTAATGCATTTCAGAGGAGCATGTCGTGGCCTGGCTTAGAACATGGAACAGGTATTATCCTGGTAGGCATGGAAAACACTACTGAGGAGGTCAGAGTTTCAGTAGAAAGACAGAGCATGAGGAGGGAAATGAGTGTATAAGATGAATTTTGCAATGAAAAATAGAGGATTAGGCAGAACAGAGATGGATGGTTCGGAAGATTATGAAACCCCCACTGGCACAGGTGGCTTTCCCAGCCCGTTCTCTTCTTGCACTGTTTGGGCACAGTGGGGTCACCTGGGGTACTCAAGAGCTGGTCCCTTCTACAGACCTTGGTCTAGTCACTGGTGAAACCCTTTGGGCATGCAGGCACCTCTGGAAACCTGAGCCTGGGCTGTCTGCAGATGCAGCTGTGCAGAAAAGTGAGGTACAGCCTGGTAACAGCAGCAGTGAAAAGGTAAACATTTCTTATCTATTGCCTTCTTTTTGAGCTCACCCCAGCTAAATGATCTTCCCTGGCTCTTGTGGAAGATTTGTATGCATTAGCTAAAGAACTTATGATTATTTTGTTTGCCACACACAGCAGCTCTCATTGCAGGGATATAACCAGCATCCCTTGACTCCAGTTCTCTGGGGATTTGTGCTGCTTTTGTAGCCCTGAAGCTCTCTCCCCTTTCAGAAGGCAGGACTCCCAAGAACTGCATGTTTTATACACAACATCAACATTGATAAAACAGTCCACCATCAATTTCCTCCTGCATGTATGCAAGCTCATTAACCACAACAGCTTTATTTTTATAATTCAGAAATTCTACTGAAAACAACCCCAACACAACCCAAAACCTGTATTAGGTAGAAGGTCACACTCTGAACTCAGCTAGTTTTACATAGCTGTGTCCAAGATCAAACTGTGATTCCATGAGCTTCAACAAAACCTTGAGGTGGGACCAGCCAGTAACAAGAGGGCTGAGAAGAATAGAATTCACTGAGAGATCTGCTGAAAATCCCCCTGCAGCATACTCAGCATCCTTGGTAGCTTCTACAGGTAACCATGTATTCAGATCTCCATCAACAAACACTCTGATTTTCTGAATTGTTGGTGTGCTAGCCAACAAAGAAAAGAAGAGGGAGAAGAGGAAAAGGAAGAGAAAGAAAGAAAGAAAGAAAGAAAGAAAGAAAGAAAGAAAGAAAGAAAGAAAGAAAGAAAGAAAGAGAAAGAGAAAGAGAAAAAAAACAAGGAAAAGAAGGAAAATAAGGAAGGCAGTGCTGGGTTTAAAGTTTCCTAACATTTCAGCCTGGAAATTGCACAGAGGCTAATGAATCAGCCCAGGCCCCCCTCCATCCTCAGCTAGATCTGCATCCAGCATTCCTCTCTATGTTTACAGCTGGGAAGAAATTGAATTAACTACATAGTATTATTTTAGCATAAACGAACAGGAAGACTGCACCAAAATTGATGACCCAGTGGGTGTTGCCCCTCCCTGACTGTACTGTATATGCAGAGCTTTCTAGACTCAAATTTATTGGTTTGTCAGAAACTTTGGTTATTTTCATCAAGTTGAGTTTTACATTAAACATTCCTCAACCTAATTGGAACCATGCGGACACATTTGGGCAGCATCCATATTCCTGCTCAAATAAAAGGGGTACTTTGTTACAAATTCAGCATACTTTGCTGTTAAATTATATTTTGCTAGCAATTACAATTAAATATGAAGTTCGCACTTAATAGCAGACCTTGTAATCGAGTGGGAGTAGTTCTCCTTCCGTGAACATCATGCGTGGGTGGGAGAAGGGAGAGCCCTGTAGCCTAATTTTAATAATGAAATAAACAGTTGTGCTGGTGAGTAACTCAGGGATTTAAAGACAGGGCATTGGCAGGATGGAAATAGTTTAAAGAGCTTATTTAACCCTCTCACCTACTACTTCTAGCTCACTCAGGAATCCTCACCACCCAATTTCAGACAGAGAAGAACAGCACCAAGAGATTTGGGAAGGGATCAGGGGGTTATGTCATGCCTGGTTTTTCTTACTTTTAGTCTCCTTGTGAAAATTATTGAGGATAGCAAAATGAAGTCTGTACAAAGATTTTAAGGTTCTCTTTTTTTCAACCAATTGGTTTCTGAATTTAATAACAACAATTTTGTACAAATGATCTGCTTTTCTGGCATTTGTCTTAAAAAGAGGTAGTGTTGCTCAGCAAATTGAGATTTCATTTTAAATTTTGTTTTTGGTTTTATGTTTTCATGCTTGTTCCTGTACAAAGCAGGCTCATTCTGTTATAAAAACAGAATGTGAAATATTTCAACAATTACATGTTATAGTAGAATTACTATCTTGAGTTACTATCTTGAAACATGTTTCTACTGACATCTCATGGAATTACAGAATACAAACAACAATGAAAAATACAAAACATAAACCTTACAGGAAAACTTTCTCATTTCTAAATTAACTTTTTTTGTCTGAAAACAAAGCTTTAAATTTGGATTTGTACATGAGGGAAACAGGAAAGATATAGGGGTCTAGGCCTGAGGAGACACTTGGATAAAATCTGCTTTACTAAAAGAAAGAAAATCCAAGATTAACCTAAAGAAAATATTTCTGCCCAGCTCAAGCTAATTTTCTAGTCTTTGCCCTTAAAATCTCTTGCTGCCTTGCAAATGAACTTAATTTCCACCTTGTCCATTTATAGGTAACTGGAGCTTGTCCTTCATGCAGTTGATGCTACCCAGCTACTGTCACCCACCAGTGACAACCAAGGCATTCCCTGCTTTCCCTCTGCTGAGCTAGGTTCCGTATGTTTGAAAGAAACCTCCATGCATGCCCAGCTCAGAAGAAAAGTAAATTACAAGACTGATGCTCTGTCAACAATTCAGAGAACCTGCCCTGGCCAATGATGGCAGATCCTTGCATTTGGGGACATACATTAGTGGCCAGCTGGGGATGTGCTTTATCCTGGTTTTGGCTGGGATAGAGTTAATTTTTTCCTAGTAGCTGGTACAGTGATGTGTTATAGATTTAGTATGAGAATAATGTTGATAATACACTAATATTTTTAGTTGTTTCTAAGTACTGTTTATACTAAGTCAAGGACTTTCCAGCTTCCTATGCTCTGCCAGCAAGAATGCTGGAGGAGCACAAGAAGGTGTGAGGGGACACAGACAGGACAGCTGACCCCAACTGGCCAAAGAGATATCCCATTCCATTTGGCATCACACTTGGTACATAATCTGGGGGAAAAGCTGGGCAGGGGCTGCTGCTCAGGAACTGGCTGGGCATCTGTTGGAGAGTGGTGAGCAATTGCATTGCGCATCACTTGCTCTGTGTATTTTTTTTTATTATTGTTATTATTTTCTTCCTTTTTTCTCCTATTAAACTGTCTTTATCTCAGCCCACAAGTTTTCTCACTTTTACTCTCCCCCATTCTGCTGGAGGGGGACTGAGTGAGCAGCTGGGTGGTGTCTAGTTGTCATCTGGGTTTAAACCACGACATGCATGTGTCACATGGGCCATGGGGACAGGATTTATGTCCCCAGACACACGTCTTCCACACTGAGCATGCTGCAGAAATCTGCACCAAGCATCTGCTGGATAAGGCATGGAATTTGAAGGAGTGTTTTCCTTCTTCAGCCTGCACATGTATCCTGTTTGTTTCCACCCTTGTTGTTCCTGCATAACGCACAGCTGGAGAAGCCAGCTCCATGCAGGCATGTCTCAGTTCCCGAGGACAGAGGAATTAAATAACTCAGAGCTACAGAAAGCACTATCCTAGAATGCTATCACCCTATTTCTGGTACTGCAGCAGGGAATTAAACTTCCAGGAGCACACTGTTCTCACAGAGCCTGCCTTAATTCTTCCCTGGAGTGACCTGCTGAACTCTCTGGGTCAGCCCAGGAGCTGCCATCCTCCTTGGTGGATTGGTCATCCACAGAGTTGACATCTCTCTGGAGGGTCCTGGGGCATAGCAAACCACTTCCCCAGTTCAGCCTTTTCTGCTTTTACCTCTCCTCTTTGCCCATGCAGCCATTACAGTGGTAAATACTGGAGAGTCCATCTACTTCAATAATAGGTGAGTGCTGCTTGAAGCACTGAGGATCTCTTCAAACACTTTGGGGGTTCCCAAGCCAGCTCCAAGTAAGAAAAGAGTTTTACTTGGTACAGTTTAGCTTCATGTTGGTCTCATGGCACTGCTTTCCAGCAGCAATTTCATTTTAAGCTGGGAATTTTTTTTTTTTTTTTTGACACTGGGGCTTCTCTACAAAAATGACAAACATGACTGCACAAACCACACATTGAACTTTGGAATCCATACTGTTTGATTAGTTTTGAAATCTTACAAAATAATGATCCTTACAACATCCAAGAACTGCCTCCATTCTGTTATGAAATCCCGGTGGGTTCTAAAGGACTTCCAAGGCCAGCACCTCGTGGTTTATTTCTCAAAGATTCTCATTATCATGCTCCAGCTCATGCTTTCTCCAAGGGTGGCAAGATTTCCCCAAACGTGGACAGAACAAGAAAAGTGCACATGAAAAGAAAAAACCAGAAATATTGTACTGAGCCTAAGGCACTGCATTTCTTTCAGGACTTGAACCTAATTTCCCATAATTGTGCAAATATGCCTGAAAAGGCATTGCATGGAAAATGAGACTGCTTTGCAGCAAAAGATGCCTTCTGCTCTTTAAACAATCTCTCTTCAACAACACATATTCTCATCTGTGCATTTTTAATAGAAGCATAATTTTTGTCATATGTTGTAATGAATAGCATACTGCTAAATGGTGCGTATAAGACTGTAATTCCATCTGGGAGATTGCTGACATTGATAAACCACTTGGGTTTTGCTTTTGTGGTTCATACCATTATAGCAGCTCAACAGGATTACAATTCTGTTAGGTATGGCTGGTTATAGGCATTATACCATATGATAATGATTGTATGTTTTATTAAAGAAAGTATTTAAAAATGCAATTGAAAATTCTCATCAATGGTCTGATAATATGGTATTAAAAATATATATTCACATTATTACCTGAGTGGCTATTTAGGGTTCTTTTTTAAGATTCCTCATCTCAGGCAATGAAAATACTTTAGTTGGATTTAATTATATCTATGCTGTGGGACCAAAGCATTTCCTTTGCAATTTTGTGGCATCACTACTTTTATAGGATATGAAAGCCAGAACATTGCACTGCCCATGAAGAAAAGTGAACCAGACAAGTCTAGTAATTTCATAGTCTAAACCGAGTCAAACAGATACAAATAGGGAAAACTGCAGGTTTACATTTTTTTCTATAATTTCCAGTGACTAGCAGTGATAGCAGTGGCAGTGCTAAGGGTGGTTTAAAATCTATAGTAACACTCTCCTTCAATTCTGTGGTAATTAATAGATCAGCCAATCCATGTATGCATTTCCCTGAAAATGAAGCTTGTGTTAAGACATATTTCCCTCTTGTCTGCAACTAAATGTGTGAAACCTGTGTGAACAGGAGCTTTCATTCTTCTGCACTTTACTCTCAGTTTGTCTGGATCACCATGGGTTTTAAAAATTTCAGTCATGCAGCCTGTTTCTAGCATGGCTTCACTCTGCTAATTGGCATTTAGTTCACAATGAAATAACTGCACTTAATGACGTCGGCAAAGCCCAGACATTCTAGGCTGGATGGAAGGGAAATATTTCTGATATTAACTCTTCCACTTATACAAACCACTGGAATGGCCAACACTGCCTGGCAGATGACTGGAGGCACTGTCACATCTGCTGTCCTGCTGTTTGGCTCTGCCCAGTGTTCTCTGTGGAAATGTTATTATCTGTAACACCACCTGTACTAGATTTTCAGATTTTGCTTTTTGCACCAAGCACCACCAGCATGAAAAACACATGGATGGGTCACAGTAGCCCACAGGAACAGGGCATAGGGAACAGAATGCAGCTACATTTACTGGACTAGATGAACTTTAAAGGTCCCTTCCAATGCAAACTATTCTATAATTCTTCCCCTCCCCACTGCTGTCTTTACTGAGCTGCTGCTCACCGAGCACCCACACATCAGTCTTGGTGCTGCTGCCAGGTATTTGCCCTGTTCACATACAGGAATTCTTGAACACTGCAAGAGAGCAGAGGCACTCACACCATCTCCAGTCAGCAAAATTAGGAAAAGACACTAGAGGATAAAAGTGCCCAAAGAGTCAGTGGAATGTATTCTGCTGAAGCCTACACACTGGATCATTGTCTGGAGGCTCTGCAGGTGATGAGAAGCTTCCAGGCAGAGGCAATATTCATAAAGCATCTGCTCTAAAGGCCAAGTTACCGTTTAAAGTGTTAGGAGATACTGGGGTACATTTGCCTGTTTATCCCTATTTCAAGCAGTTTCAGGCTCCACTATAGACTAGGAAAACTGACATTTCACTTTCAGCATAATGGCGCTTCCACCCTGTAGCTAGGACCTTCTCTGTAGTACAAAATCTTTGCAGGCATAGCTTTCACAACAAACTCTCTGAGTGGAGATGTGGCGCATACTGGCAAGAGATGTTTGTTAGCAGTATTTAAACCAGCTACTCACATGACTAAAATTATATCTCTCAACAGAGCTAGAGCTTTTTGCTTCTATAAGGACATTGACCAGAACTGATGGTTTAATTAGTGGCATGTTTCCTTTCTTCTCTTCTGATTCTTTCAGCTGACAAAGCTGTATATGCAAAATGTTTGAATGCACACAAACCTACTACTCTTGGAGAAGCCACACAATGGCCAGCAAATGGTTCCAGCACCGATGGGGGAGTGGAGGGGGCTGAAGCAATACAGCCCTGACATGCGGTGAAGCAGCCTTCTCACAGATCCTGGGCAACATCCAACAGCAACACACAGATATCTGGGGTGGGATTTAGGGTTGCAGGTTGCTCCTACAGAAGTTCTCTGGAGCCAAGGTGGAAGGAAACAGAAGGAAACAGAAGACAACCACCAATGAATCTAGTTTTGCAGTGATTTAAGATGCCTAAATCCTTTCACTCAACACGCATACTAAATTCTCATCAGTCTTAAAATACAGCAATGATCAAAAAAGCTTAGTATACCTCCTCATTTAACTAAACAATACAGATTTTTCCTGTTAACACTCTACAATTACAAAATTCCTGTGAGGGCAAGATAGAAAGGAAGGAAGGCTTGAAGGGCCAGTCTCCATCCACTCTTGCACATCATTAATAATATTGTCAGTGAAATAATGAAGTCATCCTCATTATAAACGCAACAGAGAAAGAACACAATGTGATTCAAGGTGGGATCAGCGAACAACACCATCAGTTTTTTTAAATAATGTTTAAAGTAGGCAAATTTCATCTGAAACCTTTGAAAGAAGACATTTGGGAGATCATGGGGTCATTTTTACAGAACTCCTTTTGTAAATGTTATGGCATTTTGCCCTAGGTTAGGATAGGATAGAGTTAATTTTCTTCTTGGTAGCTGGTAGAGTGCTGTGTTTTGGATTTAGGATGAGAACAATGTTGGTAACACACTGATGTTTGAGTTGTTGCTGTGCAGTGCTCACTCTAAGTCAGTGAGCAGCTGTGGGGTACTTTGTTGCCAGCTGGGGTCAAACCATGAAACACATTAATGGAAGTTACGCTACATACACACAAAAATGAGAGAAAATTAGTGTACACAAGTTATGATACTGTTTTCTGATGAGTACTGAAAAATTCCTGGAAAAACACTTGATAACTATGTAATGTTTTATGATACTGTCAGCTGAGTGATTTCCTGCTCTAAGAGGAAACACGGTCCTGCAGTTAATTTCACTGGGTGTAGAGAAAAGGCCGTAGAGAAGATTTTTGGTATTTGTTTTCTGAAGCTTAGTTTTATCCTAGGATGAGGAAGCCTAAGCATTTTTACAATAGCTGAACCAGGAATGCTCCAAACTTATTGGTAGCATCATTATGGGTAACGCAGCTCTAATAATTTCTTTACTTCAGGGGTCACAAATCAAATAATTCAGAAAAAGTTAATCAGGAGGCAGAAAGTTAAGACTGGGTAACTCAGATGCCAGGGCAGGCATAGTACATCTATCAGAATTTTTGGGTAATTTGCAGCTGGAGCTGCCAAGAACAACTAGAAGGTGGTGTCCCCTGGAAGAGGTCCAGCCATGCAGCAAACCCCATTTTCCTCCTTCTTTCTTTCATGATCAGAGCTTCATCTTCCTCATACTGGGCTTATCTTGGCACTGATCTTGAGTGAAAAGAGTTTATGGTATATGATTCTGATTCCTTATCATGAAGGAGGGAAGAAATAAGTGTCTCTATGTCTTTCAGAGTTATTTAGAAGGAAGGAAGAACCTTAACAATAACTTTTTAAAGTGTACTATTCTGAATAGACATGCGGTGGAAGACATGGCAAGGATCTTCTGTTGTATTTGATGTTTTCACTCCAAATAATTTTATTTCTAGGACTAAATAATCTCCAGACCTGATTTAAGAGTTTCCATATCACCTTCCACTGAAGCCAGTAAGAACAAAGGGCCCAACTGTGTACATCTACTCACTAGTTCTTCCTTTAAAAGTAGAAGCAGGTACAGCATGCTCATGTTTACTGACATGTATTAAACTGACTTTCAGCACTGCCGACCGGCCGCGTGGATTTGCAGTCTCATGGACTGCAATTTGAGCTTTGGGATATGTTCATCTTGCACACTGAGAGCAAAACTGCAGCTTTGGACAGTTTTTAGGTGGCTGTGCTAAGGGTAAACCAGCCATTTGGTACTGTGTACACACTATTTTTAAGCACTGACCTTGACTTTGATTTCCTTCCAATGCCTTTCCCCACATACAGGTCACTAACCAAGCACAATCCACTTCTTTCTACATGGCGATTTCTGAGGTTTTGTTGTTGGTTTGTTGGGTTTTTTTGGAGTTTTTTTGGAAAGGAGATTCTCCTATTCTTACCAAATTTGGAGAACAGACAAACACTAGTGGCTGCTAGTCAGATTCCAGCAGAAAAAAACACGGAATATGGAAACAAAAGGTTGTTCAGCTCAGGCTTTTCCTGTAAAATATTAAGTCAGGCCTACTTAACTGGGGTACTCTGACTTAGCACTGGCCTGAGGTGTCTTTGTTCACAGCACCATACAGGTCCATGCACCAGAGGTATGCAGGCACCTGGACCAGTCATCAAAGGCTCCCCTCGCAGTTCTGGAGGAATAGCTGCTTCATGTTACTCATCATTTAAATATCTGCTTTAAGATGAGATTAAGTGACCCGATTTGTGTTTTCCATTGGCCATAAGGAGAGTCAGAGGTGCTTACTGTACCTTGTAGATACACAGGTTTGATAAACCAGTCCTGAAGCCATAACTGAGACACCAAGGGAGAGATGAGGGACCTCACCAGAAGAAACGCAATAGTTTTCCTGGTATTTTGTCCCATGGACTGCTTCTGCATTTTACTTTAGTTATTGAAAAAAAAAACCACACAAACAAAGTCTCAAGAAATTGGTTGGACATAAAGGACCAAACTTCTTTCTCCCCATTCCTAGTCCAGGACTGTACACACTGAACTACAGATCTTTGTGCCTCCCCTCCTCGCTTCAAGATTTCAATATTTACGTTGCACAAGTCCAGCTTCAGCAGGATTGGGAAGACACTACCTACACAGATAGACAGAAAAGGCTGGACTAGTACAGAAGATAGATCAGTTAAAATCGCTATTACAGAAACTTCCTAACACAGGAAAAAGCTAATAGAATGGATATTTGTTTGCTAGAATAAAAACATACCAAATTAATGTATCTTTAAAAAGTACTTAAGGACTTCAGATTTTTAAGCACAAGGGAGTGTGAAACTCTGACATCATTATTATCAAAGTCAAGAAAGAAGTGCGTAGAGATAATATGAATGCTTGCAAGTACATTATCTTCTTGTGGGAGGGAAACACGTGTATGCACATGTGCAAAAACATGCAGTGAGGGAGTTAGGAAAGGAAACAATTTAATTTTCCTAGACTCACCAGGAAAAAATAAAAATAGATCATGGTGTATTTTTCCTGAAATAAACAAATTAAAAGTTGTAAAATAACAATGTAGAAATTTCTTCTTTGCATCAGCATAGATTTCTGAAGTAATAGGCTATAATTTAATTTATAATATGACGAATTTGTAAATGTTTTCATGAGTGAAATGAAGAATATTATCTCAATTTAATGGAAAAAAATTTAAACTACAGCTAAAAGCAAATATTAACTGCTTGATGCAAATGGCAGCAGCTGTCATGACTTTATGCGTACATCAAATTAGTTCATATTTAAAGCTTTAAGGATTTGTTTGTGTTTCTCATAGTCTTCCTGTTTGCCTTAATATTATTCTGCCATATTCTTCTAAATAGGGGGAGTTTACTTGGAAACGTTTATGTATTTTTTTTGGTTCACGACAATTTCTTGAGATAATTGTTTTAACATTGCCTTTATGGGTGGGCTGTTCCAAGTCAATGTGGCACATCAAAATTTTCTTGAGAGAGCCTGTTGAATTTCTTTGTGATTTTTCTCCCAGGGCCCAAAACTTTAAAAATGCTGTTCCTTTCTTCCCTGAGGTAATTTTCCAGCAATGAGAGCTACTGGGCTTCTATGCAATCTACTCAAAGCCTCTTCAAGGCATTTTCTTTCACCATGTTCTTTGTTTTATGAGTTTCCTCATAGCTACCCAAATAATATTCAATAAGTTTCAGCACAAAGTTTCACTAATGACTGTTCAACAACTATCAGTGAGTGGACTCCAGGTTTTCCAGGCCTTTCAGATGGTGCAAACTGCCTTCAGATCCAGGAACCACTGCAGCCAGAAAAAACTGGCTCCTTGGAGATGGAGAACATGAGAGACCACAGGGCTTCCTACAGGGACCAGGGAGACATTGCATGGATAAACTTTGGTAAGTCTGAAGAAAATTAATTCATGATCCAGTTATAAATTAGCTCACCATCTACATAAACTTGTTTTAGGAAACCAGAGTTGGTACACATTGACACTCTCCCAAACCCAAACATTGCAGTAGTCACATCACAACCATGAATCTCTTGTTGGCACACCATAAGGCTCTCAAAGTACAGGATGATGGCAAAGTCATTTGGAGGTCAATTTATCAAACATTCTGATTAAATTAAACTTCTGCTCTATTATTACCAGTAGATGGTGACTTTGTGTACAAATTTAGGATCCATGATACATAAATCTAACAAAACATAATCTGTTTCCTAAAGCTATGTAGAAGAAACACACCACAGAAATAAAAAGCCACGCTACCCTCACTCTTTGTAGCTGGCAGTTTGAGGGACAGATTTGCTCTACACTTCACAGCAGTCACTGGCAAAGCTGAGAAATTATTCAGGACCCCTGTCCTAGCCATAAAACCATGCTTACTCTCCTGGCATAGAAAGAAACGGGAACATGCCAGAGATGCAAAGCGAATGCCAAGTTGTAGAATGGGCCCCTGAAGTATTTTTCTCCCTGGAGAGAGATTAAAGTCTTGCAGTACTTATAAACACCTGCCTAATGATGACAGAATTGAATTTATTGCTTCTTGCAGAAAAATGCCTCAGAAACAAGATACTAGATGCCCTATTGAGATCATCCAAAACAGCATGTGTTGTAGTTATCACAAACTTCAGGTGATAGCCTGAAACATCTGCAGCACATGTACTATTTGGTGAACACTGAGGTGCAGCTTGTAGAAACTCTGCCTGGGACCCTCCAGAGATCGTAAAGTAGCTGAGACATGATAAGACTTGAAAGAACACCTCACTTCATGATCCTCCATCACTACCCCTGCCCAGCAGCTCTGGTGGAAGCACTGCCAAATGCCTAAGCTGTGCACCTTCTCCTTCAGCTTATCACACTCTTACGTTAGTGAAAACACATTTCTGAGGCTGGGATAATAAGTTTGAACAGAGATCTTAACACAGAACTGCTGCACCTTTTCCTCTGGGAATCAACTATCCTCCAAAAGCACTTATGCCACAAAGTATTTCTAAAAGAAGTCTGGGCTTCAAAAATGTTAATCAAATGCAACACTTTAAACAAATCTTTCTAATCCCTCTTGGCACATCTACATGGTCAAAAACCAAAGTTGTGCCACAATCAGCATCCATAAGAACAAGTAATATCATGCCTATATAAAAAAAACTTTCCAGCTCTACCATGTTTAGAATTGGTATGAGTAAAGGCATTGTCCATTAAACTAAATGTGACAGCGATGTTAAAGGTGAGGAACTATAATTTATATATTGCCTGTAATATGGTCAAATTCCTGGTTGAAATGGCAAAACAATCTAAACTGCAGTCACCTGATATTGTTGGATTTCTTTTCTATTATAAAAAGAAGAAAGTTTTCATGAATTTTTATTGATAGAAGATGTAATCAACGTGGTCCCTTTTGACTGGAGAGATTTAATCATGCAGGTTGAGGAGGAACCCTATTTGCAGGTCATAAATTAGGTGAAAAAGACCCATGTTTATTTATTTTCATTTCTTTTCCTCTGGACAAAAATCCCTATTTTATTATCTGGAACAACTGGCAAATATTTTAAAATACGGTCCTTACAAATTTAGCTTCACTCCTCAGATCTCAGGCCAAAAACAGCTGAAAGAAAAAAACCAAATAAATTCTTGCCCCGTTCACCCTTTCACCACCTTCACAATTCTGTTCCTCTCAGGAAAACTTAAGAGAACTAGTGAACATTGCAGTGTGCCAGAGAAGTCAGTGCACAGGCTATTTTAGATCAAAGGGAGAAAGGCCTTCTGAAGTGCCAAGAGCTTCCCCACTATTATACCAAAAAAAAGTGCCAGCTCATCTTTTCTGATGGATTAAATATTATGGAGAGAGAATGTGTCTAATAAGGGCAGAGCTGGCTGACTAAAGACATTATGTGCCAGCTTCAGCCAGTAGCAGATAAGTAGATCCAAGTGAAGAGCGATGTAATTCCCAGGACAACATCGGCACAGAAGGTACATCCACTGCAAAACCAGAGCAACCCCAGAAAGAAAGAACCTCAAGAACATTTTCATACAATTCCCTACAAGTACCTAGAAAGGTATCTTCATGGTTCTCATATTCTCAACTCAAATGGTATTACAAAAAGGGTTTTTCCTTCTTTCGCTTCTGAGCCATCCTCAGTCTCTGCTAGTCTTCACCTTTGAGCTGACTGCTAATCCACCAGACTCCTAAAAATGTCTAACTTTCTAACTTCCAAAGGATTGAAGCAGCTACCTCCTCTTGACTTGCTTTCTCTGCAAGTGCTGATTTCTTTTGTACATTTTTAAGTCTGTGACCTTGAAAAAAGAGGCTTTAGGCAGCAATTTGAGCTCTTTTAGCACTCCTGAGAGCATGCCCATCTAATCTTTTTCTATCAGAAATGCCCCATGTGGTGAGACCAATGTCCATCACCCAGGCTTCTGTCTCTCACAGTGGCTGTTGCAGAAGTTGCTTAAGGAGAGCACATGAAACAAGCCACTATCTGAAATCTAATCCTCATGCTTCTTCTTCATCCTGCTGTTAGCTTTCAGATGTTAGAGGGAATATCACTACCTTCCCAATAGGATCTGGTTTGCACCTTTTATCCATTAATTTGTCTAATCCATTTTGAAACTCTTGATGCGTTCTGACTTCACACTTTCTTGCCACAGCCAGTTGCAGAAGTTTATTACAGGCTTTGAAGAAAGGCACTTTTAAAAACCTGTTTTAAATTACACCCAATCAGTTTCAATACATGTTCTCTGATCCAGTACTGTAGGATTTGGTAAACAAGTTTAGCACTCATCTTCTGCACTGCCTTCTTGATGCCATAAATCAGCTTCATCCCTCCTCAGCTTTCTCTCCAAACTGAAGTGAAACCATAAGCCTGCTATTACTTTCTTGTAGCAAATTTAGATGTCCTTTTCTTTTTCTTTTTTTTTCTTTTTTTTTCTTTTAGAAAAAAATATGTTCTTCTTGAGATGCAGAGACCAATTGTACGCGATACTCAGGTGTGGAGGCACAAAAATTTTCTACAGTGGCAAAATGTCATCTTTGGTCATGTTCTCAGTACTATTCCTGATATGGGCAATTTTAGCTGCAGGTACACACAAAATCAATGCTGATAAAGAACTGCTAACTCAGCATGGCTTGGACTGTTCTAAAGCACCACAGAAGTGTTTTGGAGATGTTTAAATTAACTGCAAACGAGAGGCTAGATCACACAGCAACACAGGATAATGCCATGCAGAGATTCTTTCTTAAGCCCTGGAGGATTTATGACTACACGAAGGCAGTGTGCAAACTCCTCCTAGATTTGGTTTCAGCTTGTCCATCTAGGATGCCTACAATCACAGCACACCAGGTAAAGCAGGCTGGCCAACAGCCCTCCTGTGGATTTGAAATGTCTTCAGAACAATACCTCTCTTTTTGGGATCCCTCTCCTCTCTCCCCAAGCTCTGTATCTGACGTGAACAACACATGTAACAGAGTTAATAATCACCAGAAAAAAATCACTGACTAACAAATTCTCCACAATTTAAGACTTGTTTTCAGTCACCAAGAAAACGTACCAGTATCCCATCTGAAGGGCAAGGCATAGCTGTTATGTGACAGCAGAGGATGGAAAGTATGAACTACTTCCTCTTCACCCAGTGCTGTACATCTTCTCCCTCCCTATGTATGCCACTGATGCACCTCAGAAAATATTTATGAGTTCTCATTCAAATACTTCAGTTAATAAATTTAATATCACATTCCCTGGGGTAAGCAAAAAATAAAATATTGCATTGGCCTTCGCACATGTGGAGATTATATTACTTTACAATGAAACCCAGCAAGCTGCACATTACAGTTTTTACCACAATCTCCTTGGTAGGAATGTTTCAAATACATTGCATATGTGTGAATACAATATAAGCATACTGAAATGCTTTGAACACTGTAATACATCAGACACTCGAGTCAGCGAGGGAAAAAAAAAAAGCCTTCACCTATCTTGGCTCTTATCTCAAGTCTGTGCTGTCGTTTATGTGTTCGACAACGGTGTTCTTTGGTCTGATGGATGGCACTACTACTACAACGTATGAAGTGAGCTTCCAAACAACTGGATCCTTGACCACATCCCCCAAACCTGTTAGCTTGTTCATTAAGCATCTCTGCGAAGGAAAGCAGACGAGAGTGCTTGCCCTGTGTGGTACAGCTCCCACAAAAACAGATTAAAGGTGTTGCAGCTGTACAACAAAGTCCATGGCTTTAGCAAACACATTTCTACACACCGTAAAAGCCCCCACATCTGACGTGCTGGGGTTTTACAAGGCTGCAGCGCTGGAAAGCGGGCATAGAAACCGACAGCATTCAAAGGCGCTGAAGAGCCGCATTCCACATTTGCTTCCTGCGCAGCCAGGCCGCCGGGATGAGCGCGGCACCTGCTCCCGCCGCCCTGCGCTCCCGGCCGCGGCTCGGCCGCCACCTCCCGCCTCGCCGGGGAAGCGCCGCCGGCTCCCGGGAATGTGCCACCGGCACGCCAGCCAGCCCCAGCACGGGCACCCGGGACAAGCACAGCGGGTTTGGGGCCCCCGTCCTCCCAAATGGAATTATTTCCCCATTCTACACTTCTGGAAATTACAGCTCATGAGCTACAGGCACCTGTCCATGCAGGCCTGCCAACCTGAGACCCTCCTAAACTCTATTTTTCAGACATAAAGCACGCTTGGTAGATTTCTGTCCTTAAACCGAAATGTCCATATGTGTGAGCATCATTCATTCCTAAAGAAAAAACCACTAGTGAGTTGGTGCATCCAAGGAATGAAAACACACAGTCCACGAATCTATCCAAGTGACTTACCAACCTCCACAGAGGAACTTGGTGGCACAAAGAAATCTCCATCACCATTTTTAACCATAAAACCACAGTGCTCCCTTTGGCTTGTTGGGCTTTGTTTTGAGCAGGGGGGTTGGTTTTTTGGTGGTATTTCTGGGGGTTTTTTCGTTTGGTTTGTTTCATACACAGCAAGCTTCAGCCCGGTAGAACCTTGGATCATTCTTAGGATCTCCTGGTTTGCCTTCAAATTTCCTGAGACAACTGTAGCAACAACAGCACACGACTGCATGTTTAATAAAACACACATGCCAAGAGGTTTGAACAGGATGGCATATGCAACTTTCTTCTCCCCCAATACTATCTTGAGCTTTGTAATCCACCTTTAAAATGGCACATGCATGTGTACGCATGCATACATCTTTGTTCTTCCACTTTTCAGTCCCTTGAGAGTTGCTCATCCTATAAATTGCCACTCATTTTATAGATTATTATCGGCAAGAAATCAAGGGTGGGAGAGGGTCATCTCGAGGCTCACTACTAGATTTCTCTGTCTCACTGACTCAGCTTCTTGCAACTGTTGCTCTGCCTCCACCTGCTACTAACCATGATGACCAGTCTACCTCTTTTCTCCTTAATATAAGAAAAATCACTCAAAATTCATGTCCAAACAGTAGCCTTAAGGGTGTTTTCACACAATTGCAAGTAGAACAGGCACATATATTTCCAATAATTTCCATCCGAAAAGGACATATATATGGGCTTAAGGGTCAGATAGATTGATGATGCTGTTCACAATGATCAAAAAAGGATCAAGACACACTGGTTTTAAAAGAAAATGTAAAAGCTGTCACACCGAGCTCAAAACAACTGGGTAGATAACCATGAGGGAAAAGTCAGAACCAGCTGAGATTTTTATTTGGAGGAGTGGAGGTCAGCCTCTACAGAAACAGGATTTGAATTTACATGTTTTTTTCAAGTACAGTAGCTAGCTAAGTTCCATGCTTGTAAAGCCACTTGTACACGTGCTGATGAACATTCTGCTTTGCTGCTCTGAAAACAGCAAAGCTGAAGGGTGTTACTTGAATTTTGTCCATTCAAATAAATGGATGAAAAGGAATATATACCATAGCTCTATTGACATATGAATACTTTTATATATATGGATATCTGAGGGTGTTTCATTTTTTTGTGGAGGGGTTCTACAAAACATGACCTCAATTCCCTCGAACGCGTAGTCTTAAAACTAGAAACCTTTTGGTTTTTTCCCCCATTTGCCTTCCTAAACCTGTCCTAAGCATCTGTATTATGTTATCCAACACACTGGCTGCTAACAATACAATCAATACAAAAGGTTACTTAGGGGTCATGTCTTTTTTTCTGTCCTCAAAATACAAAGCTTTTTTTAACAGGGATTTGAACTCTTTCACTGCAGAAAATGTCTTAGAACCACTCAGATGAGAAGAAGAAAAAAAAAGCATACTGGAATTAAGATTTTTTTTTTTAGTAGGAAAACAGGTAATTTAATAAACATTTTTCTGCACATCCACATAAAATACATTTTTTCAGTTTCACAATTTGATTGTAAATTTTATAGGGCAGGAACCTGGCATGCCAGGCACTCACATAAATGCCTTTTCGTCACTTTCGGAAAATAGATCTGTCTGCTTACACATTAGTATATTTTAGAACATCAACATACAAACTCTACCGTTCTGCTTCACAGAGTAAAACTTACCTTATCTTAGACCTTAGTCAGGCTACAGCAAAGATGAACAGATTCCTGATACTGACTGACCTATAGGACAAACTAGGTTCATTTGTACCTAAACATCTTCTCCCTTGCAGATATATTTTTTATGTAACTCTTTTGCACCTATTAATCAGTATGTAATATCAGATATCAATAAAAGAATTTTTTTTAAACAAACTCATCAGGTACAATTCAAATCTGTTTGTAAATTTTTTAAAAGCATACTTGTTACTTAAAGTATCCCCGTTTCATGTAATATTGTGTTGCTCAGAGGTCTCAGTGAAAATATTTTAAATACTTTTCTTTACAAACTATTAAAAGTTCCCCCAATTGCTTTTGAATTGGAAGAGGAGGGGAAAAGCTCCTTAAGACAAAGCAATTTTCAGATTAGTTTCCATTAATTCATATAATATAACATGACTTGGACACTTTCAGAATGAAAAGGAGGAAGCATGGTAACCCATGGCTGGTATTTGTATCAGATATTTGTATAATGATTTATTGCTGTAAAAGATGGTATCATAATTTAGAGTAGAGCAGGTACATGAAGCAGTTGATGGGCACTTAGGGCTTTTTGTAGTGGACCTTCACACAAAAATAATGCCAATGCACCAAAAAATTATGAACAAATGTGGGAACATTACATATGACACATACTAACCACTCCATCTGCTCAATTTATCCAAGAGAATCTCAAAAAAAAAAATTTGCTTGCTGACCAATGGCTGAAAACATTTCTGTGTATTTACTTAAACATCTAAAACAATTGAAAAAATAATTTTCCATTACTTTTGCTTTCCTTAAGGCTTAAAAAACCAAACCACATCTGTGCTCACTTAGCATCCACTATCTGGATGGTTCAATGGTCTTGATGCCTAAGAGTTTTAGATTTTTCTATTTCTCATATATTTGTAACTTTGTAGATTGCAAATGCATGGCTGTAGCTCCTAGTACTTTTCCTATCCTCTTTCCCTACATTTAGGAACAATAATGTGTTCTAAACACATTCCTAAAATATTGTTTAGTCTTATTCCAAGAAGAGAACCAACTAAAAGGATGCTCTGTTTTTCAACCAGAATCTGGACTACACCTAACAAAAGTGGGGTAAAGAAGCCCCCGGGCTTCTTCCAGTGGGGCAGGACCCCGGGAATTATTGCCTAACCAATTAAACTTTTAATTGGATAATATATGATAGGTATACTAATCAACTAACCTCGTAGAAATTGTAGAATTGCTGCACCACGTGTGGTTTTCACCATATTGTGTACCTGAAAGCTTTCAAGTAAAAGTTTGATTTTATATTATCACTCTAACGTTGTTTGGGAAAATCTGTTCTATTTTCCAGGCAACAGCCTAGCACAAATTACAAATCCTACTAAGGCTTCACATCCCAAACACATGATTTCCAAGAGATCTCCAAGGCTGACAAATAGATGTATGTTCAGAGTTCCTTCACATCACTGGATGAGAGACCTTTGCAAAGTCTCCAGGAAAGGGAGCAGGTTTCAGGGACAATGCTTGCACCAGCTTTCAAGAACACAGACACATGAGGAACACTGGCTTGCAGCTGGCATAGCCAGGTTTTCAAAAAAAAGAAAGCCAAGGAACAAAACCAGACAGGTAGAGGCAATTCTAAACCAGAAATGTTTTCAAAGAGAAAATACTAGGGCCTGTGCCTAATTTTTTACAGGATATTGTGTGGTTTATTATTAAATATGTTTTTTCTATAGGTGGGATTAGTTCTCACCCTTCATAAAGTACTTAATGTATTGAGACAGGAAGATACACTCTTCTCTTGGCAAAGCAGGCACAGTAAACAGTGCTCTCCAAATTAATGAAGCCCACGGAAGTGCTTGTGTGGTGCGGAGCTTTGCTGCTGACAAGCCCTGATACCCCAATGCTCATGCTACTGCGAAACACACCAGCATGTTACAACGGGACCCTGTTGTGAGCGAGCTGTCCTAAAACGAAATTACCCCCAAGGGAGCTCTCAGGCCCACACATTAGAATTACACACAACCCCTTTTAACCAGAAGTAGCACAGAGCAGCTGTGCCATTATCCCAGACTCCAAGGGGCTGAAACAGTGAAACATGCACTGTCACGGGAAAGAGGGGAGGTCAGGTATAACCAACTCTCCTACAGGAGCCATGGTCAGGCCCTCGACTCCATCAAAGTAGGAGCTGTGTACATGTGGTGGTGTGCTGCTGCTGTGCATACTCCAGATTTTGTGACTTACAGCAAAATACACAACAGACAGAAAACCAGTAGGGGCCCAGATGACACACAGGTGGTTCTAAAACAAAATAAGCTTAACTGTTTAAAGGATTTTTTTTTTTTAATTATCACATAGGATGTCCTCCAATGCTCTCTGGAAGTCTGTACTTGACACCTTCACAAATGACTTACCAGAATTTCTTCAAAGCACTTCATTAGCTTTCTACTTCATGGTAAAACATAATTTAGGCCTGAAAACTACCCTTCCATACAAAACCACTCAAGCCCATTACTTCAGTTAAGAAAAAAAAAAAAATTCTAACACTTTTGCCAACCAAAAGCAACAAAACATACATCATTGAGCAAACCATTCTGTGTTATCCCAGCTTCAAAAGGAAAACATGCAAGTGACCTTAAATATGATCAACAAAGGAAAAGTCAGGGTCAGTCGTGGAACCCTAACTCTGAAGTCTTTTAATTTCCATTCCCATGTTCAGTGCTGTCTAACCACATCCATTCAGGAGATTGGTAATGTACCCTTTGGGCAGGAAGGCTGCAACCTCAAGTAGAATCCCAAAGCCTACTCCTCCAACATCTTATCTGAAATCCTGCAGGACATATCAAAATCAGTACATCTTCTACAGTTAAACAAAAATACCCTTGATCAAGAAAGCATGAAGATATTGGATCTCTTCAGTCTACAAAGCAGAGGCCTCAGAGAAGCATTTACTAAGTGATGCAGTATGAAGGACTAGTAATCACTTCTTTGCCTCAGCCAATTTAGAAAAAAAATAAACTTTTGCTAAATATTAAAGTGAGTCAAAAGCCTTGGGTGGAATTTGGTTCTCAGGAAATTTCTGAAAATAAATCAAACACTAGGGATAATTTTAAGTAAAAAGCCTACAGCAAGTTTAATCAGTTCTCCAGTCCTTACACTGCATAGGTTCCAAGGTCACTTCCTGTAATATTTTATTTCCTGGAAAAGTCCTAATTTGATACCTAAGCATTTTGATAAGAAAATTTAGATTTCAACCTAGCTCCTTCTGGCAAAAAATATTTAGAAAGTGTTGATTCTATGAAAAATGAAAATGAAAAAACTCGGCACGAAAAGATGTCATTCCCTAGTATCAATACGCATTGCTATGTAAAATAGTATGGTGACATTAAGGAAAATAAGAAACATTCCTGAACGTTTACTGAGGTGTCATTCCACGGCAGCTAAAGAAACACGGCGTAACAAACTCACTTGTAAACTACAGCTCCCCTTACTTGAAGCCCTTCATGGTAATTCAGAGGAAATGTAATAAGCCAGCTACTGCTAATGTTGCCATTCCAGTGGTATAAATCAAGCACAAAAAACATTTCGATGACATTATTTTTTTCACACCAAGTTAAAATGTGTTAAATGAATATTTTGTAAACCTAAATAGTTTGTGTGAGCTGGACTCTTCTCTACTTGCTTGCAGGCTTAACATGTATGAATTAAATCATGGAATAAATCAGGTTGGAAAAAAATCATGGAGTCCAACTGCAAACACTGCCAAGCCCACCACTAAACCATGATCTCAAGTGTCACACCCACAAGCCTTTTAATGGCCTCCAGGACTGGATTCCACCACTTCTCTAGGCAGCCTGCTCCAGTGCCTGACCATATTTCCTAATACCCAGTCTAAACCTTCCCTGGCCATTTTTTCTTAACCTGTAATTTGCTATTTCAGAGAAGAGACCCCTCACCTCATTACATCTTTTCAGATGGTTGTAGAGAGTGGCAAGGTCTCCCCCAAGCCTCCTCCAGGCTAAACAACCTCAGCTTCCTCACCAGCTCGACTCTTCACAACATTTGCCATCCTCCTTTGGACAAACTCCACTACTTTAAGGTATGTTTTCTGAGAACATGCATCAAGTTCAGCAAAAGGATACAGACCTTGCAGACTTGCACCTTGCACTACCATGCAAGGATAGCGTTTAGTTGTCTGGATTACTGCTACTTGAATCTGTGCCATGTTCTAGCTGGCAACTTCTGGGGTAGGAACAAGAAACAGAATTACCCTAAAATAGGAATGGCAGGGATCCCTATGATCTTTTTAGCAAACTGACAGAGTTAGAATACTAATAACTACACCAACATTTGCAAAGTTCTTGCATCTTCTGATGCTATCCTCTGCAACTCCATTGAGTACACGTGAAAATGTTACAGAAACGTCTCCAACAAGTCAAGTCACCCAGATCCAGCTACTATAAAGCTGGGACAGGGCCAAAACTAAGAGACCCTTTAACAGCTTAAAGAACAGCTGTATGAAAGTGCATCTGAGCCCAGCTGGAGAAGATGCCTGTCTTTGCTCTTACACTTATGACTAGGGATATCAAAAGAGGGGTTACAAACCATAATGAAAATTCAGTTGAAGAGCCTGGAGACAGATAAACATTCCCATCTCCTCAGCCACAGGTGCTCAGCCCCACATACTCACATTCATATCCCACACATGAGCATAATAAAGCAATTCCTTATGACTCACTCCACTTAAGAGCAGCTCTGCAGAAAATTTAAGACACATAAAACAATTTGCAGGAGGGAGAGAAACATCGTAGCCTCCAGTCTGAATCCCTTGCTTCCAAAAAACCGACAAAAACAAAAATTCTGAACATCAGTTAACTACTACAGAAACCAAAACATTGGGCACATTAGAAGTTCAACACTGCCTCATCTGAGCAAGTAAGAACTCAACTACATGGCTACCCTACCTACCAAGAACTACAGAACCAGACCTACAAGTGCGTGGCAATTCTAGTTAGAAGATGCTATCACCCACAGTTTGAAGTAAAGCACATCTTGTGTCCTTTAAGTTCCCCGAATACATTAAGAAAGCATTTACAGTAACCCTGCAACATCTCAGAAGACTTGGGAAACAGTTAAGGCCATTCTCATTTGTCCATGCAGAGAGAGCCAAATTTTTTTCACAGATGCAGCAATACTTTAGACAAGTTACTCAGAATCCTAGAAATACAGACCAAAGCACTACCAAGCAAGGATAGTATTAAATTGTCTAGATTATTGCTACTTGAATCTGTGCCATGTTGTAGCTGGTAACTTCTGGGGTAGGAACAGAAACAAAATTATCCTACAATAGGAATAGCAGGGATCCCCATGATCTTTTTAGTAAACTGACAGTTAAAATACTAATAACTACACCAACATTACCAAAGTTCTTGCATCTTCTGATGCTATCCTCTGCAACTCAAAAGAACAGTTCCACAGACACCCAATCATTAATGACACGTACACTAGACTGGTTCAAAATTTATTTGTCATTCATTTCTTGCACTTGAAGTACTCTTCGATGACATCTTTGGCCTGAGATTCCTTGCCGTAGTCCTGTAACACAAAATAACCCATTATTAACATGCAGACTCATCCTAAACTTTACAAACTGCTTTTTACAAGGACAAATGCGATTCTGACACTCTTTCACAAGGAATTCCCAGAATTCCACACAAGTAAGCTCAAGCAATCTGCCAGGCTTTTCCTCATTCTTTAATAACACTACTCTAATCAAGTACTGCTCTATTTCATTAAAATGTAACACACACTGACAGGGATGCAAACAAAATCTTTTCTGCTTAAAGAAACTCAAGTAAAGTATGTGAAAAACTAGCGTAATTATGAAAGTGCATGCAGAAGGCACTGGTCTTGATTGTGAAGATGTAGCCATCTCTTGGGACCTCAGAGACCACAAAGTCTTCAAGGCTCGTACTGTGGCTTTACTCTGCCAGTGTTATTGTGAAATAAGCTCCGCAGAACATTTTCAGGTTGAGCGGCCACACTAAACTGGCATTTTGTTCTGAAGCAAAGCTTCCTATCTTCTAGGCAGGCCTTTCCTTTTAACGATTACTGGCAGGTAGGCATAGATACTTCGAGAACGCAACCGTTAACTCACAAAATATACATGAGTAAATAAACACGATAGGGACTATAAAACAGGGAAGTAGCTTATGTTCACTATCAACAATATAAAGCAACCGCTAAAAAATTTAGGAGCTGTATTCAACGGTTCTTTATCTAAAGCAATGTTTGGTTTACTACTTATTTTCACAAGTCAAGAAATAAGACATGATTAGCAATCTTACTTTGACAACCACACAACTGCAGCCCACCACTTTGCGGGGTTTTCCTTCTCTGTCGATCTTGCAGAGACCCACCCATTCGCCCAGCTTCTTGTTGTCGTCAACCTGTGCAGGGCACAACATTACATTAGAACTTGCCACTTCTGGCACAGCTGGGTCAAGCCCAGAAGCTGCTGTACTGTCAGAAGCATTGGGTAACGGATGGCTGCTTTCCTCACAGGCATCAGCAGAGGGAGCCAAGGTATCATCATCGTACAGCTTGAACCTCCTGGAGTCATGGGAATGCTTCTCCCGTGCTCCAATCCCAGCAATAACTCTACTTCTTATTATACAGGACACCAGAATTCACTTTAACTGTGCAAAATAACCAACCCATACTCCTTGCCATTTACATTACAGGTTTTGTACTGTGGCAAAATGGCTATCACACAGAACTAGAACAATCTGCTGCTAAGGAAGTTCTGTTCTGCCTAGGTAAACCATACAGAGAATTACAGCAGTGTTCTAAAGGTTCAGCTCTCTACATGCTGAAACAAGCAGCATAACTGTTCCAAACTTTTGTATTAAGTTGACACTCACCTTTATTAAGTTGATTTGATGTTCTGCACAGAGTGCTTCAACTAATTTTACATATGTGGGTTCATCACAATTTGAAGCCAGAACACAGAGATGGGCTTGGCGTCTAAAAAAAAAGAGAACTGACAGATGTTACTTCAGACACTACTTGAAATTTCTTGATAATCAAAACCAAAAAAATTGAATTCAGCACATGCATTTCTAGAGAACCACTTCCTAAGTTTTAATTTTTGGTTATGAGACACCATAAGCTTTTGAAATGCTAAATATACTTTTGATGTGATTTGTCACTTTATGTTTTTCATACATACATTACAGGCTATTCATACATTGTTAGCTTTATCCTCAGATTCTATGACCGTTTTGAAAGCTTCAAAAAATCCCACTAAATAAATTCTCAGCCATTGGAAGAAGGTCTAATGACTGGATAAACACCAGGTCCCCTATAGAACTGCTGTCATTGTTACAAGCAACCGAGTTACAAGTTGCTTTTTGTTATTTACCACATATTACAGTAATTAAACATTAGAAATGTAATTACTAAAAGCTAGAATTTTCATGTCAAGGTGTTATAAGTTCTTCAGAACAATCTTTGCTACTTACGTTCAGAGAAGCTGTTATGACAGGGCCCCAATTCTAATTAGGATCTTTGTATACTGTGGTACAATGTTAAGATACCAAAGGGATACCTGACAACAGAGAGAGCTGAGTAGGTCTTCTATGCTTAACCTAATGCAATGTGACCCCTGCAAGCAAATTCAGTTTTCCCTAAAAAGACCTTCCTTATCAGGAGTGTCACCAGAATGCCAGAAATATTTCCAAGCAAGAACCATCACACAAAAATGTGTACAAACCTCACACATACACCAACCTTCTTAACACACAGCTTAGGAAGCCACAGCTGAACTCAGAAGAAGTCATACAAACCGGCTGTCAGTCTCTGCCCCTGTTTAGTGCCTTGTCCCTGAGGTTTCTGCACACAGGTTTGTCAGACAGCAGTTATCACTCACAGGACGAGTGAAGGGGTATCCGACTAACTGAAGTCATCACCCAAACACTGTAGCTTTGCATTTAAGCAGCTTTTTCTTGCAAGGAAAGTATGGATTTGCATATAAACACACACAGGGGTGTATGCATGCCTATATAGAGAGAAACACTCTGCCCTACAAAAGACCGTAACTGATTACCCAATGACTGACACATAAGTTCCATATTGTTTTGATACTGCACCTTGACAATTTATTTACTGTTGCAACAGACAAAAAAAAAAAGTATAAGAAAGCTATGAATTTAAGGCTTTTTCATAGAAACGAAATCAACTCTTCCAGGTTTAAGTCTGAAATACTTATTAACCCAAATAAAATCTTACAAAGATTTGGGAAGATTTTACCACTCCTTAAAAAAACAAGGTTCTGGAGCCCCAGACTTTTATAGCTACATACACCAAGCACCATTTCATTTTCTTTACAAAACCCATACACCTACATGAATACCTGATAGCACTGGGGCCACAAAAAGACAGAACCTAATACACCAAATGCTGTTGTTCTTGAATCATCGAGTTTAGCTCCTGTATTTTAAGATTCCACTTTAAGACCCCAAAACAGATGTTGCAGAAGACAGAAAATTACTGGCAGAAAACTGTAGTCTTGCAAAAGTTTTAAACTGAACACCTGGACAAAATGGCCACTGCAAGTGTTCAACATACCTCATCACAAGGTCTCACCCAGTTTTACTATTCACAGCAGAGAAACTGGTGACACCACACTTACTTGTCCAAGGCTTTGGCTGCTTCACGGATACCGCGAGCAAGGCCATCATGGATAAGTGCGGTCTTCAGCACTTCTTGCAGGGCGGTGTTAACATCCATTACACCTCCAGCAGTAATGCTAAAGAGAAAACACACTATGTTCTGACCGTGCCAACATCTTACAACTAAAAGCAAAAGCTTCCCATTCACCCTGCAAGCATTCGGCCATTGAAAAAATACAGAAGGAAAGCAAGTTAAAAAACTAAGCCAAAAAAGAAACTGATGAAGGATGAACTTGAAAGAAGCTAAGGCGTTAAATCCTCCTGGCGAGCCACTGGGCCGTGCTGCCTCCATGCTCTTTAAGAGAGGAGAGGACGCCATGCGCACGCCGGCCCTGCCAGGCGGACCCCGCGCCCATCTCCCGGCCTGCAGGAAGCACGCAGCAGCACCACGCGGGGCCTGCACACACGGCACGGCCGGAGCTCCCAAGCCCGACGCGCAACGGAGCGACCCGGCCCCTCCGCCCGCCGCCCCCGACGGCCCCGGCCCTGCTCACCCTTCCTCGGCCATGGCGCTCTCGGTGGGTGCGGTCCCCGCCTGGGTTCCTACTGCAAATACAGACACAGGCCGCCCCGGTGAGCGGCGCCGGCCGCCCCGGGGCCCCCGCCCGGCCCGCTCCCGCCGCGATGCCGCCNGGGGCTGCCGCCGCGCGCTCTTATACCGCGGCAGGACCCCGGCCCGTGCGCTTGCGCGCGCGCGCCGGGGCTGCCCGCCGCGGTGCCTGATCTCCAGCGTGCCCGCCCCGTGTCCATGGAGAGGGAGGTTTGCGTAGGTTTGAAATCCAGAGTTGGGACGTTGTTTGAAACGGAAATTAAAGGATGAAAGTGAATGGCTGTAAGCAATAACTGCAAATTGACTTTGTCAAACAAATACTCTATGGGAGGTACCTCTGCTCTTATCAATGACTGACCCCAGCCTGCAGCCACAGCAGCAGCCTTTCTACAATGAGGATTAAATAAAGCTTCGCAAAAAAGTCGGTTTGCTATTTTCCTGGGAAAGAATGATGCAAATTAAGTCTCCGAAGGAAAGCTATCACCTAAGAGGTTCTTTAAAAGGGAACATTATTCCTTTAATGGAAAGACCATTTTTAAGTGCTTAAAGTATCCATTTGATTCGGGGGAGCAGCCTCCGGGTGGAAAACCAACTGCGACAGCAACCAACAGGATAGGGGTCACCTGGGGGAGGGTCACCAGCCAGGGGTCGCCTGGGCTGCTTCCCTAGGGCAGGAAGTGCACCTGGTGCTGCCAAAGCGGTCTGGCCTCACCTGGCACCGTCCCTCTGTCACTGGCGGCCAAGCGAAGCATGGGGAACACTCCTTAATTCCGCCCTCTGCCAGCGGGTCACAGCACTGAGCTGCAGCTCAGAAGCCTCACAAGTGCGACTGCTCCCCCCTGTTCCTGTCACACACGTACAGGGGATTCACCTGGTGGCGAGCGCAGCACGGCCCCCGCACTGCAGCGTGTTCCTTGCTCGGGTGCTGTCAGCCTGACACGAGCTTTCTCCATCCCAGCTGCTTCAGACTGGATGACTTGACCTTTGGCTACTCTACATGTCACTGTCTCTGTCAAAAATACATAGTGACAAAACATAAGAGAAATAGGTAACAAATATTGGTCGCCATGGTTTGTGGCTAATGCAGTCAAACTCATTTGTCACCAGCATTGTCAGCCACCTTTCCACAATATGTTCTTCTCTGGTCTTCCTGGTGTTGCCAAGCAGCAGGATACAGGCTAAATACAGCTAGGGAGGAGACACTGTGCACAAAGCAACTCACTGGAGCTGGTCAGGGCAGAGGAGGACAGAGAGGGAAGGTAGAACCTGCTTGGCTGTCTCGGAGCTGCCGCACACACCCCCAGCTCAGGCAGCATAGCCTTTCGGAGCCTGCCCGGGGGAAAGGCCTGGCTGGCAGCTGCAGCACTTCCAGGCTCCAGCTGTGAGACACAGCTCATGTCAACTCTGAGCCAGTCAGGTACATTCACACTACAGAGATGTAGAAAGGGCAGAAGCCAACCTCTGAGAAAGTCATGGAGAGGGAAGCACAGCATGGGGGCACTCCTCTCCCCGCAAGCTGAGCTACCGAGGACAAAGCGGGTAGGAAGGACACTGCCCACTGCTAACACAGGCAGCCTCTGAGGTGCATTTGGCACCTCCAATGCTGTCGTATATTGCTTGAAACTCTGAACTGCAACTCCTGTTGCAATACTCCAGTGGGTTGCAACCACTGCAGTCCCAACATAGATATTCTAATTTAGCAGCTCCTCTGAGACTTGGTCCTGACTTCTTCCCTCCTTTTTCCCCAAGAAGTGGGAACATGTAATTTCCTTTATACTGCTCAGACCCCAGAAAGCATGCAAGCAGACACAAATTATACTGCCCACTTTTTTCCCATCTCTTCAGGAGAGAATGTTTTTCCCTATATCCACCTGTCACTTAATCTTCTTGTGCCCTTGAAAAGCCCCAAAGGCACCTAATCTATAGTGTAGTTTTTGTACTGATTGGAACAATACACTGTTATCTCCCTTAAAGGTCTTGAAAGGATAAGAAGTCTGTATGCAGCCTAAGACCCACCAGTATCTCCCGGAAGTGCTATATACATTCAGCCCAGGAGATGGAAGTATGCACATCTGAAAGCTTTGTATTACAGCAAAAATTATAACAGTCAAAGTATAGTCTAATATTCGAGCAGCAGAACATTAAAACACAGTTTTCCTAGCACATTTGCAAGAAAACAAAGCTGTGCTGAGATAAAAGTTATGTATGTGTAGAGAGGAGGTTTTCATTGGCACTGAACTCTGTGTTGGTATAACCTAGTTGGAATCTTTGTCTGTAATAACTAATGGAAGTGTGTGATCCTGTTGGAAGGTCCATTCCACTGCAGTGTGAGTTCAGCGCTCACGTGGGTGTGCTGCATGCTGTTGGCACTACTCCACCTGCTCCACCTTTCTGTCCATATTCCTAGAAGCAGGAGCTAGTTTCTTAAGCTCTCCATTTTCCCTTGGAGTTATGTTCATTGAGCACCCTGCAGTTCAAATGCTGGCATACAGCCATGGGGAATGACATGTTTAAGCCAAGGGTTGCAGTCCTGTGCTAAAAGTACTTCTAGTGCACTTGAGGTTGGGTAAGTGGTGTAACCAGAGTGCTGGAAAATTAGGAGCTGCCAGATGCAGGGTAAGATCCTGCCTGGGTTGTAAAGGGCTGAGGTGGTGTCAGTGCAGACACTGACCTGCAGCTTCCCTGAGCAGCCAGCCCCAGCAGAGGAACTCGGTCCTCTCAAAATTTAGTTATATTATAAACAGCATAACATTCTACCTATAAACTTGGATTGGGGGAGAGGAAGACAAGCTGCTGTCACACAGTATTCCAGAATTTTGATTCTCTCCAGCCTGCTGTTCTGAGTAATCCATTTGGACTCACCATCTTGCTGCATATATTTAAAAATCCTTTGGGTATAGCTGCTACACTTTGTGCTTGCAATTCAGTTCCTTGACTCTCCCTGACTGTGTCCCTTTCCTGGCTGGCAGCCTTCCTTTTTTTTTCCAGTCTGACCAAAATGGGAACTCAACTTTTTCAGAAGAGCAGTACTGCAGTGAGGCTATAATGGTTCACTCTTGTCTCAGCCATCCTCTTCCTGCTCCTTTTTCCCATTATCTATTTCTTTCCTTGTCTCTTGCTCTGGTAGCCTTTACCTTTCCCTTGTGCTCACCCTGGCAACCACAACCCATATTTTCTTCAAAATGTCAGACTTCAGGGGTAGTTTAAGTGCCATATTGTAAACTGTAAAGACTCAGAAGCTGAGTAATGAGCAGTTCAGACAGTAGCACAATGTGGTGAGGCAGCCACGTAGGCAGATGAAAGTATCAGGTATTGCAAACTCCCAAGAGAGGTCCATGACACTGCTAAACTCTGAACAATCAGTTCTGAATTTCAGATCAGAACAATCCTGGCAAAAACTTACTTTCGCCTCACATCTGTCTCTAGAAATGCAAAACACAGGCATGTGCAATAAATCAGTGTCATAGGACAGAATTATCTCATTTTCCTTGCAAAACAGAAATGATTTCTCAGTCTTGTGGAACATCAAGCTGAAAGCCTTCTTGTTCTATATCCACAGAAGTACTGCTCACCAGCCCAGAGGGGAAAGAGGTGTATTTCCAAGTGTCTCCAGATGTAGAAAAGAACAGCCACCCACCCACGTGCAAGAGATGTCTGTGTCAAGTTTCAAGTGCTTGGAGAAATTATGGAGAGATCATTCTGGAGTCTCAGAGCGAGGACAAGCTATGGTATTTCAATACCAATTTGAAATGAAGTAAGGCCTTGATTCATGTTAACTGAACAAAACAGCTCGCTGGTTTCTGTTGCCTTCCACAGATTTTGCATTAGACGCTCAAAGGATGTGGTTATCATGTGGTCACATTAGAGTAATTTTAAACTATTTCCCAATAGCATTGTGCAGCTGCTGACAAAAGAAACATTAATATGATGCAATTACGCAATGCAAAAGTCTTTCTAAGATCTCTAAAACTATACAGAATATGTATTCCCTCCTGTCCTGAGCATTTTGTAATATCCTGGATATCCATGAAGGAAGCTACTCTTAAAGCAATTGTCCTTAATATGTTTTTACCTTGTGGACATAAGCAATGAATTTGACTCTACGTCTAGTATTTATAGAGGGATAGTGTGCTAAGCCTTGAATTCTACATACAATTTGGGATCTGAAAGAAAAGATATATTTTATTAAAGTTGTTGCAGATGTGACATAAGCAAGAAAGGCTTGTATGCTTTTAAAAAATACATATTTTTGTCAGACTTGATAAACTGTTGTAATAGGCTGGTAACAGGTCCTGGTTCAAAGGTTAGCAAGTATTTGTAGCTGTACTGGTTTTGGCTGGGGTAGTGTTATTTATCTTCACAGTAGCTGGTATGGGCTGTGTTTTGGATTTGTGCTGTAAACAGTGTTGATAACGCAGGGATGTTTTAGTTACTGCTGAGCAGTGCTTGCACAGAGCCAAGGCCTTTTCTGCTTCTCAGCCCACTGCAACAGTGAGGAGGCTGGGGATGCACAAGGAGCTGGGAGGGGATTCAGCCGGGACAGCTGACCCCAACTGACCACAGGGATATCCCGTACTGTATGGTGTCATGCTCACCATATGTGGAGCTAGGGGAAGAAGAAGAAAGTGGGAGACATTTGGAGTGATGGCATTTGTCTTCCCAAGTAATACTTATATGTGATAGNCAGGGATGTTTTAGTTACTGCTGAGCAGTGCTTGCACAGAGCCAAGGCCTTTTCTGCTTCTCAGCCCACTGCAACAGTGAGGAGGCTGGGGATGCACAAGGAGCTGGGAGGGGATTCAGCCGGGACAGCTGACCCCAACTGACCACAGGGATATCCCGTACTGTATGGTGTCATGCTCACCATATGTGGAGCTAGGGGAAGAAGAAGAAAGTGGGAGACATTTGGAGTGATGGCATTTGTCTTCCCAAGTAATACTTATATGTGATAGAGCCCTGCTTTCCTGGAGATTGCCTGCCCATGGGAACTGGTGAAGAAACTCCTTGTTTTGCTTTGCTTGCATGCATAGCTCTTCCTTCACCAGTTAAACTGTCTTTATCTCAACATATAGGTTTTCTAACTTTTACTCTTCTGATTCTTTGCCCAATCTCACTGGGAGGGAGTGAATGAGAGGATATGTGGGGCTGAGTTGCTGGCTGGTGTTAAACCACAATGATAGCTTACTAAGAATATGTGAAGAATTAACCAACATGTTCTATCAACAAGTTTGTTTCGGCAATAATGAGCAATGCATAAGCAAGGAAGTTCATAGCCACGTTTCATTATTGGAGTCATGCATCACTGCGAGTTCCCACACTTCAGCCTTCTATGCACACTGACTTGGTGGAAATCTGACTCCATAGGCTTTGTTGGATTACTCATATGTAATTATTAATGAAAGGAGGATTGGGGTTTGAAAGTAGTTGGAAGCTGTGGAGTTAAGAGTTTAGACTGGAAAGAGCACATAGTTGGAGTAAGAACTGTTTCATCTCCTGAACATAATCGACTGCATCTCCAGCCACAAAAATTGAATGCTTTATTCTCTTGCCACAAATTTAATCCTTCTCTACAAGTTTCTCTTATTCACTCTATTTGTGTGTCATACTTTGCATATATCATGTTTTTGTTATTATCCTTTTGTGAACTCATGATGACTTGCAAGTGCTCTTCCTCTTTTTGTTTTTTTTTTGTGGAGTGGGGTGTAAGGCTACGCAAGAGGCAATATCTATGGAAATGATTTATGGTTATGTCTTTTTCTGGAGGCAAACAGGAAAAGATCAAGTTAGTTCTTAGGGACTTTTCAACAGCCATCATATATGCCACACAAAATATATTGTCAAAGTAGGCTTCAGCAAAGGAACATGATGCTGTTTTTCTTTGTGGTTGCTAAATAGCTTTTACATTTCCTAATCTTGTGATAAGAAAGTAGTTCTGCTTTTTCCTGTCATGTAGAATGTGAAATTCTAAAGTTAGGTACATGGCAACATTTGTTCTGAAATGTCCTTTTTAAGCGTCTTAATATTGTAACTGGTGACTAGATGGAATACTGATAGCTTAGGTGAAATAGTGCTTTTAAGAAGTAATTACTGTTTTTTCTCTTCAAGCAACAGGTGGTCTGTCACTTACTATGTTTGGAAGCTATCCTCAGCTCATACCTCATCTCCTTCCTCACTTTCCCGCCCTGTGGACAGGAACTTGTGCCAGATGCACTGATTGTACCACCTGTTCCTCATCTCCAGCTTGAATTTACTCCTGGCCAGTTTGCAGCTATTAATTCTTGCGACAACGTCGTTGTTAAGCCCTTGCGTCTCTGTTTCATGAATCCTGCGACTTGCTGGAGGCTGTGTAATGATCGGCGATCTCGGTCCTCCAGCCCTAACAACGTATCGTGACTGCCCAGCGCCAGGTGTGCACGCCCTGGGCCGGACGTGCAGCGCTCCCCGGCGAGCCGGCAGCTTGCCATCTGCCTGCGGCAAGCGCGGCGCGGTGCGGTGCCGGCCCGTGCGGGCAGCGCCGGCG
>VZTG01002806.1:0-22805 GCA_013397845.1 Melanocharis versteri | reverse complement strand
CGGCGCGGGGCCGGGCCGGGAGCGCGGCGGGGCGGCTGCGGCTGCAGCTGCAGCCCCAGCGCCTCCGGGGCGGCTGCCGGAGCCCGCACGGCGGCCAGGTCTGCGCTCCTGCGCGGGGCTAAAGGCAGCACGGCTTGACTCCGTTCTCGGAGCCGGGAGGGTACAAGTGTTGTGTGGGTTTTGATTTTCTAGGGTGATTTGTGAATTGTTCCCGTCTGTCAGCTTACAATACTTTGTTATTATTTTTATTTTGTATTTTTAGATGATGGCGTGTCAGAAGCAGTTGGTGAGGAATCGAGACGGCTTACCAGAGAACAGCTTTTTACAATAGTTGCCTCAGCTTCTATAAACTTCAGTTCAATGATATGCTTCTCAATCCTGGGACCCTTTTTCCCTTCAGAGGTAAACAAACAATTTAGTCAGCTACTCTCTACATTACTTTTTTGCATGTTGAATCTTTTAGAAATATCTTGAACTCCATGGGACATTTATGGCTGGCTGTAAGGTCCGAGTTAAGACTTTTCAGTTGTGGGAATTCAGTGACAGCATGATGCTGGTGTAGCTACAGTGCTTAAAATGGTGACCTGGATCTTGTCCATGGACTGACTAATCTTCCCTGTGACTGCATAGGAGACAGCAAACTAATGAGATGAGATAGAAGTCAAAGTGGATTCTTGGAGAAGTGAAATAATTTTTTGCTTGGTGTTGCAGAGTAGTTTTGTAGAGCTGAGATTAAACTCTGCCAATGTCCTGACTTGCATTTCCGTGCCATAGCCACTCAATGATTTTTTATTTATAGCTACCTCTGTTAACTCGTTCTGGACCATCATTAACTGTGCTAACTTCCTGAGCTAGGAAGGGGAAAAAAAAATCTGCTTATGTTAAATCAATACAATGTTTAAATATAGGATGAAAAAGGTGGTCATGGTGCCTTTGCAGCAGAAGTCCATTTCTCTCATGACCAAATTGTTACCAAGTATTTACAGAAAAGTACTTTTTTATCTAAATATTCCTATGTACTGCTTGTGCCCAAGTGAGTGTATTTGGCCAGCTGAGTAAGTAAAAAATTGCCTGCTGCTTTTTATGGGGTTGCATGTTACAGTGAAGATAACAGGTATCTCCGTTTACTGCCCTCTCACCATGCAAGGGATCAAAGTTTTCTAGCTAGTGCGCTTGCACACCAGTTGAAGCCCCCTTAATATAGTCTGGCCATCTGTTCAGCAAATAACACATTTCTAATCACTGACAAATTAACATTGCTTTTCCCTTGATTGCACATTAGAAGTGCAACATGTCTTTAAATTGTGTTCTTACCTTATTAGCCCCTGCTGCCTTTGAGAAAGGAAATTGCTTTCTAACTGCATTAAAAGACAATTAAAAAGATTTAAATGTGCAAGGCATGAATGTTATTCACCTCAAGAATTTGACTGTATCTTTACATGGTTGTGATTTTTTTTGCAGGCAGAAAAAAAGGGTGCCAGTAACACCATTGTTGGCCTGATTTTTGGATGTTTTGCTTTGGTCAATTTCTTGGCTTCTTTAATATTGGGAAATTACGTAAGTATAATTGAAGCTGTAACTTTTTTCTGTGATGACACTGATTGGTACATGAAGACAGTTCTGCAAGGCTGAGAAAAGAGATGTCTCTTCACTAGTGCTCCTGCAAATTTGTGTCTGCAGTAACTGGGGTCTGACCAGTCAGTCTGAATGTGATCTAAGTCTTGTCAGTACTCTTCTCTTGTTCTGGAGGGTAGCATAGGGCAATGGACATGTAACTGTTTTGTTTCTCTGGTTAACTGTTCTGTTTGCTTTAGAGTAATCTGCTGATCAATTCTGTTTTCTATGACCTCCTTTCTCTTACTCCCCATTTTATTGTTGTACTTATATATTCTGTTTGCTTTTGGCAACATTCTTAAGGTGTTTTGTTTTTGTTTTATTTTTTTTAGTTAGCTGCAGCTCTTCTTCTTTTCTGGTATTTTTTTTTTTTTTAACATTTTCTTCTCTTATGACTCTCTGCTGCTTGACTCAGTTTCCCCTTCAACTTCATTCTATAGTAATATGATAGAAATGTCTCCAGTTCCTGTAACTTGAGTTTTCCCACAGATTCAGGATTTTTCTCATGTTGGAAAAACCACAAATAAATTATATAAATGTTTGTTTATGTGCTGGAGCACTGTTGTCTATGCATTATTGGCTAGGGCTGCTCAGGATTATTCCCTGAGCTGGAGCTGCTGCAGAGTCAAAATCCGCTGTCTTTGGCTGGGCAGCCTCTTTGCTGACCCTGTGGTGAGTGCTTTTCTCTGGTGCTGAGGTGGCTCGTAAATGTCACACAAGTGCCATTACTAAGTCCAAGTCTTGGTGTCTGTAATGGCATTCAACTATGGAACAAGCCTCACCAAGTACTTCACAGGGGAGAGAGTGAATGTGCTGTCCTCACTGCAGGCAGCTGAAGTGAGCATGGATAGATGTGGACAGTGCAGCAATCAGAGATCCTGAGGGTTTCAGTGAAACTCAGCAAAATATGGGCTTTAGTAATAATGGCTGAAAGGCAGGGACTTTGTCCAGGCCTGAACAAAAAAGGAACCTCAAATATCTACTGTCTTTAGGGGAAGTGGCAGCATGGAATTAGAAGCTCAGTTGTACTTTGTTGCAGGATTGAGTTTGCTTTATGGCGTGCCTCCCGTCATCCTTTGCTCTGGTGATAGGCTGAAATGAAGAAAGGTGGGGTCCTTCCCTCGTAATGAATGGGGAGGCCTGAAAGTACCGTGCTTCCCATGCCAAAGCCTTGTCCTGTTAAGGGTTGTGATAAATTTGCTTAAAAATCAGCTTGCATTGACTCTCACCAGCCAGATACGTGACAGGTATTGCTGGCCTTGCTTCAGTGATGGTGCTGGAGGGGGAAGTTTGGAAACAAACTTTCTGCTTGTTTATAATGAGAAATGTTGCTGTAAGGAGCTGCAGCATGCTGCTGTGAAATAGTTAACTGCAGCATTGTGTTACCTTTCTAAAACTGGGTTAAATCACTTAACTGTTGGGAGTATTTTTAGGTTCAGTATTGAATGAAGGCGCACCTGCAAGAGCAGTGTTTCCAGATCTTTTAGCTACAGGTGCTATGAAGTTCCCATAATTATTTGATTTCTTGACGGTAACTTACATTGAAAATTTTTGATCTTTCCTTGAAATACTAACATGTAAAAATGGTATTTAATTTACAGCTTTCACAAATTGGAGCAAAATTCATGTTTGTGGCAGGGATGTTTGTTTCAGGATGTGTGACAATTCTGTTTGGGTAAGTAATTTCTGTTGCTTGGTTTTGTTGCATTTGTCTTCTGATCATTTTCATCCATATGAAAAAATGGACACAAAACAAAAGTAGAAACTCTTAGGCATCTTTTGTGTGTTGGTTAGGTCATCTAATTTCTTGTATCTTTAATTTTTATCTACCCCTTGTAAAGCAGAATGAACACTTCTCCCTTTCACTAGGTTTCAGAGTCTGTTTACTACTTTGAAAGCAGAGGAGGTAGGTTCTGTGTATTTAAGTAGCTACTGTAGTTCACGGACAGCGAGAAGCCTGTCAAAGTGCAGCAATAAGAGAACTATTTCTGCATAATGTTTTAATTATTCTTTTCTTAAAAATATTGGGCTTACATGGGAAGCTTTGCCTGGCAGGTGAAGAGGCTAAGTCACTAATTTTAGCAAAATAAATACTTTACTAACAATGAAGGAATCTCTTATCAGTTAGTTCTAACACATTGCATCAGGGTCCTTGCACACAGGTGCTTGGAAAAGCTATGAAATACAACAAAGGTGGCATTGGAGTTTTTCACAGGTTACGGTTTTCATGCTCTTTTCACTGCCAAACTAAGGGGAAAAGGAGAAAACTGCCAGAAATAGTTTGGTAGAGTTTGAATGATTTCACTCACATGGTTCAAAGATAATTGGTAATAGAAAGCATTGAGTGTCTTATAACTGTGTCCTTTAAAGAATAAGAAATTATGCTCTAGGGCCTTTAGTAGATGGCTTCTTCCATCCTGAGAGAGATCCAATTTACTGTTGTGATTTTTCGTTTCCAGGATGCTGGACAAGGTGCCAAGTAGACCGATGTTCATCGGTTTCTGCTTTTTAGTAAGAGCAATGGATGCAATTGGTTTTGCAGCAGCAATTACCGCATCATTCTCAATCCTTGCAAAGGCATTTCCCACTAATATAGCTACTGTCCTGGTAAGTTCAAAAAGTACCGTTACAGCTGTGTACCAGCAATATGACAAATTGCCAGTGGGCAGCCTAAAACCAGGAGGAGAAAATCTGTTGTCTCATATACAGGCTTATTTGAAATCATCACGTAATATTTTGTTTGTAATCTAGAATCACGATCCTAGAACAAGTTTAGACCTTAGCATAATTCTGGTTAAATATAAACTAAGCAGTATATTTAGTTCCTTGTGCTTTGAAGACAGCTGACCATTAGTGGCAGTAGTTATCTCTTCATTGAAAACCAGACAAAACACTAATAAAATACTAGTACAGCTTTTAGTGACTGCTTCTACATGGATAGTAAAGATCCATGTGAATTGATTAAAAAAATGATAACTTAATTCAAATAGTGTTGATTTAAATGACTGAAAGATGCAAAACTGGAAACAATTTTGGCTTAATTTTTCTAATCTGTTGATAATTGTTATGTATGAGAAGATGAGAGCTAGAACTTCTTGAAATCTGGAGGGCAGTATTTCTGATCATCAACAATTCATTTCAACCAGAGATACTATCCTTATTTAGTTGGGGTTTTATGGTGTTAGGAAGAAAAGTTTTGTGTTTAATAAAATGCTGCTTTCTCTTTCTATTTTTCAATACATTCTAGTTTCAGTTCAAATATGTTTTGGATTTATTCAGTCAATAATGTTAAGGTTTCCTGTTTGCAAATATTAAAATGTGTTTTAAGAAGGTAAGTAAAGTAATGTTGACTTAAAGGGACTTAGTTACCCATTTTATAGTCAGAATTAAAAGAAAAGAATTTCTGTTATGGCAGCACAGTAACCATGATGCATGGCTGTAAACAGTATGTGGTGGTGAAGGTCATCTCAAGACCATAATCAGAAATGCTACAGAGCTGTGACTTGGTACCTACCTTTGTTTAAAATCTAGAAAGGGTGCTGTAAAAAGACAGATGACTTCTAAATGTTAGTCTTTTTACCATATTGTGTACTCGAGTGTCTTGTTCTGCATGAGACTAAAACCTCTTCAGATTTATTCACGTAGATTTAGTGTCCTTAAACGAACGTGTTGGCGAGTTCTTGTTACTGTGAGCTCGGAGGCAGAAGGAAGAGCTGATTGTTTGAGCAAGGTGCATCCTAGGGTAAAATTGTAAAGCCTGGAGGAGTGGATGAGGCTTTTTTAGCCTTGCTCTCTATTGTCCTTCTTGATAGTGCTAGAGGCTGAAAAGCACCTTTCCTCTCCTTACCATTTTGGTACCAGTTTTCAGCCTTTTGCTTGTTGGGTACCCTAGAGAGTGAACAGGGAAGTTATTAAGTATAGGCACATCAGCCTTGTTGAAGTGGGAAGTTGAACATCTGTCGACATGATCCCTCTGTGGGAGGAGGTATGGCCGTCAGAACATAAGCAATCTCACTTCTCTTACAGTATCAGATTTATCTTATCCTCTGATCTGGACTACTGCAATGTCTCAGCTCCCCCCCATGCCTTCCCCACTTCATTAACTTAGAAAGACTAAATGATGTACAGGCCAAAATCATGTGAATTATTTGAACCAAAGTCTCACAAATCAAATATTTTTAATGGTTGGTGAGCAACAAAAGTGAAAGCATTATCTGGATGCAGTGATGTTAATGGCCATTCCACATAGTCATAGTTTATCAGAATGTCTCAAATCTATCTGAAAATTTTGAAATTTACTCGTCATATGTTGTTACTAGTTATTTTCTTTGTGAGGAAAGAAAAAGGTTGCAACCTCAGAGTCACCTAGGGTAAAGAACTTGGCTATTGCTGACTCTGCCTCAGGACATTTGACCACTCTGATTTGTATCAGTAAAATTAAAGATGAGGATGATTCCCTAGAGTATCTATTCTTTCTAGAAGTTATCAAAACTTTATCTGTTAGCAGTTACTACTGCCAGCTCTTACTGGTGGTCTAAGCACTGATAAATCAAGTGTTGAGGCAGATGTTGACAGTGGTGACTACAACATTGTAGCACAAGATGTAACTTTATTACTGTCCTTTTACAAATTAGTATCATATGAAAGATACCAGATTATTAAATATTATCCAAAACAATCTATAGTATCCCCATTGCAATTTCATTATTTTTCCCTACGCCTAGGGAGTGAATCCAAACAGTTGTTTATGAAGAGAAAACTTTAACTTCACACATGTACTTCATCCTGTGAGATAATGACCCATCTGAGTAGGTTTGTTTAGATCCTTTCCCACAGGCTAGAGTGTAATGGCAGGTGGGAGAGGTGATCCCTTCAGTCTGAGTTGTCCTGTGGATGTTTTCTGCCACTGGAGCATTTGCCTTGCCTCAAAATGGGATCTGTTAGGTGACAGCAGCATGGTGAATGCTGCATTACAGGTGAGTCCCTGTAGTGAAGCAAAAGAGGTCATGGCTGTCACACAGGTATAACTGTGGAATTCCTTTTGCTCTCCCACCCTGTGAAGGTCACTACTAGCTCCTGTCCTAGCGATGCAGTGTCTTGCTTTTCGCTACCTGGCTATGTTGTGCTGCTCCTCAGACACATGGCTTGCTTTTTAGCGTTGCATTGTATTTTCTCAACATACTGACTTCCTTTCTGCTTGCTTTTTCATCCCTTAGGGCAGCCTTGAAATTTTTACAGGACTCGGACTGGTGCTGGGCCCACCTTTGGGTGGCTTTTTGTATCAATCATTTGGTTATGAGGTCCCTTTCATCACACTGGGATGCATAGTGTTGGCTTTGGTGCCTGTGAATATGTGCATGTTGCCGAAATATGGTAAGCGCCCTTCCACCTGCTTCCTTCACTCATCTTAACTTCTTATGTATTTGAGTGTCTTAAAAGTGTCAGCTTCTGGAGTCTGATCCAAGCCAGAGAGCAAAACTCCAGCTGAATTAGCTGGTCATCTTGATCAGGCCCATGTTTTAATGCTAACCTAAATTCATGAAGGCAGATGGTGGCTCCTCATGGCCATTTCTGCAAACAGTAAGAACTCTGTATGGAAGTGGACTGAGATATATTTTTGTTTTCTTTTGTCTTAAATTCAGGGCTTGTAAAGGACCAGTTGTATCTGCATCCTGTAGGTTTGTCATTGCAGCTAGTTGAAGAAAAGCTGGAGTCAGATTTTGCGTAAAACAGGAGAACGCAGTATGTTTGAGGAGTTAACAGTGGAGACGAAAACTTATTATAGGGAGAAGAAAGCGTTTATTTGTACTGAACAATGCAGGATCTGATTAACATTAAAGAATGTTAAAATTAATAAATGAGGGGTTTAATGAAGTGCTGGAGATTATATAAATTTATTAAATTTTAGATGGTCCTGCTTAGACAGAAAGCTAGCTTAAAGATCAATCCTCACACAAGACTGTAATTGCAAGGTTACAGTTCTGTCATTCTTTTCTAGAGGAAGAAAACTAGTAACTTTGAAATGCTTCTTTAATTTTTTTATCCTTTAATATGAAAACCATAGAGAATAACTTCAAGTATATTGGCTTTTAGTAGAAACTTACAGTGATTAACCAAGAAAAGCTACTGCTGGCTTTTCCCCCTGACCTCCCCAAGCTCTGAAATTGTCATGATATTGCTGCCAATTTGAAAGTATGTTACCTAAATGTTAGCTCTTAGCTGGTGGATGCTAATGCTTGAACTTTTAGTTCTACGTATACTTTGAGACCACATTCAGGTATTATGGGAGAAATAGCATCAGGAAGGGGGCCTGACTTAAAATTGCCACGTAACCATTTCCTGGAGTACAAATTGAACATGTTGGAGTTCAATTAGTTGATTAAAAACTCGGATAGATCAATTGATAAATAGCAATCTTTTTGTCTTACTCTCAAAGCATGTTTCTTTTATTGGATATGAATTGTTCATATGTTCATATGTGTTCACGTATTAAGCTGAGACATATCCATGAGGATTTAATTGAATAACTACTAGCAGAGAAGTAAATATTTTTTTCACATAATTGGAGTAGTACATGCTTTAGTTCTTTTCAGTTTGGGGACTTGCAGTGTTGGAATCTAAATGATGTACTTTTCTTCTTCACCTATCAAATGTTGGTTTTTACTATAAACATAGTATAGCACAAAATAATCTACTATTGACATTAATTTGTTGTGTAACAGGAGTAAGAGAACTAGAAAAAAAGGATATACTATTTCTTTTCTAAAACAAGAAGACCAATCATGAGCTTATGCTGCTGAAAATAATGCAATTTCCCCTCCTTTTGTATTGAAACAGATTCAACTCCTAGGAAGGAATCCTTTTGGAAGCTCATTCTTCTGCCAAAAGTCTTAATACTCTGTCTCACTATTTTTTCTCTAAGTGCATGCTTGGGTTTTTTGGATCCCACAATGTCTCTATTTATTCTAAAGAAGGTAAGTCCTGCTAATATGTGGTGAAATCTTGACTTAATAAATAGTAAGTAACTGGTTATAAAAGCAAATATCCTAAACAAAATTGAGCTTTATCCAATTAACACTGCTTTAGTTAACTGTTTGTTGTATGAATTCCAAATAACTTGATTTCCACAGTACTGACAAGTCAATATCCATTGCACCATCTCTTCCCACTGGGTCTTGATGACTTTGAGAATGAAGAAATGTAAGCCTTTAAAAATGGATTTCTCCACTTAAGTGTCTTTCAGCTGCAGAGTACTGTCTCTGAATAGGGCATAGAAACTGCTTTTGTAAACAAGGGACTTTTTTTTCCTTCCTGAAATCAAATTCTTGAAAGCTGCTGCAGTTACTGACAGCATTACATCTCTTGATGTGAACCCTTGCTTTCCACGAAGTGCTATCACAGCTCTGCATTCTCTTATAGCACTGCTAAAATTAAATAAATTGCAACTGTGTAACCTGTCAGCTGACTTCTTCACTCCCTCCTTAAACAGGCAAATGCCATTTTATTTATTTTTTAATTTATTTTAATGCTTATTTATTTATTTCTCAGTAGTGCTTAAGTTAATGGATTTGAAGTAAGCAGTTCAAGGTTCTGTTCCTATGTGAAATTAAGCAGTCATGTTTGAGTGCTTTATTTAGGAATTGTTTTTCCAAGAGATAATGTTTCACAGGTGGCTGTGCTGGTTTTTGTCTGCCTAGTCTGTAGTTAGAGCACTTTTCCAGGGTGGAGGGGACTTGATACCAACCTCTTTCATCAGTGGAGATGTGAATGTACATCTTCCATCTCCCAGGAGGGATCTGAAATTATCCCACTGTAGAATCTGTGTGCTTCTATGGCTCTTCTGCTTTCCCTCTGCTCTGTTCTGACAGATACTTGCTGTGCAAGGGCTGTGGCCCTCTTGGCAGGCATTCTAACCACTAAATTAGAGTTATTATCATGTACTTGCATGTGGCAAGGAAATAGTGAATATTTATGTAGTCTATGCCACATGAAACATCTTGGATTACCTTCTAACTCTTAGTTAAGGCACTCATATGAGAAACTAACATGCTTTTGATTCATTACACATTTTGTTTCAATGCAGAAATATGTGCCTGCATTAGGAAAATGTGAGCCTCAGGATGTCTGCAAAAAACCTCTTATTCATTCTCATAAAAATCATCCTTTGGTTGAAAAGTTGGAGTTGAATTTTACAGCACTACTTACTTTTAAGATGTACTGATTAACAATGGGTGAATACAGTACTTAGACTTTTCTAATGCAAATAAAACTAAAGATTGGAGACATAAAGACTAAATCCATCAAAATTTCAGTGTCTGAAGTGTCTGTTTCAAGTGTGTCAGTTTGTAATGTTAGCGTGCTGGTGTAGGGGACACAGCATTGTGTTTCCTCCTGACATTATTTAGGCTTTATATGAATATAGTTGTGTCAGGTGTTTCCACCACTCCATGCTTAAAAGTGTTGCTGAAATCAATGAAACTGAAGTTCTGTGGATGATTTCAAATACTTGAAAAACCTCTGTATGGTGTCAGTAAAATACTTAAAATTGCGCACTTCAGTATTTTGACATCATATATAATTCTTGGATTGTCCTTCAATGAATGTAGCATATATGGGTTGTCTTGGTTTTTGTTTTATTTGTCTTCCTTTCCATAGTTCAAACTCCCAGCTGGTTATGTGGGCTTGGTGTTCCTTGGTTTGGCACTCTCGTACTCCCTGTCTTCTCCCCTCCTTGGACTCGTAAGCGACAAACTGCCGGTGAGTCCTACCCTGCTGTGTGTGCACCGTTACTAAAGCACTCTGTGCATTTGCTTAGAGGTGGAGAACATCCCATGCTGAAACAATGGATGTAGGCCTGGTCTTGTACAGGGATCTGCCTTTCAAGACCTTCCACATGCACCCGTTATTGCCACGTGGGAGGTCTCTTTTGCGAGGTCTCTTTTGCAAGGTCCAGGGTAATTTAAGAATGTCCAAGTCAGTAAAAGACATCGGACAAGCAGCTGAAGTGTGCTAAGCTTTTCTAGTGGACTAAGCACAATCTTTTTTTCAGGCTATATGGAATAGAGGGTGGGAAAATATGTCCCAGTTATCCATGCTTTTAACCATATCTAATTTTATTAGCTTTTGAGAAGAGGAGTAAAGATGTTCTGTTTAGCTGTATTGACTTTATCTCTTAGAAAATGTAATATCCAAACTAGATCAGCACACTGGCCACCTATCCTTTAGCCTGGTCCTTTAGCTCTAAAGAGCACCATAGAAAGGGACTTTGGCAGTGGTACACCTAAAACTGCCTGTTTGACAGCCAGTGCTAATTGATCAAGGAAGCCTACACTTTGAATGCTGTGCCTGAGGGACAGTGACAGTTTTCTGACACTTTTTTCCTGACACAAACTAGTAATGTCCTTTGTACGTGAGAATTACACAGAATAATAGAATGGCCTGGGTTGGAAGGAACTCAAAGATCATCATGAAATGCTACATGGTATTTCTTATATTAAAGAAGACTAAGATGTAAAATACTTTTCTAAATAAGAAGGACCATTGCTCAGTATCCTGAAATCTCTGTATTAAGCCGCTGCTGCCAGTGGTTGCATCTGGGGTGAGGAAAATGAATTTATTGTTTCTTGATGTACATGACAAATTCCCAATTTCAAATTCCATAACTTTTCCTTTTCTTACACAGTACATCAGGAAGTGGCTTCTGATATCTGGAGACCTAATGACAGCAGTGTGCTTTTTCATGCTAGGACCTGCTCCTGTACTGCACATTGAAAGGTACTGCCTCGACCTGTGCCTGTCCCCTTATATGATGTTTTCTACCATAGTAATGTATGTCTGTAAGTCTGTAATTAGCAGCTCTGACCATGAACCAGATTTGGTTTTTAACTTCTGCCTTTGACCATGAAACATGGTGGTTTTTTGAAGTCTAGCATGAGACTGTGAATGTAAAGCAGTAAAAGCATCTGAGAATGGAGATTTTACAGCTTCATAAAATAGATCCTTTTCTTTTGCTTTTTACTGTTACTGTGTTCATGTTAATGGGTATGGTAGGAAGAATGTTGCTTTTTATTTTCCTTCCCTCCTAGTTTTGTGGCATTTCCAGTTCAGCAAAACAAAGTTCTCGTTTTGTCTTATTTTCCAAATTTTTCTATTTCATCAGTGTTTTTAAACTATGGGGTTTATTTGCATGGCTGTGCAGCAGTACTGATTTTCCTTCTCTCTGTATATAGCCTACTGAGAAAACTGACAGATTATAGCTTTGTTTTCACTAGCAAAGTAAAGACAACGTCTGTTGCACCTGAATGCTGTAATGCTATATTTCTCAAGTTAATTCACAGCAAAACACTCTGCTATGTTTACAAAACAACTATACAGGCCCTTTGTCCTAGGTTAGATACTCTGTTAAAGATGATAATAGGCTTGTTAATGCATAGAACACCTCCTAGGCTGCTAATTTTTAAAGATCATAGATTTGAAACTGGTGCAGTGACACATTTAAGCTGGGCAGAAAAAGAAACCAGTGAAGTCCTCAAAATTCTTTAGCTAAGTCTATTTGGTTGTAATATATTAGGATACACAATTTTAACTTCAAAATCTTTCACTTCTGCGACAAACCAAATCTGGTGCTTGCACATAGGCATTGCTGAGTTAACCTCATCTGTCTACCTCTTCCCTATATGTGCCTCACAAAATGAACTGTATTTGATAAGAAAATATATAATTTGAGCACAGGTTTTTCATATTCTTTTACAAAGTCTTTTTTTTTAAAACACAGAACTAGATTTTTCAAGTCTTTGTGTTGGCTTCAAGACACATAGTTTGCTGATCAGTCAGGGAGAGCTGATAAAACAGCCTTCAATCAAATGGAGTCCTTACTTGGAAAGAGTCTTCAGCAGCTAACTTCTTATAAATGCCTCTCTTTCAGTCAGCTGTGGATGTTTGTGCTAGTGTTGGTTTTGATTGGCTTTTCCCTTGGCATGAGTGCTATCCCAGTGTTTCCAGAGATGCTGCAATGTGCATAGTAAGTAACTCAGTCCAACCCTTCTTTAACATTAATGACACTAGGAACCTGCAACTGTTTTTCAGGGGTGAATATGAAGCATGGCTTTTTTGCCCCCTTTTGAGGCAAAGGCAGATATAACACTTAAATGCTCCCACTACTCTATTGCCTTAGTTTTTTCTGACTGAGCACCCCAGTCATTATCCTTGCAGTACAACTTTGTAAATGCATACCTCAGTAATGATTCAGAAGGGTCTTGATTTACTCTTGTTAGTTTGTTCCTTTTGGAACAAGGTCTTTCCTTCTGAAAAGCCACCTGTCAGAGTTTCACACTTGCCATATGAAACATGGGGAATTAGTGCGATGGTGTGATCTTACTTGGGAGAAATCAGAGATGAGGACTAGCACTGCAATCCTCCAGAGAGGCAGCAAAGAAGAAAGTACTGGGTAAACAGACATTCTACTGTACACTTTCATTTGTTAACTATTTATGTGGTGTGAAAATTAAAAGGAGGGGCAAAAGTCTATAGGGAAAGGCTACAGGCTGAGAAAGTATGTATTGTACGACTCTAAGTGGTCTGTCTTGCTGCAGTGAGAATGGATTTGAAGAAGGTCTGAGTCTGCTGGGACTGGTGTCAGGGCTCTTCAATGCCATGTGGTCCCTTGGGTAAGTGTACCCCTTTCTGTGAGCTGTGAGAGGTCAGCTGTTCCACACTATTGCCACATGGAAACCTGGCTGCACTACAACCAGAAGTCTTGCATTGCAGTCACTGTGTTGACCTTGATTCAAAAGTTTCTTGCTTGACAGGTGCCTGGTAGACATGTTAAAACAAAGCTTTTTACCCGACAAAAGGTAAAACTTGTGTTTTGACAATGCTCTGAACTTGTCTTTCTTGAAACATATTGTTCTGCATATCAAAAAACTGCAGTGATTAAGGGGATGTTTGCTTGCACTTCTGTGTGGCCATTTTTCTTGTCACTAAAATGTCTAATGCTCAATACAGAGAGATGAGTACCTTAATTTTTTTACAAAGCTAAGTCCATCCAGATGGAGTGAGCTAGATGTCTGCTCCTGACTAATTCTGTTTTCCTTTTTCTATTTTCCACATTTCCTCCTTTTGTCTGGGATAGCTTAAGGTAGAATCTTCTTTTTAAGCCACAGCAATTCTTTAAGGTTTATGTTTGCATAGCTTAGCAGAGTGTGTCTGTGTTTATAATTCAGGGTCATCATCCCAGATATAAGTGAAAAGTGCTACTGGCTGAGTGACCCTTCAGAGCTCAGTCACTCAGTGGGAGGTGACAGAGTGCCCCTATTGGCAGCCACTTACAGGATATTTTTATCTGTCCTTGTAGTCCTCCGTGGCTACAAGTATGTTTCAGTGGCACAAAATTGCACCACTTTTTTTTCCAAGCTCCAGCTGTCTAGCAGTCCTGTTTATTTGGTATAGGGTTCAGTACAGACACAGGTAATATAAAGTTAGCAAACCCCAGGTTTATGCTGCTATCAAGCCTGGTTTTACAATGTAACTTGCTTCCAGGAAGTCTCTCTAGTTTTACGCAGCTTTGTCCCTCTCTGTCATGAGAGACCATATCATGTAAGACTTTTCATAAAGGGACAGCAGCTGAATAACCTTTATAACCTGCATTTTTAGATAGGCATAAAGGTGCAGGGCAGTTACACACAGCTGAACCTTGCAGTGACTGTGTCTGTCACAATGTGCCTCCCCACCTGCCTATATTCATCAGATCTTTGTCTTGGAGACTTTGTGTTTTGAGGGATGCAACTCTGAATTTCTCTTAGGATAGAATTGATCAGTGTAGATGTTTTCCTAGAGCATGGTCCTTAATGGGGTCTCTCTATTGAAAAAGGGTGCATTCAGCTTTCTGATGTGGATCCTGTTCCAGATGAGGAGGTGATTAGATTTATCGGGGCCTTGGCAAACAACAAATTAATGCTTATTGCAGATTTTAGGAAAGTTAGGTCTGTGGAAGAAAATCTCTTTGTTGTCAAAGGTGAGAGTCTATGAAGGAAGGCCACAAAACCCAATAAAGCAGTTCTCTGAGAATATGATATGTTACCCTTTTTGTTTAGGATGTCAATACCTGATTTTGATTTTATGCAGGGCGTTTGTAGGTCCAATTCTGGGAGGATTTCTAAATGAAGAGCTGGGTTTTGAATGGGCCGCAGCCATCCAAGGAGGATGGCCACTGTTAAGTGTAAGTAATTACACTTTTTTTTTAATATCTATTGCAGTTATGAGCTATTACATAAGGTTGTTATAATTGCTATAATTGTAACTGGCTGTTTCTTCAAAGGGCCTTGCAACTGGAATATTCTATATCATTGAGGCAACAAGGAAAAGGTATGCTGAGATATTTATTCTTTATTTTGCTTGCAATCATATAAAGCAAACCTTTGAAATCTGTGCTTGCATTTTTTCCTCACTACTAACCTAATAAAGAATGATAAGATGAGCAATAAAAATATTGCTTAAATAATTTGTCTGTATTGTATGGTTTCCTAAATTCCTACTGACCTAAACAGACAACTAAACCAGGCCATGCCTGGAATTGGTTGGATGGTCACATGCAGACAGCAGTGGTCGATGGCTCAATGTCCAGACACAGACTAGTGACAAGTGGTGCCCCTCAGGGGTCTGCCCTGGGACCAGTACTGTTTAGTATCCTCACCAACAACTAAAAGAAGGTAGATTCAGACTAGATGTGAGGAAAAAAAAATTTTACAATGAGGGTAGTGAAATGCTGGACCAGGTTGCCGGAGAGGTAGTGGATGCCTCATCCCTGGAAATATTCAGGCCCAGGTTGGACATCGCTCTGAGCAACTTGATCTAGTTTAAGATGTTCCTACCCATGGCAGGGTAGCTGGACTAGCTGACCTTTAAAAGTCCCTTTCAGTCTGAACCATTGTATGATCATGGGAATGGTTCTCTGCAGTAGTAGGGAACCAAATCTAGTGGTCCATGTAATGCATGTAATGTGCTTTTTTGCTTATTATGTTGGTATCACGTAGAAGTATCTAGAGAATATAAAATCTGTGTTATCTCTCCTGTTCTTTTCCTTATGCAAGCAGTTCCAGTTCCAGCCTGCAAAATCCTCCTGGTGATAATGAAGAAAGGACTCATCTAATGGGCAATGAAACATAGCCAGACATACTTTCAATTCTCTGTTTGCTATTGTGGTTTAACCTAGTGTTGAGGTGACTGGACTTAACAGTGCTTCATTATTCTGGAGCTGGGACATGATCCCTTAGTGAACAACCAGTTGTGGTTTAATTGTAGAGGCATTACTGTTTTGAAACACTAAACACTGACTGCCTTTCTTTTGGAAGTTCTCATAAGTGATGAGTAACCCTCAGCTGTCAGCCTGTTTAATTGTGTTCTGTGTACAGTGCACCACTGTATGTGAAAAGATGTGTTTTCAGATGTCTAGTTTCCATACTTGTGTGTGCTGTGCATTATTCTTGGGTAAAGATACTATTTTGCTACCATGATTTTATGTACTTTTTAAAAGGAAGTTCATTATCTTGTAAAAACAGAATTTGAAATTATAAAGGACTAAGCACAATATTGTTTTCAATAAAACAACTTTTTTCCTAAGTTTTGTAAATTTTCTTAGACAAGAGTCTAAAATACTTCTTGTCTACCAGCACTTGTGTTATCTTGAGAGTGCCTGAAAATGAGAGGCAAAAGTGATGAAGAGAAAAGTTGCCACGTCTACACAGAAAAAAGTGATCTTCAGTCCTGGGGGAGACTTGGCATCTTGTGTATACATTGGTATACATGCAGACAGATAACTGTATGTTTGTATTATATATGAAGACTCAGCTTGGTGGTTGTGAGATTTATTTTGCTAAAAAATGCTAGCTGGAATGTTTGTAGTAATTGCTTCTGCAACAGCAAATCTATCGAGAGTCTAGGGCTACTATGGGAAAAAAAAATTCCTCAGCTGAAGTTATTCAAAGGAACTGAGACAAGGACACTCCTGACAAACTCACAGTAGACTTCTTGACCTTGATTGTGGCAAAAGTATTTTAATTCATAATTGAGCCCATAACTGGCTTCTAGAAGGGGTTCTCTGTGGTGCCCTTTTTCCCATAAATAAGAAAAGTGGTCTGTCCTAGCAGTTTACAATCAGTTTCTTTTGTGAATAGTTCCTGGATCTTGCATAAGAAATACTTCTTTCTCTGCCAGAGCTCTTTTGGACTAGCAAGAACATCTGCTGTGGTATCCAACTGAGCTGTGAAGCTTCAGTGTACCAAAGGGCAGGCTTCCCCATGGAACATCTTGTTAATAGCTTCCTTTCCTTTTGTATCAGATGTTAGACTTTACTGAAACCAGGAATGTACACCTCACCTTATTAGGAAATGCTGACCATGCCAGTGCTGATGCTGAGACAGGTGAGAAAGAGCTGAGAGGACTAGAGTTGGATGCAAGATACAGATCTGTAGACATGAGACTTAATTGGCTCATTTTGTGCAATGATTTGTTCACTTACTTGATGTGTGCCCTTAGGACTTGAGACGGGCCACAAGACCAAAAAGAGCACAAATGTCACTGAAATTACTGAGCTGCCCTGCAATGTGTGAACTTCACCAGACCACCAGTTGAAACTAGACAGGCTTAACCAACCCCTCTAACAGAGCAGTGGGGGCTTCTGTGGGAAGCTAAGCCATGCCCCTGGTTACTGCTGTGCTTGTCTCATGCAGTGGCAGGTCTAAATACCCACCCGCCACTACTGACACAGCTGTAGAAGCTGTGATGAGCAGAGACTGTGCCAGGTATAGCCAGACTACAATTGGCTGGACCAGGACAGCCCTGAGCAGGAGCCCGTGTGGCAGCACTGAGCTCGGGATCATCTGCCTGCCTGCCTCCCACGGCCATGCCTGTGCCCTTAGCTTTGGGCAGTGCTGGTCTCTGCTGAGATTTTCCAAACTTGTTTTCCTGCTGGGACCCAGGCCTGCCTTGCCATGTCACTACAGCAGTGCCATGCCTGGCTGTCTCACAGGTCTGGCAGGTGCTGCATTTCTTTGGCTGCAGCACAGTGGTGACTTCCCTGGTGCGGTGTAAGGCAGCATTGCTCAATGCTGGCAGCTCTCTTGCCTTTGATATTGTGAGACTTTCCAGATGGGGTGATTACAGGGTGTCGGCTTTCAGCCACCCTGGGGAATTCCTAGGTTTTGTGCAAGACTTCTTCTTTTTAAAGCCCACTGCCTTTGCCTGCCTGCAGCCTCCTCTTGGGTGACTTCCAGGCTCCAGACATGGGGCTTCCTACAGCTTGTGCCTCTGCTGTGCTTTTGGTGCTGTCTGCTCTGGGGGCCTGTGCCCTGGACACTTACGTTGCAGCTGTCTATGAGCACAATGTGGTCTTGTCAAGGGACACTGAAGTGCCAGTTTCTCCCGAGGAGGCCTTGCTGCTGATGGAGAACAATATTGCAATTTTGGAAGCAGCCATCAAGGAAGCAGCCAGACAGGTATCATGATCTCATTAGAGACATTTGTTTGAGTAAGCGCTGACCATTTTTATTGTCTTAATGGTGTTTGTGTGTTGGTACCAGGGTGCCCATATCATTGTGACTCCTGAAGATGGCATTTACGGATGGGTCTTCACAAGGGAAACAATATACCCTTATCTTGAGGATATCCCAGACCCACTGGTGGACTGGATTCCATGTGCTCATCCTGGAAGGTATCATCCCCATTATACATGAGGGAGCAGTCTGAAGGGAAAGACAGCTAGGGGTGGTTATTGATAGTTTGAAATGTCTTGGAACAAGTTCTGTGAAATTAAGCCAAGTTAAGACATCATGTAGTTGCCATAAATAGCTTCAGACATCTTTCTCCATAATTTTTCTCTGCCATTTTTTTCTCAGTGTAATTCTTTCTATTTTAGTTAGTATACCAGGAAGGTTGAGATTTATTTAAAAGAAAAACAAATACACAGAATCTATATTTCAGTAGGGTATTCTGTGCATGTTGTAGAAAATGTTTAAGATATGGGAATATTAGGAATATTTGTGAATAAAAAGAAAAGCTACTACTGCTGTTAACTGGACATTGTATGCCAGCCAGATCAAACAGCTTCCATCAAAGAATATACTGCATAATTTAAAATTGTATTATTGAATCATGTTATGGTAGCCTTTTTTTTCTGTTATTTTCCTTAATAAATGGCACCATTTTTTGAAACTGCAGTAGATAGGTAACAAAACACACCACAGAAGAAATAAATCCTCAGGTACCTCAGCACATCAGCCATATGGAGAGCTGGAGCAGAACAGCTGAGATTAGCCCATGTGTGGGTGTGACTTCAGCACTGTGCCACATGCCAGCAGCAGCACGGAGACTTGAAGGTGTGAAGATTTGCTTCCACTGCAAGGAAGCCCCTGCATTCCTCAGTTAATGTGAGGTGATGGAAGCATTTCAGCTGCTAAGCTCTGAAGCACAAATCTGCTGTTTTCTGTCAAGTAACAGAAAACAACAGTCTCCTTTTAGATATGACTAACTTAGATCTATTAGTCTGATGATCTGTAGTCTTAACATTGGAATTTTTTTTGGATTAAATAGTTTTGATGTTTTACTTCTTTCTTTCTTCCTTGCTGATTAGGTTTGCTCCCTCACCCGTGCTTGAAAGACTGAGCTGTCTGGCGAGGAATAACTCCATCTATGTGGTTGCAAATATGGGAGACAAGAAACCATGTAATTCCAGTGATCCAAGGTGCCCAAGTGATGGCCACTATCAATACAATACGAACGTTGTCTTTGACTCAGAGGGGAAACTGGTGGCTCGTTATCACAAGGTGAGAGAATTTTACGATGTTCAGTAAGTGCACAATTCTCAGGAGATTAAAGACGTGAAAGAGAATCTGCTTCCTGGGCTTAAATGTATTTCTATGTAGAGTCATAATAGACTAAGTGTCAGAGGGCAGGTGGAAACCACTGCCACTATTCTGAATTTAAAAGCAAGTAATTAAATGAGAGGTAAAGCTCAATAAACCCTCTATTTTTACTGCATCTCAGTAGGAAGTGACACATAAAATATTTAAACATTAACATCCTAAATAAACTCTTCCTAACTAAATACAAATCCCCTTTACTAGTATAAATCAGAAGCAACAGATATTTGTGGTTGACTTCTCTTGCAGCGGTGAGTTCTCCTATTTGAAATTAACATATAGCACATTCACAAAACATATTCTCCATTACTTGTATTTATGTGAGCGATTCAATGTTCATTTAACTTGAATGGTGTGATTTATTTGCTAATATTTTACTTTCTCCATTCTTTTTTTCTTTTCCATGAGCAGTACAACCTTTTCGTGACAGAGAAACAGTTTAATTACGCCAAGAATCCCGGATTTGTGACTTTCAATACATCCTTTGGCTACTTTGGCATTTTCACTTGCGCAGACATACTCTACCATGACCCAGCCGTGGTCTTGGCAAGCAGATTTCAGGTTGACACCATTCTGTTCCCAACTGCTTGGGTGAACACCCTTCCACTGTTGTCAGCCATCCAGTTTCACTCAGCGTGGGCCATGGGAATGGGGGTCAACTTCCTTTCAGCAAATACGCACAACTCCACTTTAGATATGACAGGTAACATGACAGTGCTCTAACTGATCCTCGCTCTCATGGGCAACATTTGTGTCTGTGTGGTGCAGCTGACCTGAGCATAAATTCCCATCAGCTTTAAGCATGCATACTCACGTCAACAGGATTAGGATAAGAGGACTTGTGAAGTTCTTGATATAAAGGAAATAAAAAATGTGCTACGTAAGAACTTGGAAATGCTTAAGTTGACTACAACAGCTCTAGTCTTTGTTAAATAATCAGTCCTGGGAGTTTATGAGTATTATTCTTCATCTTCTGACCCTGGTGTTTATTGATGTTTTGGGCACGTGAAGACCCAAATTTCGTTTTCTCCACTAGATGGAACCCTAACTCTGAGAAATATTCTTAGGAGTTCTGTAAGTAGTACTTCTGGGCTGGAGACCTTGCGTGTCAGATTTTCTTTGTAGGCTTTGTTTTCCCTGTGTATTTTTCCTGAGCAGATGCTAGGAGTCAAGCACAAATTTTGTGTGCATGTTTTTGCAGAATTGAGAGAAACTTACTGCTAAAATGTAGCTCTAAACTTTGCCATCCAAATAAGAGGAGATATGAGCCATTCCTTTAGTTCTCAATTGTTGATGACCCTATGTAATACAATTCATATTCTTTACTAATAGGTTTTACTCTGGGCTTTAAAGATTTCTCTATTTATGTAAAGCACTTGCATAAAGATGTGAATTTTGATAATATCTTTTCCTTACAGAACTTTTTGATTGACAGTGTTACCACCCATTTTAATCAGAATTACTGATTTCTAATGCAGTTAAACTCAAGGAGGAATGTATAACTCCAGCAATTTAAATAATGTATAATCAGGACACTGATCTTGTCACTTACAATACACAAAACATCAGAGTTTGATCTACTTTCCATCGATGGCAAAAAACCATTAGGTTAAGATTGTAGTCTGTGAAGGCTCAACTTAGTTTCAAGACAGTCTTGTAAATGCTAGATTTAAATTTTGCACATATCTAATTCGTGACTATTGCTTACCTGTCCCATATATTTGCTTTCAGGTTAGAAACTTTCTTAAGTTTATGTGTTATGTGTTTGCAGGGAGTGGTATTTATGCCCCAGATGGTCCAAGAGCATATTACTACAATACTGAAATGGATAATGGTCACCTTTTGGTGACAGAACTGAGTTCACACCCACGTCTCTCTCCTGACTACCCTCCTGCTGTTAACTGGACATTGTATGCCAGCCAGATCAAACAGCTTCCATCAAACAACCACTCTTTTAGTGGGGTCGTTTACCATGATCTCTTCTCCTTCACGGAACTCACTGAATCTGAGGGAGACTGTGCCATTTGCCAGCAGGATCTCTGTTGCCATCTGAGTTACAAGATATTAGAGAAGCAGCAAGATGAAATTTATGTCCTGGGTGCCTTTGATGGGCTCCATGTTGTTGAAGGAGAGTATTATTTGCAGGTAAGAGTTTTCTACTCTTACTTGAACGGTGGTAAGGCTTCAATACTCTCTTTTCAGTCTGTTTGCATTTGTTTTATTTTTTACTGGGGGCGTTTAAGGCATTGTTTAGGCCCCCCCCACCCCCCCAAACATTTGTTTTCTTCATGATGCATTTTGACTTCATTAGGGGTATTAATCTGCTTTTCTGTTATAAATTATGGAAGTGTAGACCCTGGGTTGACCCTATGCTGTAACACTCTTGAAGGTGAGGTCACCCAGCAGTTTTTGCAAGCGCAGGACAAGATAAGTATGTATGCCTCTCTGTGCTGATTGTAATTTCTGCAACACATCTTGCAGAAGTTGCTCTTCAGGTTTTGCAGGTTGTAAGTTTGGCAGGATTTATTGCTGAGAGGAGACCTTATTGCTCCCTGCAACTACCTGAAAGGAGGTTGTGGCAAGGTGGAGGTCAGGTCGCTCTCTTCTCCCAAGTGACAGGACATGAGGAAGTGGCCTCAGGTTGTGCCAGGGGAGGTTTAGATTGGTTACTAGAAAAAATACCTTCACTGAAAGGATTGTCAAGTATTGGAACAGGCTGCCCTGGGAAGTGGTTCAGTTACCATCCCTGGAGGTATTTAAAGAATGTGTAGATGTGGCGCTTAGGGACATGGTTTAGTGGTTGGTTTGGCAGTGCTGGGTAATGGTTGGACTTGATCTTAAAGGTTTTTTCTAACCTAAATGATTTTGTGATTCTAAGGAGGTTTCTGTGTATGTGTACAAAAAGGACAGAAGAATGTACATATCCCCCGTCTTCATAGGGATGCTCTTGGCACGAGAGAGTTGCTTTCTGCTCAGTGGTTTGTACCGTTGTGCTGATATGATTATCTACAGTCTGGTTATCTAACAAAATTAAAAAACTAAATATGGATATACCATTTCTATTCACTTCGCTTCTCAGTGTATTGATTCTTCAAAATTTTGCTGCTAGGCTTTTTTTTAGGGTGCCATAAATCTTTTCTCTATAAATAGAAATATATAGAAAACTATAGAGAGTATATAATACATAAATGCATAGATGTATTGGAGCATTTTTTCATCATGACAGCTTTTCTTACTATCAAATCCGGCTCTTGGTTGCTGAAAGCTTAGTGGTGTTTT
>VZTG01002805.1:158232-250409 GCA_013397845.1 Melanocharis versteri | reverse complement strand
CCAACCTTTCTGCCTCACCTCTGGCATTACAGGATGGGATTATTCCTTTCAAATGGAAAGCATTATGCTTCCTCTTGTTCGAGTTTCGTTACAGTAAAAGAAGCACAAAGTTTGATTAGCTGTATATCTAAATTCACAAAGAAATTAGTAAGAAAAGGTAGGATTTATTTCAAGAACCACACTCTGCTGCAAAAGTTAATAAGGCACTAAATTATACTTGGACCTAAATCTGCTCTGATTGTAGTTCTTTATGTATTTCGAACACCCACTTTTTGCCTCTTCATCCCTAACTTTGGCTCATCAAAGGGATCCTCAATTGCTTCACAAACCCCGTTTTCTCCCTCCTCTGTCCCATTTTGAAAGCCTGTGTTGTTTCTTCCCTTGCCCATGCCTGAGTGACTGCAGGTGAAGCACATACCCCAAAACCAAGCCAGAAGTCATTCCAAAAATACAGGGCACAGAGGGAGCAGCCATCAGGCCTTTCTTTTCTGTAAGGAATTCCCTAGTAAACAAGGTTGTTTTCTTTTTCCAGCAGCACTCCCATCAGCGGGAGCAGCTTCCTTAGAACTCGCAAAGTGCTGCAAAGAGGGGAGCAAAGGGATTCAGTGACTCTGGGAGAAAGTTTCAAAGTACTGCTCTCCTTGTGTAGTGGCATTCTTCAAAAACCACCGCAGAAATGAAAAATAAAAGCCAAGAGCTAAAGTGCAGGCACTGAACAGGCATCTCTGGATGTTCCTGCCAAGTAAACAGTGACATCCGTGGAGCATTTGCTTCCAATGAGTTTTGCAAAACATTGAAAGGCCTGTAAGAAGACAGAATTTCCATGTTTGCATCAAGAGACTGATTTTGGCAATTATTTCTTAGACTGATGCAGAATAAAAGCATTCAAATGGCAAAGAACACCAAAGAAAGCTGCTAAAAACCCAAACACTGCTGGGTAGTTTGAGGGTGAAGCTACTGGAATGTCACTTTGCCTTTCCAGTCTGGAAAAGCAGGGCAGACATGTCTGCAGATGGTGGGAGCAGCATTGTGTCCCTTCTCAAATGGAAGGTTTTCCTTGTTACAGCCACACATCCTCACTTCTGCCTGAAGCAGATACCCTTCACTAACACAGGAGGTTTTACTGGGTCTACTTCAAGATTAAATCTGGCCAAAATTGAATACTGAACCCTAAGAAACATTTGGAAGCCTTTTGCCATCATAGCATCATCCTTTCCACCTAATTATATTTTAAAACTTGTTTCTTACTTCACCAGAAATTATCAGATTTCAATTAACCAAGGCTAACAAAGTGGTAGGTACAAGGAGGATGGAGGGGTAGCATTGAAAAGATTTCATTTCTATCCATATGTTGCCTTTATGGGGAGTATTTTGTATTTAACAGTGATATTATTATCAGAATAAAATGGAAAATAACTGATACATATTAAACCTTTCCTTCTCTAATATTGATTGAATATCATCATTTGTCCAGCTTTCAAAAGGCCTGGCAACCAGCATTATTATTCCTGACACTGTTTGGTCACATTAAATCCAAGCTGCCAGGTTATGGGGATGAAAAGATAGTGCGGCATTAAAACAAAGCAAATACAGAAAAGGGGGGGAGGGGGCAGGGGGAGGGGTTGGTTTTTAAGATCACATGTTAAAAAAAACTCCTACTGTTTATATTTAATATTCCCATAGTTTATAAACATAACGGTAACACAGTGAGACACCCAGGCCAAGGACATGAGGGGTTTTGGCAGCCTCTTCATGTTTAAAAAACAGTTTTGAGATATTTTTGCTTTTCCTATATATTTTTTCTCCCTTTCTTCCCTGCGCAGGGACTGAGGAGGAGGATGAGGGCGACGACCTGCTGCTGAGATCTGTGGATGAGTTCTGGTGGTTTCCCCACATGTGGAGTCACATGCAGCCACACCTCTTCCACAACGAGTCCTCACTGGTGGAGCAGATGATCCTCAACAAAGAGTTTGCAATAGTGAGTAAGAGTTCCCAAGAGATTTACTAGGATGCCTTCTCTACCACGACCATGCTTTCCACACCGGTTTTATGCCTGTCTGTACAATACCTATATATTTACTCAGGCGTTCAAACAGAGGCAGTGAGGTTAGAAACTCAACCCAAACCCAGCCTTTTTGTGACTCAAACTGAATTTTGTCTTAGCCTTTCCCATTGACACAGGCTCTCTGGAGAGGGAGCTGCCCACTCCCAAGAATCCTGGCAGGACCATAGGGATCAGAATCAGTGAAAACACAGCAGATACCAGCTGGCCTTCTAAGCTTTAAGAAGCAGTTTGTACACAGGTTTCCAGCTTCCTCAAGTCTGCCGCAAACATCCTCAGTAAGGCAGGGAGGAAGCTGCAGTGAACCCTAAACATGGTGTATGGTTAGGGAGCAATCTTGATGCTGACAGAACCAACAAGTGAAGCTGCTGGATTTCACTGAGCCTTTTTTAAATGACCTGCCTGAAATGTGTTTTTTATATGGCTAACCTCTTGCTAATATTGATAGATAATGGTGCTTCCCTTTTCCTCATTTGTGCTCTTAACTTCCAGGAGCCATCCTCCCTGCCTTGCCCAGAGCTCACAGTACTCGTACTATTCACAGCCCTTTCAGGATAATTCTGCTTCCTTATTGAGCACAACAAAGAGAACCTGAAATCTATAAATGCTGGCTTCGGAAAAGGCACTCTGTGGTCTTTGGCAAGGCACAGAAATGCCAGGCAACCAGAGCCACTCACAGGAGCAGAGGAACACAGCGGGGCTTCCTCAGCTGCTTTGGGAACAGCAATCCCAACCCTTCCCACCTCCAAAAGGCCAGGCCCCCCCTCCCATCCCTCACATGAGCCAAGGCGCATCAGGAAAAAGGCAGAGGCAGATGCCTGAACAAGCAGTTGGAAGCAATTTATTCCCTTGTTTATGAAAATATTTTCCTAACAACCCTTAAAGAAAATTAATTAAAAATGGCTTAACTGTTCACTCGTTTGCCAGACTTCCCCCCGCCTTCCCATCTCCTGCTTGGCAGGATGGCTTCTTTTCCTTTTTACAGTTCTGCTTCCCTGTCAGCCTCATTCCTGGCATGGCCTGTTTGTGCCTTTTGTGCAGCCTGGCCCAGAGAGCCAAACAGAGCTGAGATTTTTAAATGCAAGAGTAATTTTTTAAACAATCTATATCTCAACAACACACAGTCCCTTAATCTAAGCCTATGGGGAAATTCTCCTAGTATTTTCAGGAAACAGGAAGTCATCCAGGTCAAACCACCTTTGGGAGTAAAATCTATAGCATAGCCTGAAAACAGAGCTGGTAATGGAATCTGTTTGTAACTTCAACTCCAGAAAGATAAAGCCTGTGTCCTGGAGGGCAGAGACTCCTTAGGGTGCCTATAAATAAGGAGCTGATGTCAGTGAAAAGCTGCTGTTATTACACTTTTATTTCCCGCTAACATTTGGACAGGGGTTGTATCAGCCCCTTGACCTTGAATCTATATGAGCTGTACAATTTACTTATGAGAACATTTCTTTTCAAAAGGCTTCCTCTGAAATCCTCTCTTGTGGGAGAAATTTATCTTCCCGATATGACAGCCTTCCTGATAGCTATCAGAGAGGTCCTAGCCATGACTTCAGAGTGGGTTTGATTCCTCCCTGGCTTTCTCATCCTCAGCATCATGTCTTATTTGAGAAAGAAACTCCCTGTTCTGCAGCTGCATTTCTGTAAGCTCTCCAAGTTAAAGCAAACCTCTTTCCATTATTCTTTGATTTCACAAATCCAAGAAGTGGATCCAAATTTAAATTAGACATCTGGAACAATGCATAGAAAATTTGTTTGATGTTTCACATATTTTGTTTGTTGTCTGCTATCTTTATTTAATACTGTACTCAGGGGAACACAGCTTGGTGCTGGTGCCATGTTCTCTTGCATTTCTCATTTATTGACCGTATCTCTCCACCTCCTGTTTTGGCTGCACATAGAGGTGACACTTTGTGTCAGCTTCTGCAAGGAAAGCTGCAGTAATTATTTGGAAGTGTGATCACATTAATTCTTCACCTAATGTGCTATTTCTTTGTTCACTTTTTTTAACTATGGCTAAGGAGATAACAGGGTCTTCAGGAAGGGAGAGCACATCATTATATCCAAGAGCAATACTCAAGGTTGCTGAAGATCCCAAATAACACACAAAAGTTCTGTTTATTAAGACCTTTTGGCTCCTCTGGCACGTAGATAAAAGCCTTGGCTCTGTTTCACATGGCTTTATCCACACCTCCTAACAATGCTCTATAAAATGGGAGCTTACAGTGGCAGCCTGCCTCAAACAGCTCCGTCACAACACACAGATAGAAATCAGGTATCTAAACAGGTCTGTACACGCAGAACTAATTGCTAATTAGGTATCTAATTGCCTTGATTTCAGTGCAGATATGGACACCTCTGTGCATCTGGGGGCTTAGTAAAAATCAACAGCCTTCAAGGATTCCCTTCCATGTGCATTGCTTGTGAGCCAGGAGACTGCCTTCACCCAGAGCCCTCCAAATTGTTCTATGTACCCCCAAGATATTTATCATTTCCACGATTTCATGCCTACATGGTGAGAGGAAGAACCTTCCTCACATCTTGCAGACATTGTCCCACCACTCTGGCAGGCAGCAGGGGAAGCTCCGCCTGGCAAAATCCTTATCCATGTGTACCTGAGTGATGGGCCCCACAGCTGCCCCATCCCCAAAGTCCTCACTGCCAAACCTCTCATCCAGCACGACATCCTCAGCCTCAGAGGAACAAGGGACAGAGATTTCAATAGTGGTAAAGTAAGTCACAGGCTACCCAAAGCTTTGCTATCCCAAAGCAATCCTGTTTATGTAAATATGGGTGGTGTGTTTCAGAGCCTGCCTAAGGAAATAGGAAATTACAATTATTTTGATTATCAGTTCGGTTTGAGTTGATCATGTTTTGTGGTTTGGGCTTTTTCTCTATCAGAGGATCCCAAAACCCTTCAAAGACACTAATGAACAAAATCTCAGATTAAATTTTACAAACTTATAATTCGTCAAGTGTTATTGTCCTTGTTTATAGGCAATGCAATGGATACACAGCAGAAGTCTCTGATAGCACATATTCCAAAAGTAAAGCAAACCAAGTTTTCCCTGCCATCGATAAGATATTCCTCCTCCCTATTTTGTGCGTCTTTATCTGACAAAAACAAGCAGAATCTATCCAATCCAGAGCCTGTAGCTCTTTATTTCATGCCGTGGTTTGTTTGCTCAGTGATTATCTTCTGTGCTCATTTGTGAGTACAGAGCCCAAAGCACAGTGGAGACAGGGCAAAAACTGTCACTGACTGTACAAGGCAGCTGTGAGCTGACAGGAAGAGGAAAGGAAGATGTACAAACTAAGCAAATCAATTGAGAACCTGTCCAGTAACACTCCTTGGCTCCCACCTCCTGCTTGCAAGCAACTGCAGATGCACCTTGGCACTTCCTCTGCCTGGAACCCTCAAGCTGCTCAAACCACAAATACACCACGAGCTTTTAATACACCAATTAAATACCAGCAATATGAGGCCCAGTGACCACATAGCCCAGGCAAAGCATCTACATGTGATGGAAAGGGTCTAAATTGTCCCATTATTAATATCTGTACTTAATGTGGGGAAGGAGAGATGCCCACTGGAGATTGTCTCTAAAAATGGGCTGTAAATACAGGATAACACCATCCTGTGCAGCAGGATGAGATTTATTCTGCCTCACCTTATTTTCTTCTGAAATACTCGTTTGCTCCATCACCTACTATCAGCCTACTAAAGCCAAAAGGTTTGGTAAACTTAGCTGAGGTTGTATTCTGCTTTTTCATCTAATAAAAGCCTTCACACCTGCACTTTGACTGACTGTGTGAAAAGATCTACAGTAGACATAAAATGGATTAAATTAAAAATTTGCTTTCTTATTTTCCGTGACAATGGCCAATCATAGCTATTTTCCAAACTAAACAAACAAGCACAAGTTTCGAAATGAAAAAAAATGTACATTTTGAATGTAAAAATCAGGATTTTTTTCCTTAGAATACATAAGAAAATACACTCACTACACATATTTCTCATATCTTAGACACACCAGTATACTCCTCCCTTAACACGAGTTTCCACTCCCAAAGTAAGTCTAGTAACAAAGTGAGAGGAAAATAAGAAAAGAGCAGCAGAAAATTACTAAATGAGGGGACACAGTATTTAATCTTTCCAGGTAAACTGCAAATAGAACTGCTGAAAGAAATACAGTTATTTGTTAGGTGTTTCTTCTTAACTCCATATTGGATACCTGAGTGCCTGATGTATTTGTGTGATGAGCTACGTAGTGTGCAGGTTTTATTCAGAGGCTGATTTGTTTTTTATGTTGAGAACTCCTGAAAAGCTGCCTTATTTTATTTGTGAATGGCAGATCACCATTCCAGCATTCTGTTGCTATGGCAATTCCAGCATCAAACAGTAAGAAGATAAACAGGATCTTACGCATATTCATCCAGATCCCTGCTTTGGGTTATGTCATCCAGAGCAGTGCTCACTATCAACCCCAGGACACATCTGCCTTACATCTACGTTTCTGTGTACTCCCCACCCCACATTTGGTGAAGCTTTGTACGTTCAAGCTGAGACAGGATATTCAGGTTAACAGTTTGACATCCCGAGCATCACAGACCTCTCAGGCATGGCAATAAACAGCCAGATTTAAAGAAATCTTTTCATACAGTTTTTTCCTTTTTACATGTCTATGGCAAAAAAAAAGAGAGAACAGGGTGATTTACCATCTCTCATTATAGAGCTATCTCTCATTCCACCCTTAAACTGACTCATGCCTCTCAAGTAGGTAACAGCATTAATAAACTGAAATTACATTTTATTCTCAGTAAATTACAAAATAGAGTTTGGGTTTCTCTTTCACAAGATCAGTCAGTAACCCGAGATCTTTACTATAAGGAATGGCTAATTTTAAGCAGTAGCATTATGTCATGTAGGAATGAGTGTTCCCTACAGATTTAACTTAATTTTTGCCAATGAATCAAAACCCTTTCTTTGTTAAGTACTTGAGGATGCCCAGCAGAACCTGCTGTTCCTGGAATTAAAGTAATCAATGGATAATGTGGGCAAGAAGGACAAAAAAACCCATAAAATAATCATCTCATATTTTAGCCGTTTCCCTCCGCACATCAGTTTTAAAGGAACAGAAAAGAGCTGATGTGTCCTGTAGTACTGGGAGCAAGATGAATTTGTGCCTTTGGAAGAGATTTTCAAGATAAACCTATAGGTTATATTCATGAAGAATGAAGACGCACATATTTCCATATAGAAACGGAGGTAAATATAAATATTTATAAAATGTAAAAGCAGTCCGAGCTATTTGTTGCTACTGCCTTAATACCACAGAAAAAAATAAGGAGGTTCAGAAGAAATGAGGAATATTTATTTATTAAACTAGGAAGGAATCTTACTCCTATTCCAGAACTAGGAAACAAAATCCCATGTAGGAAACAAAGTCCCAATGTTTGTAAATAAGCAGCATTGGTTCATTGGATTGCCTTTAAAAAGAAGCAGACAGGTAGGATGCATATTGAAATACATGCAATATGCAACGGAACAGGAGGCAAATCTATTCCACGCAACAGCAATGTAACATAATCCAGGAGGATTCTTTCTCACTGTAGTTACCAAACTGGAATTCCAGGTCCCTCCGCCCCCCCACCATTTTCAGCCCGTGCTACAATAGGTACCACTCTGTCTAGGGACAGCAGCACCTCCAGTGCCCCTGCGTGCAGGAAAAAAGCCGGGAATAGTTGCGTGGGGGTTCTTGGTGCGTTCCTAACCCTGTGCATCGCTGTGGTGCGCTGCAGGAGCACGGCATCCCGACGGGCATGGGCTACGCGGTGGCTCCGCACCACTCCGGCGTGTACCCGGTGCACGTGCAGCTCTACGAGGCCTGGAAGAAGGTGTGGCACATCCGCGTCACCAGCACGGAAGAGTACCCGCACCTGAAGCCTGCACGGTACAGACGGGGCTTCATCCACAATGGCATCATGGTACACTGCATTTCCATGTTCATAGCAATAGCACTGCAGGGACCCCAAGGGGGGCTGGTTTCACCCAATGCCTCAGGTTTCCCAGCCTCCTTAAAATCCCCTAGGATAGAGGAGCTCTAAGGATGCCCAAAGAGTGCATTTGTTAGGCAGCTTAAAAGAGGGAAAAAACCAAGCCACACAGACTCAGGCAACTGCAAAAGTATTCCTCAGAAACCGAATGTGCTCGTGGTCCCATCAGCTACCAACCGAGTCATGGCTGCACTCTGTGAGATCATTAAGCTGCCTAAGACCTGTGTTCCTGGCTCTGCTTCATCTTTATGCATGAAAGGATTAGAAATCCATCACCTGGGAAGGTGAACAGGTGTAAGTAGTCTCCTCCAGCACTTCTGCAAGGCTGAAGTTTCAGCTCTGCTCCTGAAATTCCCAGAGCCAGGACTAGGACACCTGCCTGACTCTTCCAGCCCTTGCATTCGTGTGCGGGGAGAGAAGGCTCCTCCCATGCACTTAAAAGTGCACAGAGGACAGGAAAACGTACAGAGTTCTTTGGCCTGTACTACCAGCCAGCTGCAACACCCTAGGGAGGGGAGACACGAAATGGGGTGTGCTAAAGTGAAGGGACAAATATTCCAAGGGAGGCTTTAAAGTCCCAAAAGCTGATCCGAATATTGCCTGTGCATTCCAAGTCAGTATTGTGATCCCCTAAACAAGGCAGAGGGAGTGTCTCAAAACCAAATTCCTGCACAGAGCCCAATTACTACTGGAGCAGACTCAGAATCAGCAGTGTTTTTACACATGTATCCAAACGCTCTGCTAAATGTAGATTGTGGTTGTTGTTTTAACTGAGTAAAAAAGAAATTAAATATTCAATTAAGGGAAACAGAAGTCCTTCCCCAGGTCAATTATGTCTCTGCAATACCTGCAAGCTGCTGTTCTTTTGTTCCCAGGTGCTCCCTCGACAGACCTGTGGCCTTTTCACTCACACTATTTTTTACAAAGAATACCCTGGTGGTCCTCAGGAGCTGGACAAAAGCATCCGAGGAGGTGAACTCTTCCTCACCATTCTCCTGAATCCCGTAGGTACCTTCTTTTGGTATTTTTTGGACATGCTGCCTGCCAGGGAGGAGGGAGGGAGGAAGGGAAGATCAGGCTGGAAAATAAAAATCAGGACCACTTGCTCAGAGGTAACAAGCAGTTTAAGAAGAAAGGAGAAAAGCGTCTTCTGCCGATTTCCAGCTACAACCATACGTGCAACAATTTCCTGGAAAATGCATTAATTCCTCCTCCTTAGTGTTTCCCAGCCTGAAGCCAAGTCCCCCTGAGAGACTTGTCTGAGGCTGAAACAAACCCATGAGGGTAGAAAAAACTGATCTTGTTCATTTTTTCCCCTTTTTCCATGAGCTTGGCTCCTCAGGCACTCCTGATACAGCTCAGTGGAAACCTCAGGGCTCAGGCCTGATATCATTTCTCCACCATCAGCTCCTAAAAATAGGATTTGAGCTGCTAAAAACCTGCCTGGTACCACTTAAGACAGCAGCCTACAAGTGCAAGGAGGAAGGGAAAGAGCCAAACCCCCCCATATATCAATTATTTTTCCTCGCCATTGTCCTCCCTCCTTCCCATTCCACCCAAACAAGCTGCACAAAGCACAAGATAAATGTCTCTTGTCTTGCCAGGTGGCCTCATTTTCTGTGAGTTTAAACTGCAGCACTCACTGACTCCTCTGCAGAGCTAAAGAAACTTCAGGTGGAGCTGACTCTCAAATCCAGGTCACTTTTATTTAGACACCTAAATATAGATTTTTGGTATTATACAGTTAGATGCTTAGGAGTGAAAATTTGGGCTGGGTAAGTAAGTTGGTGTCCGAGTCAGATTTGGTGGGCTTAAAGAAAAGGGACATTTCTGTCAGGAAGTTCTCTATACCATACACATGACACCTCATTTGAGAATAAAGCAGATCCCTCTTCTTTATCCTGTCTCCCCATTACTTGCAGGTCTCTCAGGCTGGCTTTTCTTCCCATAGTTTCCTTAAGTGTAACTTGTCATTTACCCTGAGCTTTATCATACTTTGATCAGTGCCTGTGCATTTGTCACTCGTGTGGAGATTTCCTCAGATTTGGGCAGTGCAGCAGCCTGCAGCAAAGCGTGTTCTTACCCCACGAGCAATGCTCACAACAGCCCAAATTCCTCAGCCAATCTGTGTCCCAATAACTTAGGAGTGCCATAGATATTGGTGGTGGTATTTGAAAAATCTTCAATGATCAACTTTTGATTAAACAGTTTTTCAAGGGTTTTACAGAAACTCCATCCCTTCCTCAGATTGTGGTTAGCAACTTCAGCAAACGTATTACAAATAAATATTAAGCTCAAATACCAAAAATGTTTGCGCTTCCATGAAGCAATACCACACAGATGGTTAAATTAGAAAGTGCCCAAGGGACTCTGCACTGGAATAAAGTTTGCAGAGAGATTGTCAAGGGGATCTTCTGATGGAATTTTTTAAAAATGGCTTCTAGTGAATACTCCGTGGCTCAGGGAGATATTTTCACTTTCTAATTTATGAATCCCAAAGATGAGTCATGTCTGGCAGAGATGATTTAGTAGTAGGCAGAGGAGGGATAAATTCCACCAAGACAGACAGAAATCAAACCAGCTTCCTTCGAGTTTTAATGAGGGTTACAAGAATCCCAGGCAGACCTTTCCAGAATCCAGCTAAGGCAGCAGGCTGCTCAAGCCTGCAGTTTGGGGCACTTACTCTTTGCATAAACGCTTCAAAGCAAAGCTCATTAAAGTTAGTGGGAAAGGCTCAGCAAACAGGCTGGGCTTGAAATAGACCCAAATAGTGAAACTCTTTCAAAAGGTGTCAATCCAGCTCCCCTCTGAAGGGTTCCTTCATTTGGAGGCTTAGAGCAATAAAAAGGAGCCTCAGACGTATGTTCAAATAAGAAATACAAATACAGTTTGGGGCAGAAAATGAAATATTATCTTCTTGGACTGTTGCTTTACTCTTTGATACAGTAAGAAAAATTTCAGTTGAAAGTTCCTTATCTCCCTTGCCAGACCAAAGCTGGATGTTCAATCAGGGTTAAGTTATAATCATCTTTGATGTTATTTACTATGTGGCTTGACAAACATCAAAACCCAGTTAGTCACTAAATCTTAATTAGGACAGACCTCCCAAAAGCTGTAGAATCAGCACTTGCACAGCAGCAGTGAAAAGATAGCAGCAAAACCACCACACTCACTAGAAAGGAAGGAAGAGGAAAAAATGACATCTAAAACTTCAATCAACCAAAATGAAGAAAAGCTTTACAAAACTGGTTTTGTGTCCAATCTAATTCTGATAGCAATATAAAACTTGCCCCAAGACTAAGATACTTGTGACAGCATAAATGTCTCTATTAAGTATAGTTAGATCTTAAGCCAAGAAAACATATCATTATTTTAAAAAGTACATTGCTACTCATGATGTATCTTCAAAGCCAGGAATTCAATACCAAAGAGCATTAGACAAGAAAAACACCATGTCCTTATTAGGAATATAACACTACCCACCTATGTAAATATGTCAGAAAGTTCTCTGGTTCTGATCAGCATTGTGAAAAAATATTTAGGTTTTCTGCAGGTGTGCAGCATTCCACATCTCCAGCAGCAGAAGCAAAGTTAGCTTGAAACTCGTAAAAATTTCTGTTTAAAACCCTTTTGAACAGGATCATGTCATTTTCTCTGTTGCTAAACCTTCCCAATTCTTCACAACTTTTTGCAGTGCTTTGAGGTGCTTTCAAAGATTTTTTTTTTAACATTTGCTTCATTGGGCTACGTAAGATGAAAAAAAACGTGGCATTTCAAGAAGTTCAACATTGCAGCCATTTTCAGCCTTTTTAAAAATCCTACCTCTCATTATTTGCTTAGCTTAATTGTGCTTTAGAATAGCTTTTTCTTCCCACTGAATATGCTCTTAAAATCTCCCTTCCTCACTGTGTACTTCACCAGTGCTGTGCCACATTCCTTTCCTTTTAAACACCTTCCCATCAACTTTCCAGGCACTTCTGGTTTTGCCACACTCCACAGAGAAAGACAAGTTAACCAGCACTAAAACCAGCCTGCTTTAAGGTGCCTGCTTTTTTTGGAAAGGGAGTTTGGTGTGGAAGCTGTGGTGTGCCAAGGTATTTTCCAAGGCTCTCAGCATCTTCTATCACGACCAAACAGGGAGCAGGAGGTGGAGCGAGCAAATGGGATGAACGGAGCAAATCCCTCACTCTGCTTCCAAATGCAACCCCTGAAAATTCAGAATTCAAAACAACCCATTTGTAACATGCAGTCCCCAAAACTGAAATGCTTTCAGCAGCAAAAATAAAGCAGGTTTCTCGTAGGAAAAGTTAGAGAACTCCATTGGAGTTGAAGTTTTCAGGGGGATTTTACACATCCAAATGTCAGGCTCAAAAACCAAGTGGGTTCTCTGACCGCTGGCCTTCATTCAGTCTCCCGGGAAAAGCTGTGACATGTTTAATGCTTTTACAAACTGCTCTATTTATCACCTCTTCAGCATCCACAAGGTCTCCCACTATCTGTTTGATAGCTCCTCTCCTTTCCTCCCCTGCTCCACAGGCCATAAACAACAGCCATAAACATTTAACAGCCAAGATAAGCTAATAAATACAGCCCTAAATATTATTGCCTCTACAAACAACAGCGAGAGAGTCATTTCTCCTAAAAAAAACATCCCCTTTAAACCAGAGAGCTTTTTATTAAGCCAGCAAGTGACAGCACAAAAGGCACCTCAGTCGAACACCACAGCAAAAATCAGTGCATGGCTCTTTGAGGAGAAGCAGCAACACCCACTGGCCCGGTTGAGCAGTCAGTGAATTGGATTTATTTGCCAATGTGGTGCACGTTTTCCCATTATCTGTTTGCCTTGAAAAGCTTTCGGATAACCCAGGATACTGTCACCCCCTTCCTGCAGCACCCTTCCTATTCCTCCTTCCTTCCTCTCCTTGTTACACAGCAATTTGCCTGGGCTGACTCTTCCTTTCCCCTTCCTCTCACAGGGGGCTTTTATTCCGTCTCCCACTGACGCCGTTCCACAGTTCCACCATAAAAGTGGGCACAAGCCCTTTTTCTCTATGTTTTTATACATATAACCCTCCCTACCCTAGATTTACACCTGCCTCACCACATAGGATCTAGAGTCAGGCATACCCTGCACAACACTTGGCCACAACACAAACCCAACAAAGTATCACGTATCTGCAACTGACAGATCAGGTTAAAAATGGAAAAGCAGCAGAAAAAGGGAGAAGTTAAACACCTTCTTCAGGCTTCTCTTCCCACTTCAATCAAACACCACTAAGAAGCTTTAACCAGAGGTGAAACGTGGCGGGTGAATTTCAGGAAGATTAGCTTCTTTTGCAGGAATTTGGCTGTCGAGAGCGAAATCAGATCCGTGATTGAAAGGTAACTTTGAACTCCCCTCAGCAGAAGCTACAGGCAGCCCATAATAATGTACATTATTATTCTAACTCCCTCGGAAGTGGCATGGGACGCTTTTAATTCTGAAGGCCACTTAAAGGCATTTCCATTTTTAAACTCTCACCGTGACTAAAGGGTTATTGCTCATTTCCAGCCTGTTAGATCTACATTCTCCACGTCTCGCATGTGCCACACTTGGAAGATTTTGTTCTTGTTCCCTGCTCTCTCTCATCACAGAGACAGAGGAGAATCACACGTTATTGCTTTGGAATATTAAAAGTAAATGCAGAGAGGGGTTAATTTATACCTTCCACCAGAGATTTGGGAATGTTATTATGGAACATCTTGAGTGTTGATAATATTTTTCTTTTTATTTGCTTTGTTTCTCTGAGCATAGCTATAGAAAGAATAAAAAATAACCTTGGGCATTGTAGGAAATGTGCTGCAATCCAAAAGTAATTCACAGCGCAGCTCTGCTGAAGGCCCTGTGAACTGAGCATCTCAGCACATTTCGGGGACAGGAAAAAGCAGGCAGGCAACCTCCCCACTAAAAACGTCAATATTTGTGGAGCTGCAATTATCAGGGTACAGCCCACAGGGACAGACGTGTCCCTCTCCAACCTGACAAGAGAGAAATGTTCGTTCTTCCAAATTAAAAGGGAGTTTTGTTAACAAGTTACACCAGAATGTATCTTAATGATCATAAACACACCAAATCAGCCCTGACCTTCCTCACGTTTTTGAACCTTTTTCCCTCTTGGTAAATCATCATTTTTCCCCCTCATCCCACATGGCTACCCCCAGCTGCACAGAGCTACTACAGGGAAATATTATCCCGTGCAAACTGAAGCCTTCAGCAGCATATTTAGAAACTAATTAGCTTGAAACCCAGAGCACGAGGAAAACATTTCAAGGATAGCACATCTCCTTTCCTTCTTTCATGACATTTTCCTGCTTTATGAAAGCTGCTGCTCCACTCCACACATTTTGATATTTTACCAGAATTACTTCCCTGCAAGATGGCAGAAAGAGCAGTAAATGACTGCATGTCAACAGGGGGAGTACTGGGGGAAGAGGGAAGGAATCTGTTACCTTCATGCACACACCATGCAAGAATTTGTTCAAGTGTCAGGAGCAAGCCTTTCAGGTGAAAACAAGCTGACTCAGAATTCTCTGATTATTGAAAATGAATCCTTAATAGAAGTAAATGGACAAGAACAAAATTTCCTTGCTGCGTTCGCCATTCAAAATTAATTGGAAAGTGGCTGATTCGAGAATATTATATCCTCTAGTGAACTGAAAACGCTGCCTTTTTTTTTCTCCGAAACCAAGAGTGGAGAATTAAATTAACTCTGAGGTTTGTTTGCTCAGAGTAGGCCACCAAACTGGATTAATTAATCATCATTTATGAACACTCCATAACCCAGAGCAGTCAGAAAACTGCTAAAATAGCAACATGACAGTAGAACACTTATAAAAACAAATGATACATTTCCTGCACCTCCAACCTATATCACCTTACTAGGCATTTCTTTGCAGTTCAAAAGAAAATATCCTGGTGAAAACTCTTACTTAGTGTTTACAGGAGCACTCAGAATAAACAGAATGATTTACACGTGTTCTGTAACTTGGTGCACTGTGCAGGGTCCTGGGCAGTAATTTCCATAGGAAATGCCATGATTGCATTTCCTTCCTCTACCTGGAGACTACAGAGTGTCATGTCAAGGATAAAAGACATAATTCATCCCATCAATCCAAGCACAGTTAGAAGCAGATCTTAATTTACCACATCTCTAAGGAGAAATTGCAGAGAAAGTGCCATTTATGGGCACTCATCCAAACTAATCATCATTTGTGCTTCTTTTTGCCTGGATGTGCCTTGTCCTCCACAGCTCTGCTTCATGTTGAGCTTGACCTAAGCCAACAGTACCCAAAACCATTTCAATCTGCTTAATTCTCTTAATTAGAACTTGGGTTTATTCTTGAGTCTGAACTGAATAGATTTTTTTTTAAAAGAGAGTTTATCGTCTAAAGAAGTCTTTTCAATGAGAAAACACAGATGGCAAGAAAAAAAATTCCTGTATCATGAATTTCACTGGAAAATGGAAATAACAAGAGGATTGAATTGCTGTAGACTTCTGCAAAGGCTTCCTGGGGCCCACAGATGTGAGTGGCAGCAGTGCATTTGGGCAGGATTTATTCAGCTTTGGCCACAATTAGCTGTGCTGCTGATCACTTACACAAGTGTGACAAATGAACAGCCATAAAACATCCATTCAGATTTTCCACCCTCACGCAGCTACGCACCAATTGCACAAATTCATCAAAAGCAGCAGTTATTTTTTCACAGACTCTCAACACATGTGCTAGGAGTAAAAGAAAAAATAAAAACCCCGCAATTTTTTCTAATTGTAGGCTTAGAAAAAAAAATAGATACATAACTAATATATATAAGTAATGGATTAGAACTTCCCAATCAGTTTTCTTCATCTGGGACCCCACGCATCGGTGGTGTCAAAAGTGTGTATGACCTGGGAAACAGTGGCTGTGTTGGAATGTGCTCATGATTTAGCCTTTGTTTTAGAAGCAAAAGTTGGAGAGATAATAGAAAAAAAATAAAGCATCAAACCTAGCAACAGTATTCTCAGAAGGAAAGGAACAAGGCACAGGATTGTTCTGTCAATACTAAGGAATTCATTTAATCCTGCCAACTAAACAATGGAAAAGTAGAAAGCGTTCCCGGGTAAATGAGAAACAATTTTGCTCTTCCAATTGGGAATTTTAAAACAACACAGAGGCTCTGAAGCATTTGAACAGCTGTCCCAAGGCCACTTCCCACCACTGATGGACAGCAGCTTCCACTCCCATCCCGGCGGCACTCAGGGGGGAGAGCAGACATGGTAATGAATATGGGCACGGGAAATAAAATGCCATTCAATGGTTTTGTTTCCCCTTCAATCAAAGACAAAAATGTTTCTGTCCAAACACTGACTTTGTTGCTTTCTTTAGAGATATTATATTTGGAAAATATTTGATTATCCTGTCAAGAACATTAAAGTGTAAACAGATGTGCAGAGTGGAAAGAGAGTAAAAGTTAAAAAAAAAGAGGCAATTTTCAGGCATATAAATGATTTTGCTTCAGCAGCAGAAGGGTCATGAATATGAATAGTGCTGAATTCTAGAGAAACCATTTGTCATTATTAAAATTAGTGCTTTGTCAACACAAAAATCTCCCTCCCAGCTTCCTCTTAGCCGCACAGGCAGCTGCATTACGGGATTCATTATCAGGGAATGGGGCTCTGGCTCCGGAGGGACAAGCCTGTAATCCATAATGGGAGGCTGCTGGGGTGGGAAGGGGATGAGCCACTCCACGCTGAAAGAGGCGGTGCCGGGGCCAGCCTGGCACGGAGCTGCTGGGGATTAGCACATGAAAACCTGGCAGGTCTGCCTTCTCATCCCTCACATCCCACTGGCACAGCCAGAAATCCAAGGGGCTGCCACACAGATCCCGTTCCGGGAGCCTGCGCTCCGAGCAGCCACGCAGCTTTTTCTGAGCACAGTGGAAAACTGCGGAGCAGCGAAACTCATTTTTGTGGGAGACTCCAAATGCACTTCCCCATTCCTGCAAGAACACCACGGATTGCCTAACACAGCTCTGTTATGCACAAGGCCAAGCTGCACCCCTCGCATTAATCCCTCCCTTCTCACAAATCTTACTAAGAGGTGAAAAGGCAAGGAAAAAAAGCTGCTAGAGATAGTAAGTATCAATTTCCTCTCAGAGGAGCAGAAATCCCACCAGAGATGAGACCCATCTCTGGCTCCTGGGCTTTCCAGCAATGGGCCAGGGCCAAACAAGGAGCAGGAGGAAAGGACCTAAAAGGGAACATTGATCCTGTTTAATTATGGAGTGGCTGAGAGGATGAGGCAGAACACATTTATACCTAAGTTTGGTAATGGATTTTTTCATTTCAAGTGCTTGATCAATGAACAGGGAGAGTTTCAGATATCAACAGAAAGGAATCGGCCAATATTTTATTCCCAACATGGGATTGCCATCCTTGAGATTGTGTTGCACTTCAGCTGTGCCCTTCAGAGGCAAGTGGCTAATCTTTGTCCAAAAATAAGTGTTTTTAGCTAAAGCTGTGTGAAGTTTGGCAACTACAGAAGGAAAAAAGCTCTTTATTCTGTATTAATAGGTCTGCGCATCCAGAGCAAGCGCACAAATTCTGAGTACAAAACGCAGTTTCAGGGCACTGGTTTATATTCCAATAATTCTTTAAAGAAGCCCTTTGTTTCTCTCTCCTAGCTACTGGAGGTTTCATTTTCCGTATAACCCAAGCCTGCATATACAAGCACTCCATATAGAGAAAACACTGTGTATCTGAATTCTGGATGTAAGTCATGTGAAACAGCCCTGGAAACAAGAACCACATAGTGAAATGGTGCCATGGTCCTGCCATTAGTTTACAAGCAATCTGATACCATCCATGCTCTAAACATGAGCACTTAAATCCCATCGCCTTTGGCTCCAGTGATTTGGAGGTAGATGGCAAAGAATTAAACACAGTTTTATTCCAAGAATAATGCATCATATCTGAGGATTTTTCACTTCCAAAAAGACCAACAGAGCAAAAGAAGTCAAGATGTCCAAGATCTTCTGACTCCATAAAGAGTGATTAATTGGATCTTCTGTATTGGTTCACAGCCTAATGAAACTCCTAGAATAAGCTAATACTCATCTCCTACAAGTACATTTTAACATTAAAAACAATCTCATCCATTTTCAAGTGTAAACAAAGCACAAAGAGCGCACAGATTTACTCCGTTTGCTGCAATAATATTAAATGTCATTGGCAGAGCTTTAGCACTCATCAAACAAACGCTCCAGAGACAAGGTGATATTCTCCATACATATTTCCTACGAGTGTTTTCCTTTTCATCACTTTAAAACAGTTTACAGCAAGAACTTTTCACATTTACAGGAGTTGAAATAGTTGGAACTAGCAAGGACTTCTTTGTGTTGGCTGTTTTGTCATTTTGTTGGTTTTTTTTTTTTTTGTGTGTGAGGAGAGGACAATTTATTACCTTCCTTATAAGTTTCTGGGGTAGTACATAGAGACACGCACCAAGTTTAGGGTAATTTTAAGGTTCACTCCATTTATGTCAAATACATGGGGTCATAGAAGGCACAGGCACTGGAATCCACCAAACAAATCCACAGAAAAAAAGAACTTGCTCAGTTTCCAATCTCTGCTCAGCAGAGGCCCAGAGCAGAACAAAAGTGAAGAATAAATAACCTCTTGGGGCATAAAGTGTGCAGAATGCAAACCCACCACAGAAGGGCCATGAAGAACACTTTCCTCTAAGCTCCATCAGTTTCCCCCTTAGAGAAGTACTAAAAGCCTTGTTAATAATTTAACAACCTAATGGCCACGTTTTCAAACACTGGGGGCTGATGTTTAAAGAAGCACCACCTTAACACAGCAGGAGGGTGAGAGTGGGAAGCCCGTGGCTTCTCATCCCCTGGTGTACTAGGGACAAGCCTGGGACAACAGAGCAGGACCCTACTGGAGGGAAAGCTTCCTCTCCAGGTGGGTCAGTGCTGACAGCCTTCCTGAGACACACACAGAGGTATTTTAGAGCTTGTCTCCAGCATTTCTGACCCACACTCCAGGCTCCAAAGGAACGCTGCCTAAACACTGTCCCCCATGCCTGCGCTGTGCAAGGCATCACTCAAGCCATATCCAGCTACCCTCCAGCACAATAATTCAATTAATTTCGAATTAAAAAAATCAAAATTCACTGACCTGACCATGACGCCTGCAGCAGCCTTCAAAGGAGGAAGGTGCACGTGCTCCACTGCAACCAGTTCCCTGCTTCCTGCATATGACTTTATAAACGCCTCCCAATCCTAATCATCTGAAATGAGGCTCACCTGGATGCAATTATCTCTCTGCAAAGCAAACCATTTACCTGGGAATCAGGTGTCCTCACTGTTGATAGTTAATTTCTTCAGAATGAGGTGCTGCAGTCCCCCAAATCTGCCTGGTTTGCACTCCCACCCCTGCCTGCAGCTGTAATCAAATTTCACTGACAGTCCATCCTGTCTCGGGCCAATGCACTGACTAAAACAGCCAAGTGACAATGTACAGTTTGGTGCCATCTTCATAAAAGTAAAAATAATGACAATCTACAGGTAAACCAGCCACAAAACTGAGTTTAATCACCTCGAGGGAAGAAAATGCTGGGAAATATATTTGTCACATTATTCTTATAAACTCACATTATGCCTCTGAAATAAATCATAAGATCTACAAAGCAGCGGCCACGTGAAGGCTGATAAAAAGACGTTATATCAGCTTTAAGGAGAAAAAAAAGACAGAGATACTTAGCTGAGATACCATCATTCACAAAGCCTGGGAGTGTTTCTGGGTCAGAATCTATTCCCCTACTTACAGCCATGCTATTCTAGGCAAACCAGCCAGCACAGGGGGGAGACAGCGTATTGGATTTTTGGTGTGCCATGCCTGAGAGGCTCCTCTTGTCCCCAGATCAGCATCTTCATGACCCATCTGTCCAACTACGGGAACGACCGCCTGGGCCTCTACACCTTTGCCAACCTTGCCAGCTTTGTCAAGAGCTCCACAAACCTGCAGCTGCAGACGCTGCCCCCCGTGCAGCTGGCTCAGAAGTACTTCGAGCTCTTCCCCGAGCAGACAGACCCTCTCTGGCAGGTAAAGTCACCTCTCTTCCTCCTCCAGCTGCAACCCGCTCGTTGGAACAAGCATCTTGTCCTCTAAAAAGCCTTTTTTAAGAATGGGAATGTGATCTCAACACTGTACTTTCATAGTTACACGTAGCTGCCTCTTCTCTTAACTGGAATACCACGAGCCACACTGTGCTTTTGGCTGTCCAGGCATAAATGCAGGGTGGCACCAAGGAAACCTGTGCAGTTATTTGGGCCTTACACTGGCAAAAAGGTGCAGAAAAGTTCCCCTATTCTTTTTGGCCCAGCTACAAAGGAAATATAAATCTGTAATATTTCCACTGGGCTGCAGCAATTCCCATCAGTTAATGATTTTCTCCATGATATTTTGTTAATTTTATTCACCAGCAAAGTGTCTCCTCTGTTACCAGTCAACACAGTGCAAAAGCAGCAGCTGTATGATAACTGCTTTGAAGAGCAGCCAGTCCCAACCTCTTCTGCGGGGCCTTTTGTTCACAGGTTTTTATTTTGCATTCATAGGTAGTAGAAAGATAAGGAGATGAATAATATCCCACATTCCTATTTTGTCCTTCCCTTTTGCATTCTCACGTAAATTAAAATTGGCACTAAGCCCCATGCATCTGAAACCATTCTGACAGCTCAAAAAGTAATGCCTCGAAGCGATTCAGAGGTTTCCATTTTAACCTCAAATGGAAACGTGATTAAATCAGTGTTTCAATCTTTTTCCCCCCTTCTTTTCCTTTTCTGCTAATGACTGAACCTAGTCTTCAGTCATTCAAAACCATTATACACACACTGTGGGATTTTAGCACTCGGTGTAGGGCTCTGGCATTAGTGTATAACATCGAGACCCTGCAAAGATTTCGCATCCCCCCAGTGTGGTGTCCACAACCACCTTTTCTCCTTCAGAACCCGTGTGATGATAAACGACACAGGGATATTTGGTCCAGAGACAAAACTTGCGACCACCTACCCAAATTCCTGGTGATAGGACCCCAGAAAACAGGTAAGAAGCACAAGTAGAGCTTTCTAAAAATTTCTACTAAGTCAAAGGTGGTTTTTTGTTTTAATATTTCCTAGTGGCATCTCTTTTTGTTGTCATAGGAACAACAGCCCTTTATTTATTCCTTCTGATGCATCCTTCCATTATCAGCAATCTCCCCAGTCCAAAAACTTTTGAGGAAGTTCAATTCTTCAACGGCAACAACTACCACAAGGGAATTGACTGGTAAGAAGAGTGACAAAACCGAGGTGTTCATTCTTAATACATGCAAAATCACAATGGAACAATTCCAGGAGCGAGTGTGACATCGCCTTAATTACAGGATGAATTCGTTATGCTTGGAATTATCAGACAGAAAGAGAATCTAATTGCTAATGATGGGACATTTAATCAAGCCCCTAATTTTGTTTAGATATTACAGGAAGAATTTTCTGAGTTTTCACACAAATGAATGCAAGAAGCAGCTCTGTCACGAGTTCTGTCTCCATGCCGAATAACATCTCTGTCTTGTTGTAGCTGTAGCTGCACTGACTTACACTTTGTTCCTTCCAAAGTGGCTTTTCATGAAGTAAGGTCCCATTTATCTCTTCACGAGAATCCATCCAATCAGTTTTAAATGGAAAAGACCATTCAAAGCCAAAATACAAATCTCACATTCTGAAAGCGTCCAAAAGCAAAGATATGTCAGTTCCAAAATGAAGTACTTGAACAATGTTAAAATTAAACAGTTTGACATTTAAATGTTGACATTAAATGTTGACATTTTGAAGCTTTTCCCATTTTTTTTTCTGCAGCTAAAACTGAACTCACTCCAAACTGGTGAAAGATATCCCTTTGACACTGAAGTTATTAGCAAAAATCCCATCCATCACAGGAAAAACCTAATTACCAGACTTCATGAGGGCTTTAGCTATTACCAGCACCACCTAAGAGCCAAGATGCATTCCCATTATTCCAGTCTGGGCTGAGCTGAGAAATTCAATTTTGCTTCTTGAGAATTATGTCTGAAAATTCACCTTCTCACCCACCATGAAATGGGAAGCACGGGGACGTGACCCTTTTGTGCTACTGCTAACTCTAACAAGTCTCCTCCCCTCCAAGGTACATGGATTTCTTCCCCACTCCTTCCAACATCACCACCGACCTCCTCTTTGAGAAAAGTGCCAACTATTTCCATTCTGAGGAAGCTCCCAAGAGAGCTGCTTCCCTCATCCCCAAGGCCAAGATCATCACCATCCTCATCGACCCGTCGGACCGCGCGTATTCCTGGTACCAGGTACGGAATTCCTTGCCTCAGGGAATGGATGTGGAACCAGTGGCAGGGGGTGGTGGCCAGAATCAGTGGGAATCGGTGTCCTTGTGCAAGACATAGGAGCTGATGCACAGCACTGGCACCGTGTGGAAGCAGGAGGATGCTGGGTGCCAGCTTTGGCAGTCGGCACCTGTGACACCGGTGTCAGAAATGATGAAACTTCCCAGCACAGAGCTGCCACCAGCTGGAAACAAACAGTTTAATCTCAATTACAGCTGACAGGGCAGAGAGGGAGAGCAGTGCTCCTTGCCCAGGGTGATACACAGGGAAAAGGAGCGTGGCCCAGCCAGGGAATCAGAGCTCTTGGTGCTGAGGGCCTGGGACCACATCCCTTCCCCAGGCATGTAAGCTCAGCAATGTGCAGAGCTGCACAAATGGACCCAGCGTCTCCTGAAGCTTCCAAGGAGTTAAAAAGAGCCGTGTCTGGAGACACTGGCTTTTTTCTCTCCTTGGGAACAAAAGCAAGCCTGTTGTTTTCCCCAGAAACTCCAGGATGCTCTTCCTTGCCTTTTACTGAGCCCACACCCTTCCATAACAAAATCCGCACTATTTAAAAATTCTATTTTTAGAGAAACGTACAAGCACGCTTGTGAAATATGGCGTGGGCATGCACATAAAGGAAACACTAAATGCGGTGTTAAAATAGACACAGATTAATAACGTTGGAATATGCATGAAGTACATCGTTTCTGATGCTGCCGGGCAGTTCTGCAAGCAATAAAGCACGGCCGGGGGCTGCAGTTTGCACCCGTGTAAAATCTCATTGGCACCTTTACAGCTGCCGAGGCGAAGCAGTAAAACAGTGACTCCTCACTCCCCGGGGGAGCCCTGACTGAACGGGGTCCCCACCGTGCTTCCTCGGCCCCCATCCCTGTCCTGCCCGGCAGAGCTGGCATCGAGGGGGAGCCGAGGGCTGCCAGCACAGCCCTCCTGGCAGCTCCCGCAAGACTGAAGGCTTAATCCTCGGCGTCCTTGTGAAACGCGTTTCGGTGTCTCCCACCAGCACCAGCGCTCCCACGAGGACCCGGCTGCCCTGAAATTCGGCTTTTACGAGGTGATCACGTGCAGCCCCTGGGCGCCGCCGGAGCTGCGGGCGCTGCAGAAGCGCTGCCTGACGCCCGGCTGGTACGCGCTGCACATCCAGCGGTGGCTCGCGCACTTCCCCGCCTCCCAGGTAACGGCCCAGCCCAGCCACCTCCCACGGGAGTCCCCACGGCTCCTGGGCGCCAGGAAAGCTGCGGTGGCAGCGTGAGACCTCGCGGGGAGGTCTGGCAAATCCGTTTAGAAAAGGCCAAGGGCTTTTCCTAAAAGGAGATTTCGTCCCGCTTCCCACTCAGTCCCCATCATAGAAAGCTTCACATTTATTTGATCCTGATATGGGATTGGCCTTTCTCATGGCTAGAGCACAGATTCCTTCTTTTGCCCTCTCTTCTTTCAGATATTTTATTGAATTGTCTTTTACGACCTTTCCCATGAAAAATTTACCCAAACATGTAGACTTAAAGAATATTTCCATTGCTACAGTAATAATAATAAAACAACCTAAAGCAAACATTTTACCAGTACAAAGTACAAGCATGGGCACTCTTTATCCAAGGACATGGTCACATGTCAGCTCATATCCGTACCTACTGTAAGGAGAAGTTGTAAAAGGCTGTTTAATGAGGGAGCAAATGGACAAGGCTCCCCAGAGACTGCTCTGGGTGGGACCGAATTTTGCTGAAAGGGGGCAGAGCTGGGTGTTGGCTACTTTGTCAGGGACCTGGGGGTGAAAAACCAACAAAAAGAACTAGAAGCTCTGCCTTCTTGCAGTGCTCATTTTTTCTTTTTATACAGCCTCAGCTGTACTACAGAGAGGAGAAGCGGGTCAATCCCATTTCCAGCAGAAGAGAGAAAATCTCACTTAGTCATTTACTTCCTTCTTTCATCGCTGGCCTTTCTACTCTTTCATAAATGGGGAGGGAGTCCTGCCTGGAGCTGCTGAGCTTGCAGCAAGGGCAGTATTGCCCTGGGAGCAAACAGGCCACGTCTCCTCATCACCCACCTCCTCCCAACTTACTCCTCCAAAGGAGATGGGGATGTCCTGGCAAACTCTGAGCATGCAAAGGGTGCTGAGCATCCCAGGCCCTGCTCCCTGGGCTCCTCCTCTGCCCTCACCTGGGGCTGCTGCCCTCTCTCCTCAAGATTTCCCACAGACGCATCATAAACCTCAACTATATTTTACATTCTTTCCTTATCTCTTTTTCTCAGAATTCTCTGAGACTCAGGTTTGGCTTGGCAGGTTTGAATCCTGCATTTGAACAGGGTGCACACAGAGTTACGAGGTGCCCACCTATGTAAATTCAACTCACTAAAGTAAAAAATAAACCTAAAAAGGAATTCATCCATATGAATGTTATTAGCACTATATGAAGTCAGGTGCTAATTTAAATCCAGGTTGTCACGGAAGTGAAATAATGCCATTATTTTGTTAACCTTGGTCCTGTTTCCAAATAAGTGCCATATTTACTCCTGCAGTTGCTCATTATTGATGGACAGCAGCTGAGAACTGACCCGTCTACTGTAATGGATGAAGTACAGAAGTTTCTGGGAGTCTCTCCTCATTATAATTACTCTGAAGCTCTAACGTGAGTCTATTCCTTTTTTTATCTGCCCTGTGGGATCCCAGGGTACATCCCCTCCCACCAGGATCCCTTGATTATTAATTACAAACAGACAATACATCAGGACAATGATAACTTTGAAAAGCTTGGGGTTCTCCAGGAGCTGAAGCCTGGAGTGTCAGGTATGGAAAGTTTGGCTTAAGTGTTTTTATCATTCCCATAGGAGCCTGATGGCAGAGGTTGGGTTAGAAGCACTCGTTCCCTAATCCCATTTTCCTGTCTGGATTTCCATGTACGGCTGAGACTCCTGCAGGGGCGGGAGTGGGCTGAATTCCCCCCTCCCCTCTTAGTCCAGCAGAAAATTATAAGAAGCTTTTGCCCTGAGCCTCTCCGTGTGAGGAGCATCATCTCCTCCCAGCCCCAGCCCTGGGATCTCCGTGGGCTGGGAAGCCTGGCACTGCTTTTCCAAGTCCTGTGCAAGCAGAGAGCACGAGCCAGCGCGTGGAGTGGGAGGCAGAAAAGCCTCTACCTCACCTTCCCTGCAGGCTGGTCCTGAGGGACAACGCAGCCACGGACTTTCCAGCTGCCCCACACTGCTCCCCTCTGCTTACAATTACCATTTAATGTTTCCTCTCCTGGGAGGGTTCAGCTTATTTATATCATAGGCTCAAAGTAAGACTTCAGTGCTTAAGAGAGTTGCTCTGCCAAAACCTTTTTCTAGAGGAAATACTTTGGATTTCAGAATGCAATTTTTTAAGTCACTGGTTTCCAAAGCGGGTGGAAGAGAGGAGGAGTCTGAGCACAGAGCTGAGCTACCGATGTTTGAACAACTCACAACTGCACATCTGCAGTGCCTTCTGCTGGGTTTTTAAAATCCACACCCACAGACATACATCTTCCTTTCTGGAACTAAATTAAAGTCCGTGGAGTCGCACAGCAGGAAGAGATTTGGCCTCTCATGCTGGTTTGGACAGGAAAAATGGATTGTAAACAGATCCATAAAATTATGCACTCCCTGTTTAGAGGCATCAGGAATGCAAATGTGCTGTGGAAGCGCACACTTCTGCACGATTTGGGACGGAAGGGGAAAATGCATTAACGTGTGTAGCTGCTTTCTGGCAGGGCTTGTCAAAGGGGAAAGGATTGCATAGGATTGTTCCTGGCCATTACTGCCTAACAACTGCACCCCACACATTTTTAAAGGTGGCAGGAAGCCGCCTAAGGACCCAGTCCTGCGAACAGCACCGAGCAACAAGTCCATCACCCTGAGTAATTACGTGAGAGCCTTGCAGAAGAGTGAAATCAACCCAGGCAGAAGGGAGGCACTATCCAGAGCCCTGGGAGGGGAGCAGAGGGGGCACAGAGGCAGGGCTCGAGGAAAACATAAGGTTAGAGGAGTGTGCTTAGGAAAATGTTTTCCCTTGGAGGGCTGCTACGTTCTGTCAGAGAACAGGAGAAAGGTCCTCATGGTGGCACTGCTTGGCTCTGCCCTCGCAGGCATTCCCTGCCTCTGGCATCAGGTACTGCCTTCCCGAAACCCTGCCTCTCCCCCAGGCTTACTCTGCAGGGAAGGGAAGATAACCAGGCCTCCAAAGGTTTCTGCTGACAGCTCTAAAACGCTCCCCTGTAACTTTAGCCTTAGGGCTATCACTATTTTTAAATACATACTTCCACTGTGCCCAATTACGTTTACAGAAGCCCCGAGAGTTCTGTGATTTCTGAATGCAGAGGGTTGAATTCAGCCTGAGCCATCTCACCCTCTTTTCCCCTTCCCAAATTTGCACATCCTTTCTGTAATGTTCAGTAAGCTCCTTCTGAGGCAGAAATATTGTTTGGGGCATAGTTTTGCAGTTTTCCTTTTACCCAGCACACGATATTGCTGCTCCTCTTGGGAAATTAATGCAAGGCAGCTAAAGCACTTCACCATGCAAGGAGCAGATGGGAAAGGCCAAAGCAGAAATGAATCTATCACCAATATACCCATTTAATCAATGATTTATTTCTTTTTAATTGATACAGCTACAGAGACAATTTAGGAAACAAAGGTCAGGCCTGCATTAATAGGCTGGGCAAGAAAAAACCCATGAAGAAGGTTCACCCTTCTCCTGAAGTTTGTTTGCTTCTGTACAGCAGCAAATTGCAGGTGCATCCGTGTCGTACGGGCAGAGCTGGGGCAGAAAGGTGGTGTGTAAGCAATTAACTCCGTGTCCCGGCCAATTATCCTTCATCCTCCTCAGACATCTGCTGAGTAGCAGGAATGTGCAGCGTTTGGATGTTTTATGCCTGCTGCAAGTCCCCCAGCAATAAATTCCGAACGTAACGCCACGTGCTGCTCGCTCCTCAGCGAGTGCGTGTTTCCAGGCCTCAATCTAAACCTCCTCTATCTCTGCATTTCAGACATCACAATCAAATTGCACCTCTCAGATAAGGCTGCTAAGACAGTGTTTATGCTACAATGCCATCCTAGGAACGAAAATGGTATTTAGATGCAGTGATAGGGAGCAGGCAGCTTCTCAGGCGGGTTAAATCTCAGCACCCAACCAGCGCTTCGTTAGGAGAGCTGCAGATCAACACTTCACCCTGTGTGCTGGACACGTAGAACAAACATTAGCCAGTGCAGGTAGAGCACAGTGGGGAAAACTTCCTGCCTTGAGCCACTTCCAAGGCAGATTTGTGGGAAAAAATGAATCCCTAGAGTTTACACAGGAGGGGAAAGCTGTTTCCCACTCTGTCCTCAGAATTCCAGTCATCTAGAGAGATGTGTGCAACAATAACTGTGGGATAACGCTGATGTTGCGGTAGCCAGGAGATGTTTCTGTAGCAAGGTCTTTTAAAAGATATGATCCTCTGTAGGTTTGACCCTCAGAAAGGCTTCTGGTGCCAGTTACTGGAAGGAGGGAAAACAAAGTGCCTGGGGAAAAGCAAAGGCCGGAAATATCCACCAATGGACCAAGAGGTAAGGGCTTTTCAGGAATTTGTGGGAGCAGTTTTAATATCAACCCTAAATAAACACAATGATTTTTTTTTTTTCTTTTTAATTTGTTGTATTTTCGCTGGGTTGATATTTTCAAAAACCAGAACCCCGAGCACACAAGAGAGGGCATCCAGTGCCCCCTGCGAGAGCGCTGTGGGAGCGGCGGGTGGCTTTCCTCTAACCTGATCCCGGTTTGTGCTTCCCCCTTGCCAGTCCCGGGCGTTCCTGTCCAGCTACTACCGGGAGCACAACGTGGAGCTGTCCAAGCTGCTGCACAGGCTGGGGCAGCCGCTGCCCTCGTGGCTGCGGCAGGAGCTGCAGAAGGTCAGGTAGCGCCGGGGGCCCCGGCCCGGCCCATTCCTGCCCCCCGGACCCCCCGCTCCTCCGGCTCACTCGGGATCGTCAGGACAGGACCTCGCGGAAAACAAGCCGACAGACCACGAGAGAGCCAAAACAAAACGAAACGGAACAGGACAAAACGAAAATCCCAGCCCCAAACCCGGCAAGCGTTCGTACGCGGGTGCTGCCAGCGGAGCAGCGCGGATCCCTTCCGCCAGCTCCCGGGAAAGCGCCCGGAGCGTTCCCCGTTCTCCGCACCGGGATCCGCGCCTTCCCCCGTCACCAGGCGGACCAGAAACTGTGTAGGACGGATTGACCTCGGACTGACAAACTGCAGTCTGGCAGGACACGGGCAAAGGATGGGAACATCTCTCGCTGGACTGGGAGGTTGGTCATCCGCTGGGCTTCTCCCGCGTTTCTTTTCGAATCCTTTTAAATTCCAGGCAGGCCAGGCAGGCAGCGCACTGCCGGTGGCCTGATATTGACAGCTTTGGTTCTGTCTGCAAAGCAGTGCTGCTGCTCTGAAGCCTTCAGGCCCCGGGTGAGTCATTCAGGGTCTCAGTCTGCAAGCTGTTGCACAAAAATAACTTTAATGACCTTATTTAATGTTTTGGACACAAACTGTAGTCTGCTGAAACACAGACTCTTTCCGTAGACTTCTGTGGAGTTGAAAGGACAAACACAGCCATTGCATATCACATATACATGTATGACACGTACATCTTCATTCCTCAGTACCTGCCTAGTGTATCTCCAGATCAGACACACGCTTAGTTTTAAATACCTGCTTTTTGTGCCCACAGGGAAATGAACAGGTGGTTTACCAAAAATATTACATGAACTGTGCTTGGTTCTCAGAGCTGTGGGGGCAAGGGCAGCAAGGCTGGGCAGAAACCCATTATTTGTCCTGTACGGAGGTCGTTCCTCAAATCTGGAAGTGGGAAATACATGTATTTGTACATAACATACAAACTCACACTCCCTTATCTTATAGCACTGATAACACCACAGATGACTGGAGTAATGGGAGCTTTGGGTAAGTAAGGCTTGGTCAGAGAAGAATATCTAAATGGACCATTTGATAGAATTATAGCTGTTAAAATGCATCAGAATTGGCTCAGCTTTGATTAAAAGAGGACTGCCTAACTTCTTGATTAAAAGCTAAACAAACATGACACTGGTTTCAGAAGCTTTTTAAGGAAATGAGGCAAACACTATAAAATCCAGAAGATTATTTCTTGTCCTTAGCTTTTCATTTGGAAAGAAGTCTGTCTCTCCAACTCTCAGCTCTGTAATGGCACCATGTCCTGAAAATACACCGGATATTTTTATACCTCACTGTTATTTTTTAAGTTTGAATGGGCCTCACATTTCCGAGCGATCTCCTGTTCCATTGAAAACTGACATTTGAATTGACTTCATTATGTGTCATAAAGATGAAATAACAGTATTTCCAAGTTTCATTCCCTCCACTTGTAACAGGACCCGTCAGCACAGAATTTCACCCTGTGACAGGGGAGCCTTTGTGAACTGTCTGGAAATGATCTCCATTGCCTTTATGCCTTTTTGTGTCGCTGACCACGTAATTGTTGGGATCCTTACGGACCAGCGAAACAAAGGCAGCAAAAATGAAATAATTATTCATGGCAAGAGGGCTGTGGCTGGGAAAGATGGTGCTGGTCCTTCTTTCCTGTTTGTAAGCCGCAGGAGTCCCGTCCTTCACGTGCTGCAGGCTGTAAATCAGTAAGAGTTTTACACGCCGCGGGGGCTGCAGCTGCAGTTTGCTCCCATTCCCCTGGAAATGTGGATTCCAGGAGCCTTGGCACTCTGAGGATGTGACCCTGTGGGCCAGACACAGGAGTCAGGGTCCGTGGCAGCTGATTTGATGATTAAAGCAGGGCTTTGGCCCTCGGAAAGCCGAGCTCCTATAATTGAGGTTGTCTTTGAGCGGGAAGCAATCAGAACGGAATCCAAACCCCTCTAAATTATGCATTGACCTCTCAAGGTCTAAAATAAAATTGCAGGATTAACTGCTCCAAGATGTTTTCTAATAAACCAAATTTCCTCTCTGATAGGGGAGCAGGCTGCCGAGTGTCCCCAAAACAAATTAAAATGGCGGAATTAGAAATTCTTGGGGGAGGAAATGGTTGCGTAATGAAAGCGCTGATGGGTCCAGACTCTCTGATGTGATAATAAGGCAGTGGGGATGTGCCCTGAATGCAAAAGCAGGAGCTGAGTGCTTCTCCTCTTCCTTCCCCCTCCCCATTTTGAGCCAGGGAGATGGGGGATCTTTCATCCCCTGAATGATCAGCCAAGAATAAATGGGGTGCGGGGTGCTCATTTCCCCTCTGCTGGGCCACCCGAAAGGGAGACATCAACCACTCATTTACTTCCCATCAGTAACGAATTAGGTTTATAATGGGCTTAAAATGGATGTTTCTAACAGGAATATGAGTGTGTGACATCTGTGTCAAACAGGCACAGCACAGGTACATAAATCAGCAGTGACCACATGTCAGATTTCATTGTACTTAAATAAGGCTAAGTTTGGGTTTTCTTTTACATAACTCTGTGTTCGTGGGACAGGAATTCCCCTGTCAGACAACATTTCTTACACTGTCTTTATTTCTCTTTTTGTGCTTCCAGTTCATCCTTTTAGTGCGACTGCAAAGGTGTGGACCTGCCCACGGACTCGATTCCTCCATCGCTCTCCTATCTAAAAAAGCTGCCAAAAAGAAATCAGGATTTGCAAGCGACACAGATTCTGAAGTGTTCGGTGCTCCAGTGACTGGATAACTTTTATAAGACTTACTGCGATGTCTGCAGTATTTCAGAACAAAGGACATCCTGTTGATAGAACTGAGGAAAAACTTTACTGTCTTGCCCAAGCTCTTTTTTTTTTTTAATTTTTCTTTCCCCTCCTACATGACGACAGCAAATCCAGTTGACCACAAATACTTGGTGTTGAAGCAGAAGGAATCAAAATAAATCTTGATCACTCAAAGTATTTTTGTTGGGGGGGTGGTGAGGGAGGTCAAGGGCTGTATTTGCTGGAATTGTTTTAAATAATTGATGTGCACACACCCGATTATCAGTTCTTCTCACTGCCGCAGAATAAACACTTCTGATGGTGTATTACAGAGAGAGCTTTGCTTCTTTCCTTAAACCCTCGTTCCCATTTCCTGAGCCAAAATCTGCTCTTCAACAACCTCTGCCATGTATTTCAAACTGTGCACCTTCCCAGCTCCTCCTGCCTCAGCATCTCCCCGAGGCTCCCACCCGCCCTCAGCACCGCGGCCCCGAAACCGTGGGATTTCCTGGCAGTGCCACTGCCCTCCTCCTCCTCTTCCTCCCAGGCAGGGCGCGTGGATCCAGGCAAGTCCGACACTTCAGCATTTGTTACACACGTTTCTGGGCCTGCCCTCCCAAGGTTTGGCCTCCCTGCACCCCACGGGAGTGGGACGTGCAGCAGCCCCAAGCAAGTTCCTGCCCTAATTAAAAATAATTTCCCCCTGCTCTGTTTGAGGAATCTTAAAAGGTCCCGATTCCAGCTACTGCAAATTCCTCCAACCGTGCACTCAGAAATATGAGACAGATTTTTCCCTCCCTAAAATCTCATAATGCTTCTATTTTTTATTATAAAATATTCATTTGTTTTACTGATCTGTGTCAGAATGAGGTTAAATCATACCAGAGTCAAGGATTCTTTCTACAAACCTTACAGAATAGCAAATTCCACCTCAAGAGAGCTTCTATCATTGAGCAAATTAGAAATGACACTACAGATACCTCACTACAAGTTTTGGCTTTTTGTTCCAGATCTGCCTGGTGCTTGTAGACAAAATTTTCAAACATAGCTAGAATTTTCAAAATATTTTAGGAATCTAAGTCTGTTTGTTATAAAAAAAACAAACAAACTTGTAGGCCCTTAGAAACTAAAAATCAACTGGCTTGCCATCAGGCGTTCCAGGCCCAGGCAAGTTTCCTGCCTCAGTCTTATTTAGTAAAACAATAGCAGAATTCTTCCAAAAATTTACTACTTCCACAAAATTCATTAGTCAGACTATTCCCTCCTGGAACCTGGAAACCTGAAAGCACCAAACAAACTTGTGAGGTGATCTGTTTCTCTGAAAAACTTTTTCTGTGTGCAGTCAGGGAGAGGAGAGGAGAGGAGAGGAGAGGAGAGGAGAGGAGACAAACCCAATATTGCAAGTCAAAGTACTTTTCATCATTTACATTTTCATCAAAAGGCAAACATATCATCAAAATATTNAGGAGAGGGGAGGAGAGGAGGACCTCATTGTCAGGCCCGTAAATATCCAAATCCCAGTCAGAAGCTGATTTATAGAATGGCAGAAATGAATTCTGCATATAACTTAAACTCCTATTTCCGCTCATGAGGAATTAAAGACTTCCCAGGAAACCAGACTGATATTTGCATTTCAGTCAGCTGCAGCTGCTGGGTGGGGAGAAAAACATTTAAAACATCTCAATAAACCCATGCCTGCCACTTTGGGTTTGCAAAGCTGTTTGTCCTGCTGCAGCTCCCTCTAACCAAACACGGGCCAGTTTTATAGCGCTCCTATTTCTTCGGGAATGGGAACGTGACACGTTAATACACAAATCTGTCTCCATCACAGAAGGTCAGCTGGGTTTATGGGCTGGTAGTTAGAGTCATCCTGGGCTTTTCTCAGAGGTTATTTTCAGCCAGGGGAAGGTCAGCAGTAGGTGGAGTGGGATTTCTCCATCTAAGTTGCAATTCCATAAAGCGCTGTGGGGGTTGAAAAGTGAGGTTTATAATTTGGGAGATAATTGCGTGCCGTTCAGTCGACTTTGTACTTGCTACTTCTCGGAGTCTGGCGGATGTTCTGCTGCCTTGCAGAACTTATCTGTGACACACATCCCCTGCTGGGTAATTTAGCTTCCTTTCAGAGGAGGAGCTGAACTTCAAGGAAGAGCTGGATGTTCGAGGGGATGAGTTTTTACAGAAGTTGCTCTGAGGCAGATATTTGTTTACAGTTTTTCTTTAATTCTGTGTGTGTGTGTTTTTCACTGTGTTTGCCTTGGCTGGGGAATCATCTCCATATTAAATCTGCACACCCTCCAAAGGCAGACAATTCCCATCAGCATCGGTGACAATTAAATATTCTGATGAAGGAGAGAATAAACCCACCAACAGAAAATGTTATTTAATGACATTGTAGCTGCAGCACATCTTCCTGCAGAGCTTTGTGTAATCACACCAAGTAAGCAAAGAGAAATTGTTCTGCAACGTGAAGCGTTTAAAATTTCATAAGCAATCTGATCCCAGAAAAAAAAAAAAAAGCAAGCACAAAATCACCTTTTGGGTACCTTTTTATCTTAGGAGAAAGTTTTTTGTCTTAGATTTTGGGTTTTCTCTCTTCCTACAAGGAAGTACTGTAGCCTGCTTCCCCTCCATGCTTTCCTACTCAACCACGCTCCTTGGGGCTACTTCTCATCATCAACATCTCTTCATTCACCTGCAAATTTCAATCCCAACTGAATTTCTTCCTTGGCTAACTTCTGCTCCCTGCTTCCAGAGAGAAGAACTGCAGATCTCCCAAGGAAGCGTCATCTTTCATTTCCTAGACCCTACACACTTCAATTACTTTTAAGTTGTCCCAGTTAATTAAGACAACGTGTGCCAGGAGTGTGCTGAGGATCTCTTTCATGTGGTTCTCCTGCGTTATTCCCAAGTTTTCCCACTGTTCCAATGCCCAGAAGCCATGCAGGGAAGCTCCTTGGTCGTAAAGCACAGCAGAGCTGGATGGCACCGCGGGTAAATCTGCTGTCATTAGGCTGGGAGCTGCAGTTAAATTATAAATTGTCATCCTAAGTAGGAAGAACATTTTTATGGATCCTGGCTCACCCTCTGCAGACTTCAGCTATTTCCAGTAACTGCCACACAGAACACACTAAAATTTGTCAGCTGCTTGGAAAAGGAAAGTTGAGCCTGGAGACTTAATTCCCTTCAATCTTCTTAAAAGATAGGGTCCGATACCTCGGGATGAAAGCTTGGGAAGGCACAGGGAGGCAATCCAAAGCAGCCAGGACGATCAGAACGGACAAGCACCTCAGCACAACGCTAAAACCCATTTCTCCAAAGGTCAGACACACACCCAGGAAGCCACTTCTTTTATTTCCCTCCGTGTTAGAAATGTGGCAGAAGAAGAAACATTTGGAGGCTTGCCTGGATTGCTGTGGGAAGGTGTCGTGTCAGGGCTTTAACACAGACCACGTTGTCACATTCTTTCTAAAGCCCATCTCATGACAAGCAATTTTTTTTCCCCTCCCACGTGGGACAAGCCGAGACACAAAGTTTTGACAGACGTGTTTTATATCGGTGACATCCTGCAGCAGTGCTTTGGCTCTGGTGTGCAAAACATCTGTAGAACAGAGGAGTTTTACTACCACAGGAACTTGCTCGGCAGCTGAAGGTTTTAATGTGGGTCCTAAATCACCATTCCTGTAGTGCTGCAGATCCTTTTTTCCCAAATAGCTCCATATTTTCATAAATCCCAAGTGCTTTTACTTAAGGCTTGGCACGCTCATGGAAGGGAGCCAACCACTAATCAGGCAACGAGGTGAATTGTGCAGGGTGAGTCGATGAGTGGGCTTAGAACAGAGGCAGGAATCAGGAAAATATTGTTAATTAGGATGCTTGTTTATAGGGAAATCCCTAAGGAAGAGAATTGTGTGTCCTCTTGGAAATCTCAGCTGTGTTTAGAAAATTCACACAAAGACTTCCCTGCTTTTACAGCTCTGACAGTCTGAAAACCCCAGCTCTTAGAAATGGTCAGAAAAGCACGGGCTGGGCAATTCCTCACCCTCCCCTCCACAGTCAGGTGCTGACACACCTGCACATGGACCTGTCCAGGCTGTTTCCATCCACGCTCCTCTGTGAATGAGAAACTCATCTTTGCCCCCCTTCACAAAGACCACCCTGGAGATGTTAGCTCTGAGGGAAGGGAAGGGAAGTGAAGCACTTACCAGCAGCCCACTCTGTGTGGGTTTTTTCCATAAAACATTATTTGACACAATATTGAGTGCTAAAGTAGAAATGTTCTTCACAGACTTGACTTTGCCACGGACCTATTTAATACTGGCACATTAAACACATTTTTATTTTACACATTAAAGGATAATAATTCTGGACACTTAACAGTGACACAATGAAGACATTATAAAATTTGGTAATGTGCAATAAAACTACTTTCATAAGTGCCCAACCTTAAGTACATTAATTTTCTGGTTTCCTTCCAATGTTAAGTTTTGTGCTCTTCCACCTTCAATTGCAGAGCTTAGTGCCCATTTAAAATGACCCTGTTTTGCCTACAGATAATTCCCTTTCATTTTGGCTGCCTTTTCTATTTGCCACCTGTTGATTAACGGCGTTAATAATTTATTCCTTTGCAGCTTTGTTGTTTTTCCAATGGAAGAGCTGAATCGTGAGGCAGACACCCATCCTTCTGTGTAATAAAGGGGCAGAGGAAAACTCTGCAGTTCCGTGTGTCGGGATTACAGAGGGCTTTCCCACAGAGCAGGGGCTGGGCACTGCAGGGAAGTGTTTTCTGGCACCTGAGGGGAAAGCTTGGAGATCCAGGCTGGCCCAGTCACCGCCTTTGCTGCACTGCTGAGAACCATCACTGCACCCAGAGGTGTGCAGATGGAGAGGAGACCATAAAGCCAGTGAGAAGTTACTGAAAACAGGGAAAAGGAAATGCGTAACACATCCCTGAAAGAGAAAGCACTTCTTTGGAGACAGAATTTTGTCTATGGAAAAGAAAGTCTGGGTTGCCAACAAACCACCTTAGGAAAACCAAACCCACGAGAAGCTCTTTAGGGTCCCTTCCAAGCCAAACCCATCCATGATCCTATGAATTACCACATAAAATCCAGCTGACCGACCTGACACCTCTGGCATTTCCCAAATTAAAAAGCATATTCCAGTCTCTCCTCAGGGCACACAGGTTTCATGAACTTTGTCAGAGGGTTAAGCTTGTGTCTAATTTAAGAGGCGACTGTGATGTATTATTTTAGCAAGTGAGAGTAGGAGAAAATTGGCAGCGGCGTGAAGAACGTGTCCTCATCCAAGGGAATTCAGTGGCACAGGGAATAGATACCCTACCTCAAGAGGTACTTCTGCAGTGCCTGGAGCACAGGAGCAATTACCAGCTTTAAATACTCGGTGTTACTAAACGTTGGAGGAGCACTGGAGGTGCTTTCAGACACGAGCCAGCTGCTGGAAGGCGAACCTCTCTGCTGGAAGCCAAACCAGCCTGGCGCGGCCTCACCGGGAATTCCCACTGCTGTGGGAGCTCCTGGGATCCACCACACCATCACCCACGGACAGGGACAACCCTGCAGGTGCTGACCCACCTGACAGCTCACAGAGGGGTGTTTTTTTGGCTGCAGAATCCCTGGGAAAGCCAAAGCTCCCCCCTTCCGGGCGTGGGGCCCACGCCGTGTGCGCCTCGCCACAATTAGCGCAGTGAATTGCACCCTCGCTCCCCAGCTTCCCAAAATAATCAAAAGCCGTGGGAATCCAAATCTGATCTCGAAAACGCTGCTCTGGAGCTGGAATCATTCAGGGTTTAAAAGTGTAATCCTATTATGGTGACAGAGTTTAAACACTTTCCCTCATCCGCCGGAGCGAAGATGACAGCCAGCACAAGGACCGGAGCCCCAGACCGGGCTGGAAACGCTTAGGAGGAGCCTCTGGAAAACCTGGGAGGAGCCTCTGGAAAATCCAGCCGCAGGGCTGTGGGTCCAGCCAGGGCAGAGGAGGCTCTGTCCAGATCTGCACTTCTGGCACCACAGGAAAGAGAAAATAGGGATTGGAGGAGAAAATAGGGATCAAAGGAAAAAGCCGCGTTAATCTCAGAAATCCCAAATCGCTGCTTCAGGAATAAGAAGCATAATGCCCTAAAATCCTTTGGCTGATCCCAAGAAGCCAGGATGCCTCAAGGGTCTTGAGTCATAGACCCCGCAGGAAAACCCGCTCTGCTGAATGGAGCTGCTCGGAGCAAAGCTGGAATAAGGCGATTAGGGCTGGAAATAAGGGCAGGTGCTCGGAAAATTCTAACAAATTTTCTCAGGCGCTGGAGCTGAAAGTTACCAGAAAAGTTAGAGATGAATAACACAGACCTCAAAATCAGGCATTGTGCCTCAAAGCAGCTGCTAACTCAAAATTTAATCAGATACATAATCATATATATAGCACCAAAAGCACATTTGCTTTGCTTTCTCTCCTCGCAGCATTTCCTGTTGGTGGGTAAAAATTCCAAATTCATTACTGTGATAAAATCATGGAATCAGAGAATAGTTAAGGTTGGAAGAGACCTTTAAGATCATCAAGTCCAAACACTACTATTAAAAGAAAAAGGAGAGGTGGGGAAAGCTCTGCCAAGGCATTAGCTAAGATTTAGCCAAATTTAACTAGAAATTAGCACAGTATTCAGCTTCTCCTTTCCTTGTGCCTCTAAATATCTTGCAAATGTTCAACAGCAAATTCACAAAGTAACATTTTGGATTTTTTTGAACTCGGGATGAGCATTTCTTTAGGCAAGGGAAGAATGAGAAGTGGGCTAAATATCTGTCTACAGGTGCAGAGCCTGAGAGGTTAAAATTAAGAAGCCTTGAGATGCAAAGTTCCCCCGTGTGTCAGCCTTCATTTCCCTGCCAGCCCAGCAGTGAAGGAGGCACTTTTAATTAAGTGCAAGACAAGTATGGAAAACTGAGTTGGGCAAACAAGGAGGAACAGGATTATTCTAATCCAGTGTGACATAATTAAATGCAGGAATCAAAAGCTCTTAGTGGCACAGAACTTGTTAGAGCCTTGAAGTGGGTATTTGCACTTTACTCTGACATGCTGCAGCCCCTTCACAAAAACAAAGCTTTTTCAGAAGGGATGAAATGGTGACAGAGACGTTCGTAAATCACTTGGAAAAAAGGCAAAATAAGCAAAAAACCCCATAAAACAACGTGACGGCAAAAGGCTGTTCCTCAAAAAAACCCAGCAAAACAAAAGCAAAAAAGGCCTGGCAGCAGTGATGATGGCATTATTTTGAGACCTTTTTTCCCAGTTGTGTCTTAATAATCTTCCAAGCAATCAGTATCAGCTGCCAGAAGGAAATTTGCCCTCTGCAAAGATGATTTCAGGGAATGCCTGGGGAGCGAAGGATTTAGGGCATAAATAGGAAAGTCGTGAACTTGCAGGTGCAGTTTATGGCTGAGCTCCAGGGGTTTTTTTGGTTAGTTTTGGTGGGTTTGGAGGAAGGGGAGGCGGAACGATCTTACATCATCCTGCAGTGACTGATGCGGCTCGCTGTGGCTCAGGGATCTGCACTTCCCAGGGGATGACGCCCTGGAGCTCACTAACTTCTCACACACAGTTATTTTTGCCAGCACCAACCCCATCCCCACGCCTCCCAAGACTGGCTACAATACCTACATTGAATTCCAGGCATCGAGCTGGAATATTCCACTTGTTTCACTCACGTCCTTCACTTCTCGCGGAGCTTCCCCGAAACACGAGAGGCGCCTGCTGATGGAGCCAATTCCAGCTTGTGCAGCGTAGCTCAGGAGACAAACCACAGGTGGGTGCCCTTGAGGGGCGGCCTTCCTGCCCGAAAAATTCTGGAATATGCTGAGCACACCCAGCATTGTGAGTGGGAAAAGCTGTGCCAAGGCAAGGTCTCGAGCGTTTGCAGGGATAAGGTTAAATCCCGGCGCTACGGAGCCCGTGGAACACAGCTCCCACTTTCCATACCGACGAAAAGTAATCCAATTCATTTTTTCAATAATGCAAGACTAAACCGAATTCTGATTAGATTAATAGAAGGATGTCAGGAGTTGTCTTTTCAGGGTTGGGCTTTGGGGTTTTTTCCTGTTTTGGCATTCTTTCCCTTTAGCTGTCATCCTTGTTTCCTCTGCTCCCAAGATGGGAAAAGAGGACAAAAGGTCAAAAAATAAATATATTAGACATGCCCACTCTCTAAGAAAATAAAAGACGACCCAACATCCCCAAGCTCTTGCCATGTTGTTGGTCTTTTTTTTCCAGCTTCTCAGAAGAGAGAAATAGAGAAGAAAACCAAGGCATTTCTTTCCTTTTAACAGGCTTGGAGACGGAGTGGGAACACACAAAAATTTATCGTCATCCCTGTCTGGGTAATCAATACACCTGAAGAAGCGTTTCCTATCGATCCCCCAGCTCCTGTATCCTTGCGCTGGCGTCAACGCCACATCCAAGGATGCTGGGTGGTGCATAAACAGCAAATGAAGGCAGTGTGTCTGCTGTGATGTATTGATTACCTGGCTGCAAAGCCATTGGGGAAGAGTTATCCGTGGGTGCCTGTCTTTTATTGCTGCCAAAGGCACGGTGCTTTGGTTGGAAGCCCCTTCGATACTCGTGGAGATCTGATATTTAGGGAAGACAGAGCTCAGGGAATAAATACCATGGCTCATTTTAGCTGCCTGGGTACCCAACAGATTTTCCCCTGGCAGGCTTTGTTCGGAGCGTGAGGTATCGCCTGTCTCCCGCTGCGGAAAAATCTCCTCTCCCCGCACAGGAACCGCGACAGGATCGCTGAGGCACGTGGCTGATCTGTGCCTGTGGACGGGCACGGGATGACAATCCAGCCCGACAATCCCTCCGCACCGGGGGGGAAGCCCCTCTCCCACCGCATCCCCACCAGAACGAACGGGGAGGTGACTCCGTGGCTGCCTGGATGCATGGATGCGGGCAAGGGAGGGAGCACGCCCGAATTCGGGTATTTAAAACTGCCCTCCCTCCTCTGGGCTGGCCAGAGCCCTGGCCCCAGACGTGAGAAACCAGCAGGAATGTACCCATCCCTGCCAGAAAGGAAAGAGGGCACAAATGTTCTCGAAAGGGGACTTTTCCTCCACCCCCCTTTCCCGGGCTCCTCTCGTGGGAAAGCCAGTTCAGCTCTCCGGGAAGGCTGATGCAAAAGCTCTGTAACTTTCGTGCCCCCGCTTTCAGAGCTTAAATACTCTCACTCGCAAGGAACTGTGTCCTCTCCCCTAACTGAATTTTTTCGGGTTCAAATTAATTTCCTTCCTCTTTTTTTTTTTTTAAATGAACTGAGTATTTTAACTGAGAGAGGCAGCGGCAAGCGAAGCAGAAGGGCAGAGCTGAAGAGCCCCGTGCACGCTGTCCCCTCCCTGCCCGGATCGGGCACCCCGGAGAGCAGCCCCACAGTGCCACCTTGCTCCTTTATCCGGCAGCAGCTCCAGGCAGCGCGCAGCCGGATCCTTTCCCTCCTGACTCACACACACATCACCCCCCGCAACGTATAAACGCATTAAAAAACCCCCAAAGAATAAGACAAACCCACCCCACTCCCCCAAAAAGGCGCTTCTCCACCCTCCAGCCCTGGTGCGGACAATAAACTTTCCCATCCCAGCCCCGGGAATTGGCTCCCTGGGCAGTGTTCCCAGGATCATAAAGCTCTCAGGTGCTGCCATCTACGAGCTTTCCCCCTGCTGACCCGTGAGAGGAGAGGGTTAAAAGTACCCAGGGGACTCTCAGAGAGTTCTCAGAGTGGTATTTATAGACTCCTAAAATAAATAAATGTCCCAGGGGAGCAGGGCAGAGCTGCCATGGGCAGGTTGATGCCCTAAAATCTTCCTGGGAGCAGGCTCTGTGTGTTTTCCGGCTGCGAAATGTGCTGGTTTATGGACTTCCAGCTCCCTCCAGCCGCGTCGTCCAAAAAGCCACCTCCACGCAGCTCCAGGTGGTCACCTGCCACCACTGGGGACAAACTTCGCGTGGATCACTGGGGCGCTGTGCTCACACAGGGGCTGGCAGCCAGTCCCATCCCGAGGTTACCTGCGACAATCCGCTCCCGCCCGGATGCGCTCGGCAAAGCCAGCCTGAAGGGCACCAAGGACGCGCCCGAACGCTTCCTGCCGCAAGGCTGCTCCTAGGGGGAACGCCGCTTCTCCAGGGCTGTGCTGCAGAAGAGACACAACGTTTCCATGCCCTTTAGGAAAAATTCCACCAGCAGGAAAGCCGTAAAATCCTGAAACTTGCTTTTAACAAAAGGCTGTTCCTGGATGATACAGCATTAAATTGGTGAACTTTAGGACGGTTAAAGAATATTAATCTACATCCTGGGGACTACGAATGTATCTACGCACTCCTTACCTGCCCACAAATAAAGCAGCAAAGCTTGGGGAAAAAAAAAAATTTGGAAGAAACCCAGAGAAAATACTGTGGATATGAGCTGCAACCCAAAGAAGATTCTTGGATAATGAATTAATTAGAATTCAATTACTGAATATAGGTTTTTAATTTTTTTTTTAATTCCTTAAGCTCAAAGCTGTCATAAAGCCTATGACACCGCAACGCCTGGAATACTTAGAAGCTGCCAAGGAGAGAACCTGCCTTTATTTTTTATGGATTAATTACGTGGTGCCGGGTAGGAGGCTTTGCTCTTGTAGGGCCACCTGCTAATCTCATTATAAAACGTCTTGTACCGAGTCAGAAACCGTGATAAAGCGCCCAGCGATGCTGCACAGCTACAGAGAGCGTCTGCAGGGCTGCTGTCAGACGTGGTGAACCTCGTCCTGCTCTCCTCACTCACCTCCTGACAGGCAGCGATGGGCGCTTTATCACTGTGAGGAAAACGGGACCCCCACGCAGCCCCCTGAAACCCTGTTCACGCCCAAAAACATCCACAAAACCGCATTTTTTACTGGGACACGGCAGCGCCTGCTGGCATCAGCGCTAGGGTGAGATGGGGCGGTGCCGTGATCGCTCCTGCCCTGCCCTGGCGAGAGGTTTGCCCGGATCCTCATAAATCCCAGGGGCTTGGAGCCTCTGAGCCAGCCTCCCTGCCTCAGCCCTGGGCTCCTGCAGGCTGAGCAGACCCAGAGCCTGCTGCTAAATCTCCCCTTTCACCCTGCAGCAGCGTTAGCCAAAACCAAAACCAGCGTTTACCACGCTCCTCCTCTCTCTGCACTCACCCAGCGAGAACTTCCTCGGGTTTGTTTGCTCTCTGATCCAGCAGAAATTCAAGAGGGGCTCTGAGAACAAAGTCACCTTTGTGGCACCTGTCAGCAGAGTTTTATTATTGTTTCCATCCTGATGGCTGTCGAGATAAAAAGAGGAGTTCTTTCAAATCGCACAATGGATGCAATTTAATAAGTGATCTACGCCGTGGCGGTGAGCAAAGAACTCGTACTGTTCCTTCTCCTCCCTTTCCTCTGTGGTCGAGTCGTTTGTCTCTCACCCCTCACAATTCCCAGTGTCCATTCCTGTCCGTGGCCAGGGAGCAAACAGGAGGTGCTGGGCAGGGCCACGTCCCCCTCATCCCCCACTGCGGCCACAGTGGATGGGTCAATGCCTACCCGAACCAGGGGCTCTTCCGCAAAACAAAGATGGTTTTCTGGAAAAAAGAGTGGAGGCTTGCACATTTATGTTCCTTCTGATTAATTATTGTACCTCTTCCTTTATGTATCTCTGCAATACAAACCTGCAGTGTCTGGCGTCCTCCCGTGAGAAAGATGCCACGGCCTGGTTTTTTAGCATCATCTGAGACCTTTCACCCCCAGAAACGAAGCAATGAGCCCCACGTCAGCCTCCCTGCCGAAGGAAGCTGAGTGCTGACAGTCCAGCAGTGCGTGTGGATTGCAAGAGCAATGGGATGGAGACGAGCACCGGGAGATTTACAGCTGGAGCAGCCGTATCCGTGCAGCCCCGGGGCTCCCGTTTTCCGCCCGACCCAAACACCGGCTGCCTTTGCCAGAGCCTGGGAGAGCAGGGTGGGATCAGACGCGCTGCTCTGCACCCTGCCACCTCAGAAACACGCCTGGAAAAGAGCTCCCCGAACTTCTCACCAAGTTTCCTCAGCCTGGGGGTTTCACGGCCCGGATTTACCTTAGCCAAAGCTGCTTTTGTCCCCAGGGCCTCCATTAACAGATCCAGCAGCAGGGAAGCACGGCCTGCATTCCACAGGAACACTTCAGCAGGGGGAGAGTTATGGGAGATCTGAACAGAACTGAACTATTACCCAGCAAATCAGGGACTGAGCCAAAAAGCTGAACTCCCGAGGAGCTGCAAAGGTAACCTGTGACAGAGAGCAGCCGAGCACCACCATTCCAAGGCAACGGGGAAGAGCCTCCCATCCCTGCTGGACAGCTGCTGGATGTGCCAGTATTGTCAGGGATGGGTAAATTGTTCCCTGGATAAAACCTTGGCTGCTGGTGAGCAGGCCCTGGGGAGGTCCCCCTGTGCCCCACAGCCGCTGGCCGGCACCAGCTGGGCTTTCAGATGGAAGCTGGTGCCAAACCACAGAATCGTGGAATGGTTTGGGTCGAAAGGGACCTTCAAGACCATCCAGTTCCAGCCCCTGCCATGGGCAGGGACACCTGCCATTAGACCCTATCCAACCTGGCCTTGGACACTTCCAGGGATCCAGGGGCAGCCACAGCTTCTCTGGGCACCCTGTGCCAGGGCCTCCCCACCCTCCCAGGGAGGAATGCAGCTCAAGATAGGGTTGGATCTCTGACTTTCCTTCTTCTCCCTCCTGCAGGGCCAGGCACTCTGCCAGGCTCCCCACACGCTGTCCCGTGGCTCTGCTGGCTCCTAAATGGATCCCCTCACGGGATGATTCCCATTCACGGCAGTTTGCGGCGGGAATTTTGGAATCATTTTGGGCACCGTAATGCTTTGTTCCGTAAATATTTACCCGGCACGCATCAGCCCGTGCGCTCCCAGCACGCCGGGAGAGCAATCTGCACGGGAATGAAAGGGAAACGGAGACAGGCTCTGCTGTACAGATGCACACAGAACTGCCAGAGCTTTGGATCCACACACTCGGAAGACATCGCGTTGTTCCCGTGATTTATCTCTTGTTGTTACAGCCAGAGAAAATAAAACCTCAAATAATTCCATCATTTTTGATGTCCAGCGTTTTATGGATTCCAAGGGACATTTGTGGGAACGCTTCCCACTCAGCCTCTAATTTGATGGAGGTTATTTGAAACGCATTGCATATTTTTTTCTCCCTTTACAGATGGAACAGCCCCTCCAGGAGGACGTGGAAATAAACAGCAAGAGAGGGAGATGAACGGGAAGCCTTCACTCACAAGGTAAAGACAGGAGTTTTGCACGCTATCATTTTTTTTCCCCTACGGAATGACGAGTTTTGCAGCAGTATAAGTGCATGAGGAATATTCCTGGTTTGACTCCCTCCGTTAATTTAAGTCTCAGAGTCACGGGCTGGCAGATTCAGCCTGCTTTGCTCCCTCACTCCGAGTGCAGATACAATCCCTGCAGGGACATGACAGCCATGGCCTTGCCGGGTCTGAGCCATGCCGAGGATGGGATGAGCCGGAACAAAGCGGGAGAGTCCCCGGGGAGACAAAGTGCTGCTCTTCATCCTGAGCACAGGGGCGATTTCAATCCCGTGAGCTCCAGCAGACAGCACTTCTCCCGAGGCCACGGGAAGGAAGCTCTGCCCTAAAGGAGACAGACACGCTTGGGACCATGGGGAATACAAGCCCAGGCTCCAGAGGGACACAGCTCTTCTGAAACGAGGGAAACGAGGCTGTCCACCAGAACAGTCTGCTCCAGGCCCCCTCCAACCTGGCCTTGGGCACTTCCAGGGATGCTACAGCAAGAGCCCTGCCTGTAAAGGACCAAGGTTTAGGCAACGCTTGTGCTTCCTTCCTTTTCACTTCTCACTGTTAGGGCACCTCATCCACGCAGATGATCATTCCCCAAAAACCTGGAGAAAGCACGTCAAAGCATTTTCCACAGAACAACAAAACAAACAAATTGGCAAAAGGGTTTCAATCCCTAATTCCCACAAAATCACTCGACGACAAGGGATTTTGTTTGCCTAAGCAGGTCCATTGTCCATTGATGGCGAGGGCTTTGCAGGCACCAGGAGGGTGCTGGCCACCACCTCAGCTCCCATGGCTTCCTCCTGGCTCTGTCATCTCCCACACAGTGCTCTCAAGATGGACCTAGCACACAAATGGAACCTCACAGGGAGAATTTAAATACTGTATGTATCCATGGGATTTATAATTAAGGTACTGCAGACAATGCATAAACAAGGTTATTCGTTCTTTCCACCAAAGTTCAACAACTTGGTCAAAACACGTGGTTTCAGGCACATTTTCTGTAACACGACCCTCAGCTTACTCAGTATGACACTTCCTTGGGATTGAATTCAAACATAAAGATGGATTCTGATTTAATCTTCAGGGCACATAGGAAAAGGGAAAAACCAGTAACCTAGGTTAAGCCCTCATTATCCCCAAATTTGAATAAGTTCTTAATATATTTAGTGAGCAATGGAGGAACATTTTAACCGAAATTTTTCCATCTGCTCTATGGGGAAGCAACAGCAATTAATTTTGAAAATATTTATAAATTTTGTTTTTCAGTTACTCTGTGTTTTGGAACTATTTGTAAACTATTCATTTCTGTAAATATTTATTCTTAGAGATAGTGATTCGGCTATCCATTAGGGGAAAAAAACCAAAACCTTTTCCTCATTTGTGCAGCCACTCTTAACAAGAAAATCTCTTCAGAGAGGGAATCCCAGGATGGTTTGTGTTGGAAGGGACCTTCAAGACCATCCGATTCCACCCCCTGCCATGGCCAGGGACACCTTCCACTATCCCAGGTTGCTCCAAGCTCCTTCCAACCTGACCGTGGACACTTCCAGGGATGGGGCATAGAGGGAATAACAGAGGCAGCTGCTTCCCTGGGCCTGTCCCATCTGCTCAGTTCAGAACCCCCAGTTCTCAGGTTCACCACACTGTTCCCAGTGCCCTCAGAGACAGGGAAGAAGGAAAAAGCCTAACTCAGAACCATTTGTCCTGTTCTGGTACGTCCAGTTAAGACATCCAGAACTCAGGAAGTGATCTGGTGGCGAGTACCCTCGTCGAGTTCAGATGGAAGACCCCTGATTAACAAGGATAACACACTGGCAAACAGAGGAATTTCCGTTTACCCTAAGCCAACGCCAAGGCTTCACTGCAGGATACGCAGCCCCGTGGGTGCTGAGTGTTCCCTGAGCCGCTCTGGGCACTGCTGGAAGCATCCAGCAGGCTTTTGCCGTGGCCAGTGGTGCTTGCCATCAGGGCAGTCCCGCTCCCGTCCCCTGTGCATTCCAGATGGATGCTTTGACAGGGTTTCACTGCCCCCCGTGGGGCCCCTGACAAGCAAACAGGCTCTGAAGGGAGAGCAGCGGGAAGCATCCCGCAGCCTGGGCCTCTCTCTCTCTCTGCAGCTCCCATCTCCAGGCACGCTGAGACCTCGGCAACAAGGCAGACTGTCATCTTTCTGTCACTGCTCTGTCAGCTGCCCCCGGGGAATCGGGAATCAGACGGAAAGCGCAGCTCTCGCCAGCCAGCACCGGCATCGCCCTCCTCCTGCCTGACAGCAAATCCCCAGATCTTCCACGCGGGTTGATTATCCCTATCAGAGGCGTCTCTGTCGTGCAGGCAGTGATCCAGGGAGCAGGAGGGGTGGGATGACATTCCAGAGGATGGTGGCAGGCTGGGGAATGAGCCGAGGGTCGGTGCACAGGGCACGTTTGTCCTCATTTGTGCACAGGCTTTGACTTTGGGTTTTGGCCACTTAGTTTCTCTGCAAACAAAGCCACTGACTGAAAGCAGTCTCCAGGTCTCAATCCCGACTGTCAAACAGCTACTCCACAGTAACAATCCCAGCAGTGACCAGTGCTATGGGCTTCAAGGCCAGGCTGGATGGGGCTTGGAGCAACCTGGTTTGGCAGAAGGTGCTCCTTACCATGGCAGGGGTTGGAACGAGACGAGCTTTAAAATCCCTTCCAACCCAGACCATTCCAGGATTTTATGATCTTACAAGAACAAGCTGTATTAGTTAGCTATTAGCTATAGTTCTTCCTATTCCAGGAAGAACTGCAAATACGAGCTCAGGAATGTAAATATTTCCCACAAAGGCACGCACTTCCTGATGTTTTAAGCAATCCTCCCCAAAACCATCAGGTACTGTCCCAAAGAGGCTGCGAGGCCACCAGACGCCCCTGGAGCACAGATGCTCACGGAATGGCTGTGGAATGTGCTAAAGCAACAGGAAAATAGCTGCAATATCTGAAATTCCGGTCATCTTGGGAGACCTGCCGAAGCGCTCCGGCTCGGAGCTCCCGCCTCATCCATCGTGAAGGCCTTGTCTACAAGGCAGCACCTGTGGCAGATAAAAATCTCTGACGGCATTTTGCTTTCGAGAGCACCATCCATCCCAAGCAAATGAACCTTTTCCTCACAATCCATCCGCTCCGGCTCCAGGATGTGGCAGAACACTTTGTAAGCGGGGACGTGACCAAAACCATCTCCCAAGGCAAAACTCCGCTGTTCCCGCAGCCACCGACACCCCCGGGCTCCCCTTCCTTGAGCAGCACGACATCTACGGCCTGTGTTTGGATTTATGCATGTGCCAGCTGCCTTTCCTGGTACACCTTGTGTGGGAGGAAGAGCGATTGGAATGACTGCTGTAATTGAGGAGCACAGTCCATTCCACTCCTTTGTTATAATCGGGAATTCTGACAAATCATTTTTCCCCGAGCCTCTGGCCGGTAAAATGATTTAAGACATCACGATTTCAGTCAAGCAGGGTAAGAAAGGCTTTTTCCCAGCCCGGAGCAATGGCCAGCACAGCCCCTCGGCATCGCTGTTTATCATACACCTCATTTACTCTGATCCACAGCTAATACTGAACCAAAGCTCAAAGCCTGTCAAAGTCACACTTCCCTACATGGGCAAGGCAAATTTGGCCCGTCAGAAGCACATCCTTCATCCCTATCCAGCATCATTCCACCCAGGCTATCCTTGCCTCCCTTCACTTAAAACTTTGGGTCTTGTACTGTCCCTTCTCCAACCCACAGATCAAAAGACTTGGAGCAGGATATTTCATTTATTTCTCTTTCCTGAAGATGAAAAAGTGGCACTATTCTCTGTGCCATTTGGATAACAGCCGGATTTCTCCACAGCTTTTCTCCAGCCACACCAGCTCCTGCACTCTTTAACCTCCTCCCTGTAACTTTTCCATGCTTTCTGCCTGTGCCACGGGGGATTTCTTACCTCTTTGAGCATCTTCATAAACCGGACGTGTCCGCAGCAGTGGAACTGCAGGAAACACGAGGCAGAGTGACAAGGCTGCAAACCCACGTGCTCAATTTCACAGTCCAGTTCCTCGACATGCAAGACAGCCCTGTCTCCCTCGTGCATCCTCCAGCCCCGCAGGCCCACGCTGTTCAGCAATCTATATTCATCAGCCACCTGACACACATTTTTATGGATTAAACTTCCAGCCTGCAGCCTATTAAAACATCAACAGACAATGCAAAAGTTATTAAAAGCTCTAAACCCCCCATCACTGCAGGTAACCAACATCCTCTAACAGTGATTTAATACACAGACAGTACCTGCACCTGAAACATTTGGATTCGCTTTGGAAGGGAGAGGATTTGGGGAATACCTCCACTGGAAGCAGGTGCAGCAGGAGAATCTGGTCCCCTGTGTTTCCTCTACCTTTTCTATCCTCTCCCAGATGCCACCGAGGACCTGCAGCTCTGCAGCTCCTGCCTTTGCAGGGCAGTTTTTCTAACAAGCTAGATGCTGCTGTGAGGGGAAGCCAGCCCCTGGAGCTTCAGGCTATCCCCAGGATATGTTTTCATCTCCTTTGCAATAATTTGTCCTACATATACATAAGCAGTCAAATAGCACGGTCTGGTACAGGTAAATATCCCACTGTATTAATGAGTCCCCAAGTAAAATGCTTTGCTAGAACAAAGCCACGTATTTACAAACAAATCAGGAGGAAATGGTTCTGGGGGGAATCACAGAAACCATCCCACAGTGCACTGCACTGATGTGGCACCACGGATTGTATATGGCTTACATGGAAATAGGAAGTTGGCATTCAACTCCTTCACTTCTCTGAGGGGCTGATTCATCTCCACTGATGAAAAAAGACCTGAGGTGCTCAGGCTATAAAACCTGGAGTGCCTTTCCCCTGATCTGTGGATTGAAATGCATCTGAAATCTCAGAAGAATCATTCCCACAAGGAGCGAGGTCAAGCCAAGCAGAATTCCTTTTCAACCTTTCAAGCACTAACTCGCTTTTTAATTTCTTTTTTAAGCTATTGCAGAATCCATTTGGGTTGAAGATGGATGTCAGAGCAAAGCCATTAAACAATGCCAAGGGTGCTCTGAACAACCTCCAAAGTCGCCTTGAGGAGGTCAGGGCATTAATTCATCAGGAACAACATTATTTGTGATATCCGCCGATTTCCACTCCTTTGCACCTTTCCTGAGTTAGGGACGCACTGAGGAAAGGAATACACTGAAATCTTGAACTAGCAACTATCCTTCAGTACTTGGTAACTGATTATGTAATTTACTCCATACAATCTATGCTAATCTTGAAAGGGAAAATGTGTGGAGAAAATGTGCTCATTTCCCACCCAGGAAGGTGAGAAATTCCTCCTTTAAAGAAACAGGGTTTTAAAAACGTTCTCACCTTTGAGAGAGAGGATGCATCAGAATTAAGGGGTAAGACATGACCTTGCAGACCTTAAAATTATCCCTGCTTAAGGTCACCCTTGTTTGGCAAGGCTGAGATGAGAGAAACTGGTGCCTTGGGGTTGTGTGCACGCACGGATGTTTTTCCCACATCCAAAATAAATCCCTGCCTGCCCATCCCGGCTATAATTTTATATCACGATTCCCTGCCATGACTGACTCCATTCACAGCTGCATTTACATCCAGACTTTCTTTCCTTCAGATTTAAAGCCGCGGAGCAGCAGCGGATTAGGGAAACAAGGCCCGTCCCCGGCACAACGCAGGGGCTGCAATTTCATCCTGGGACGGGGCTGCTCCACTTGAATCCTGCCTTTGTGCTGGGGGCACCAACGGGAACCTCTCTCCAATCCCTGAATCACCCCCTTGTATTCGGTTACAGACGGCACTCGGCGCTATCCAGCTCCTCGCAAATCCGCATCTCCCAGGGCACCGGGAAGGAAAGCCAGGGCAGGGCTGCAGCAGGAGCCACCCAGCTTCCACTTCGGCACCGTTCAAGCCTGCAGTTAGTACTTGCCAGGGAGATTCCTTGTAAAAAAATCGTCATTTCCCATTCTCCTAAGGAAAAAATAAATACTACCCTCCTCTTTCCCCAGCCTTCAATCCCAAAGCCCGGCATATGAAATGGCCGTGACTTTTGTTCCTGACAGCAGAGACCTGGTTCTGCCCTCAGAGCCTTGTACAACCCAGGAGATGTAAATATGGGAAATGAGTGGGAAAATAAACTCCTAAACCACAGGGAAGTGACACTTGGAAGACTCCATTTGACTTGTTACAGAGATCAAGGAAAAGAGACAAGGAAAAGGATACTGCAGAAGGGCTCAAATCCCAACAGCATTATCTAATAATAATTTATAATAAAGAACACATAACATCCAATAAAACCCCTTCCCAGGGAGGCAGCTGCAGCTCTCTGGGAGATGCCAACAATGTCGCTGTGCTTCCCTTCCTTTGTTGATTTCTTTTTTGGGGGAATAATTGTTTGCTGCTGAGGGATTTTGAAGGTCGCACAGCCCCAGGAGGCAGCAGAAAAACACTTTTCCCAAGGAGCAGGATGCTCCTTCCCGGGATCGTGACGCCAGGTGGCAGCACAGCCCCAGCCACAGACTTCAGCGGGAAGAAGGGTGGGATTGAAAACCGGGAGAAAAAAAAGATGGAAAGGGAAAAAAGCAGTGGATGTCTAATAGGCTGTCTGCAGGGAAAGCAGCCCTGCTGCGGGAACAGCTCCAGTGGGATGCTCCAGCTTCTAGCCCTGGGAAAAAGCAAGCCCAAGGTGCCAAAGGGCTGGCACAGAGGACATGGATATATGGACGCAGATGTAGGATGCCGACACACATACAGGGATGCACACATTTCAACCCCTCAAAAAACCAAAAATCATCTTATTTCTAATCAGAAACACACATTGCTGTAAATTTCAAATAATGCCACAAACCGAGATTTTGGGATCCCAAGTTAAAACATCGGTCAGGTTGAGCAGCAGATTTTGGTTTGGTTTAGGCCTTCTTAAATGCCTTTTAAAAGCAAAAGAGCACACTTTCTGAGGAAAGCCATCCTTCGAAACAGATCGAGAGAAGCAAAGGTGATGCTGAGAAACAGAAATATTTCCAAGCCCAGAAATGCCCAGAAGAAGTGGAAAGGGTTTTTCAGTCCACATGTGAGGCAGGAGGAGCTGGCTGCAAGTTTATCAAGCTCCAGGACGAAACTAAGAATCATTTTCTTCCTGTGATACAATCAGAAAGCTACCAGCCTAAATCACAGAATGAATCATGGAATTACTGAACAGTTTCGGTGGGAAGAGACCATAAAGCCCATCTGATTCCAAACCCTGCCATGGGCAGGGGGACACTTTCCACTAGACCAAGCTGCTCCAAGCCTCATCCAACCTGGCCTCGGACACCTCCATATTCTCCTGGCCAACTTTCCCTTTACCTTTCTGCCTCACAGAATAATTCTTTGGCTAAAACCCCTCCCCAGGCCCTTTTCCTCCCCGCTGCGTGTCTGTGTAACCACAGCTCCTCCCAGCCTTTGTCTGCCAGCGGGACTGAAGGAGCCGGGAATTGGCCTCTCCTTCCCTGAAATCGATACCTTCAGTGTCAACAAACCGAGGGATTCAGGGACGCCGAGAGCAAAGAGCAGCACCCGAAGGGCTGAGCGCTGGAGCAGCCTGTCCAGAGAGGGGCTGGGGAGTCTCCGACCCTGGGGATATTCAAAACCATCTGGACATAACGCTCTGGGGAAGGCAACTCCTGCCGAGCAGGGATTTTTCTGGAAGGTGGTTGTGTCCTCATATTTCTCACGGAGTGAGGCAAGGCATTAGGAGAAAAACGCAAATAAAGGCAGCAAGGAGAGAGAGGGGGCAGCAATGCTTCAGCAGTAGTGGGAATACTGGCGTTCAGCTCAACTGAACTTCCCCAAAAATGTCAATAAGACCTGTACTGGCTCGCTTTGCGTGACCGGTCCCTCGGCATGGATAACAATCTCTCACACCACACCCGACATACCTTTCCATGGCCCTGCACTGGGCAGGGACAGCTCAGGGCTCTCACACAGCTCCAGCCCTGAGAACCGATTGTTCTCCACCGGGAAGTTTCTGAACCGTGCGGATACGGGAGGCTGAAGGAACTCTGCCTTGGCACCCAGACCGCCCATGGACACTGAAGGGGGGGCTACAGCTTGGCCTCCATTTTACACCGATCACGGTGCTTCAGGGAATTCAGCCTCAAACACAGCTCAAACGGGGAGTTTGTAGGCTAAAGGCTTGAGCAATCAGCCTAAAAAGAATGACCAGAATTACTTAAATTCATCACTTAAATCCCTCCAGCCTGAACAGTGACATTTTAACTCGGCCTGAACAGCTGGCCTCTGGTTGCCACCCACACAGCTCCTTTATTCCCCACTCCCCTACTGGGATACAGACCACGTTCCCACTCGTGGTGTGAGAAAAGGGACCTCTCATCCCAGCATCCCAACCTTGAGGGCTCCTGCATGGCCTAGGGCACCTGCCTTCTCCTGCATCCCACCCAGGAGCACAAGGGAGGGATGTGAGCGGGCGGGAGATGAAGGGGATCCATGAGGAGCCCCTACACAGAACATCCAAGATCAACCAGCACGTGGTAGGAATAGTCCTTCCTGTCCTGGAGCAGAATGAGGAAGACTCAGAGCACTGAAGACCGAACCATGAAATAGCCTGGCCAGAGGAAGGCCACAGGGGTCACCTTTCGGGAAGGGCAACGACCCAAAAAATGTGCAAGGACACAGCAGGAGCAGGAGGCAGAGCAGACACCCAGCACCATGAGGAGACAGCCCTGACCTGAGCTCCTGAGAGCTCCCACAAACAAATTCCTTATGCCACAGGATGGATAAATAAAGGAGAAGGCCACACACCTGCCCTTCCTCCCTCACCCCTCAAGAACTCCCTGCGTTTTCTCTCCGACGGCAACTCTGCCGAGACACCGAGGCGTGCCCTCACCAGGGAAGCCACCCAGGTGGATGTGGTGGCTCCTGGGAGGCAAATAAGAGCATCCAGCTTTCACCACCTCTCCTCCCACACCCAGGAAAAGCAGGACTGCCCAGAAACTGTCCGTAACAACACACCTGGTCAAACGGTTTGGGTCTGTGTGGTATTTCCTGAAGATGAAGAAACAATCTAAGAAACTAGTAGCAAGGAAGTTGGTCACAGGTCTGGGAACGATAACCTGCCCTCAAGTTGCTCTTAAATTATTTGGTCAGTGATGACAATTTGTTACTTCTAAAATGTTGCTCAACCTATAATGTGACTTTAACCTCCTTAAGGAAAAGCTTTTTTTCTACCCCACTTCCTCTTAATTTTATACAGCAATCCCATCAGGCTCCCACGGATAGAAAGGAACGTTTCCTATTGTTACCTTGAGATGCTCTTCTCTCTACATCCACTAAACACACACTTAAAACACAAAAGCCAAAGAAAAATAAAATTAAAGAAGCTGATGAATGTTTCAGGAATCCCAAGTGTCACGCACAGGTGTGGATTCATCTGCCTTTTTGGGAAAAGCATGGAGTCATAGAGTCCTGCCCCTCATTAGACATCATTCCTTACCCTCTGGTTTCTTCACTGCTCCGTCTGCTGTTGTGAGGCCGCTCTGAAAGAGACAAACAAACAGGGAATGACCTCGGGTTTATTCCTGGGGGGTTATTTTTAACCTGGATCTTCTCACCGGCTTTGTTTATGGTGCAGTTCCACAAAAAAGAGACGTGTCTGCAAAAACGAGGAACCATTTGCAGTCCATGGCAGGAGGGGTGGCCAGCGGGAACGAGTCCTTAAAAAAGAATGGATAAAGCTCTTGCACCTGAGCAACACGAGCAATGGGATCCAGGGAAAAAACTGTTCCCTTAGCTGTACCCAACCATCAATCACACTCTGAGTTGTTATCATTTCATCTAAAAAACCAAACTCTAGCATTTTTTACCAGAAAAACCAATGCAGATATTAATTTACGCATCTCCTGGTCACGCTTTTCTCAGCACCACTGAAAGACCCAACACTGCACCTTTTCCCAGACCAGAGGCTGCAGAGCCAAAAACAACAAAAAGGAGAAGCTAAATGAACATTTCTTTCTTCAAGAAGCTCATGGGTGAGGCTTGAAGCGTTGAAAGGTCTTATCTGCAGTGAAATCCAATGACCAAACTTAAACCTTGGCTTGGACAAGTTCCCTGGGGCGAGGCTGCCTCTACCCCAGAGTCAACAGAGCCCAGGCAGGACACAGGGGATACACAGGAGCTTTCCATACCAGCAGAACTGGGATGGAGCTATTGGAACAGCTTCTGGCAGAGTTATGGTGTCCCCAGGTGAGTTATCCAAGAAAGCAGAACCAAGAGGGCAGGGAAATGCCAAGGGGGCTTTGGGATAGCGGCAAACCAACGCCTGGCATGCTCAGAAACTACACACAGTAAAAATGCTGCTGAGAAAGGCTGACACACCAAAAACGGAAGACACAGAAACATTTAGAGAAAGAGGCATAACAGCGCAGAAAAGCAGGGCACTAAAGAGTAGAACCTCTTACAAATACAGGCAAATCTGTCAATTCCTTACGGAACTCTATTTTCTCTACACATATACTTGCTGTCTCTGTTAAGTTTTTTCCTCAGTGGGCATCTCCTGGAGCTGAAAGCTCTTATCTTTGCTCTAAATCTCACAGGAGCAGAAGATGGGAATTTATTCAAAGCCTCTATCTGAGATTATCACGTATCTGCTGCTTCATTTCAAGAAACGAATGAGTTGCTTGTGTTTAGAATGAGAACAATTTCTTCCCATCAGGCTGTCACAGGAGTTCAGTGCATCTTTTTGCAGTGAGCTTGGAAAATGCCCAGGTGAGCTTCAGGGAGCACAAGCAACACAGAAACATCCCCAAGGATGCCAAACATCTCTATGCCAACTGCAGCTTGTGTCCAACCAGCCCCTGAAGCCCAAGCATCCTCCTGACCTTTGCCCCTTCTGGTTGTGAACACCTGCTCCAATCCTGCATTTTCTTGTAACGCCAGCACACGCAAACACATAAAATGTTGCTTAGACCTCTCCCAAGTTAATTATTACACTGCACAGCCCCGTCGGTGCAACACCGTGTCAGGAAGAGTGGGACAAGGAACTCTTCCTGATGTCGAAAGAAACATCTCATTTTCACCTCCAGCCCTCCGGGATTTCCTAATCCCAGCTTCACCCATTTGTTTTCCAAAATCCAGGATTCTCTATAAAGGCGAACACTATATTTATGTCTATGTGTATTCAGCTGCACTCCTTATAAGTAACCTCCCCATTTTATGAGACCTTGCAAGACTTTTCTCCCTAACAAATTAAACCCTTAGATACTAAATTAAAAATCTGACCGTTAGCTTGTTCTAAGTGATTCTTAAGTATGTAGTAATGTAGTAAAATATTTATAATAATATAAAGCTCCAGTAAAATTTGATCATCACATGACAAAAGCACAAGGGAAACAAGACAAACAGATGCACAGTAAAGTAACTGTCTCCAGTAGTAGCAGTACAGAGATGTACAAATTGAAATTATTTCAGTCTTTTAGTCTGGAATAAAAGTGTCTTTAGGTGTTCCCTGCACTAAGAGTATTTGGCTGCCAAAAACCTTGGTGCTCAGCTGCAGAAGCTGAAGTCTATGTTGTTTCTTCCCTTAGTAACCATTCCCCACCAGTTCTTACTCCCACAGACACCATTACTTCATTAAAATATAATTATAGTGACATTAAAGAGTCAATTAGTGCTCCATGCAGGGCAATCGTGCTCTGTAAGTCAGTGCTTCTGTCTTCCAGAGACCAGCACCCCAAACCCCATGGAAGGCTGGTGCTTGTGCCTCAAAAACCCACCTGACACCTTTAATCCTCCACTGTCTTGGAAGATTAATTCAGTTTCTTTTAAGTGTCTTCTCTGTCCTAAGCATAATAACTAATATTGCCCAGAGGGGTGACTAAAGCCTCAGCCCTGGGACTGTGGTGCACTCTGGAGTTACACACGTATTTTTAAACCCTTTTTTTAACATTCCTTCAGCCATCTGGCTGATTTCAACACTGGCTGGGCACCAACAGCAATCACTGCTAGATTCTGTGTCTGAAACACAGGAACAATTTGCTTGCTTGCAAAGAGAGGATAGAAATAATGACAGTAACAGCTCGTGCCTGAATTTAGAAGAAAGTTGAAACACAACAGGTATTTCTAGGGATGAGGTGCATCAGACTCATCAGGAATTTGGCAACACAGTTAACGCAGCAACTGCCTCTTCTTGCAAAAGAACTGCAGCATGTTTGTACCTACAGAGACTACTCAAGAAATCCATCATCTCATCTAACATCACCGTGAAAAACCTTCCAGCCCTGCTTTGGAAATGATGAGTTTACCATGTACGGGAAAACAACAAAACAAAAGCCACCGTGCCAGTTACGTCCACAAACTTTAAAAAATTTGAATTGTTTTTAAGAAATCGAATTAAGCATTTTATCTTTCAACCGATTCGAAGCTCCTACAGGAAATCGATCTACACTCACAAAAACCAGCAGTATTTTTGATTTCAAATACATACCATGCACCACAGAAAGCAACGAGAAGAAAAGTTGTGCGTACCCTAATAAGCATCCACATTTATGTACACACACACGGTGGGTACTTCGAGACAACCAGCATTCAACTGAACAAAAACATACTTCCAACAACAGAATTTCTCTATTAAATCCATGTTTATTGCTTAAGTTTTATCACAGTGGAGATTAAATTATGCTTAATCATCCGGTCAGTGCTTTTGTACCTTCTTTAATGCCAAAAAACCCCCACATTTTAAACCAAGTCATTCATACACTCGAAGTCTTCTCACCATCCCACCATTCATCGCCTCTGTGTGCTCCTGTAGTTGCCACGGGCTGCGAGATTGTAAAAAGGTATAGCTAAGAGGCTTATATTTATAATACCATTTTTTCTTCAAGTATTCAGAGAGCAGCACGAGTAGCTGCCCTGCGTATTAGAAACATATCTGCACTGTTATTTATTGCTGTAGGACCGAGGCTCCTGATGGAATGGTGGTGAAATATTGCATCACTGTGTATGAAGATGAGCTCAGCATCCCGTCATCATCCCAACTCCTCCCATGTTAGTGAGCGACACAAGGCAAAACAGGCTTCCCTCCTTTCTCTTTCAGCCATGGGACCTCGAACTACAAATAAATAAAGCGTACACTCACAACGTGTGTAGTGCAAATTCCAAGTAAACAGAATGACATGGAAATAAAACTCATAGTTGCCAACTTTGGTTCAGCAGGGCAGCAGTGATTCCACGCCCGGCATTCCCGCCCTCGGAGCACACACCACCGCCAGCGTCCCGTGTCGGCGACAATGATTGAAGGAGATTGTTGGAGGCAGGGGGACACGGGGCCACCTCCGCACGCCGGGTGGCCAGGCCTCACCCCACACATCCCACCAGCCCCGGGCAGGACGGCTGGACACCGCCCGCGGCACGGAATTCCTATTGGCAACTACGTGGAACATGGATTGCGTGGCCCAGACTAATAGAAGGTAATATTTCTGCTTTTCCAGATACAACCATTGAAAGAGAACATCTACAACATTGAGATTCAGAAAGAACGTAATGAGAATTAACAGGAAAGACATTCAACTCTGGGGGCGCGGGGGGAGCGCTGTGTGGGGGTCGTTCCCTTTAAATAAACCCCAAGGAGTGGTTCGAGTCTGCACAGCTCCGGGCCACTACAAAACCTTCTGCACTAAAAGCACAGGGCTAGGTTTGTATAAGTTCTTTTCTTTTTTCTTTTGTTGCTGTTGTTTCACTTATTTTTCTTAATTATGAAAATCTACTTCCCACACAGCCGTATTTGGAACTGAAATAAGACTCCCTAATATTTTTGTGGCATAAATTCTGTATGCAGAGAAAGGCGACAAAAAAAATTTTGTCTCAATTTAAGTTAGGACACACTGTAGACTTGCTCAGGACCCTTTTCTCCAAAGTACTGGTAGCGAGCAGAAGAGTCATGCAGCTTTATCAGTAAAACGAGTACATATTTTTTGCCATTTTTCTTCAGTGCTCATTAAGATTATTTCTTTTTTTTAACGTCTGTGTTCTCAGTCCACAACTTGCTATTTCTTGCATAAAGACTGGGGGAAATCATTTGTGTTTTGAACAGCATTCTTACACAACAGGTTGAACCTCCCACAAAGGAAACACAGAACTAGCACTAGAGAGTTCCCTCAGCTAAAAGGATGGATATATTAGAATCATAAAAAAATAAAAGGAGAACACCTCTGCAAATAAAAAGAAACCTCTCCTCATTTGGGACACACACATTGAGCTTTTGAAAGCTGAAAATTCATAAATACGGTCATTGTATACAACTTTAGAGAATTAAGGCTTCTAAAAACTTCAGTGCCAAAATAACCTCTCTGCATCAGTATTAAGAATAAAATATTTTCCATTTTAGGTTGTGCTTGCCTTTTTTTTTTTTTAAAGACTTCTCTTAGTTCCGTAGAATTCTGTCACATAATATTACATACTGAAGGGGAGTGTTAGAACTGCTTATTGAGTTTTAAGTAATTGTTAGACTAAGTTACAGCGATAAAATTCGATTACTGATCTGATTCGTTACTACTTTACATGGGGCTGTTGGCTCATTTCACCTTTTTTTCATGCTTAATGTGGCCGTTTCTTCTATACTTGCCATTGGGGATCCCGTTCTGGTAGTGTCCATTAACAGCGCTATGTTTGTCATTTGGCCAGAGATGTTTGCTCTGCTTGCAGATTAACTTTGCCATCCTGGCCAAGACATAGTAAAGTAAGGCAGCACCCACTAGTAGGACCAAGGCAATATCCAGTAAGAAATACTGAAACAGGGAGATGCTGTAAACAGCGGCACGTAGATGCTGGGCTCCGTTGTGGCGCAGGATGTAGTTGATCCAGTACACAGTCCGGTTCACGGGGTGCCCAGGCTGGTCCTTGTGGATCTCCGACAGCCTCCGCGCCCGCTGCCGGTAGCTGCGGGGAGGAAAGCAAACAAGGAAGCAAGGAAAAGTCATCTCGTGTCATTGTGCAACTGAATTACCGGAGAAACGCACAACGGCCAGAAACCTGGGGTCGGTTTCGCAATAAACCATTTCCGCCCGGGTCCGGAGTTTCACCCAAAACTTGTAGTTTCTCACCCCAGCAGCTGATCCTGTCAAATTCTTCCCCACCTGCCTGCAGGGTCAACGGGTTATTTACACAGGACTCGCCTTTCCACCAAGCATAATTGCACAAGGGGAAGGTAATGCAACTGATGTTATCAAGGTCAATACCAACATTCCCCCTCTCTGCCGCTGCTCTGCTGCTCGCTCCTGACAGGAATCTCCTTTCCCTGAAAGACTCGGCTCCCATGAAAGCAAGAAGCATCAAGAGCACTACACTCCAAAATTAGGGTTAGCCCAATACAATATATTGCCAGCTAACCCCTCGCTAATTTTAATCTGGAGATGAGAGGTATTAAGAGCCAGGACAGGAAAACAAAACTTGAAATGTTGCTTTTTTATAATAAAATCATGGCGCTTAGAGTCACTCTTTCTGAACACCTCCCCATTTTAGCTGCAACCCAAACCATGCATGTGTGTCTTGCTCCAGGCCCTGCAGGCAGCACCACAGCCAGACTGCTCATGTGGAGTAATCAAGACAGACACAAAGGGACCTTGGTCTGCAACACGGAACAAGTCGGGACAGGTTTGTTTCCGTAACCTCTATGCCCTCCACATGGCAACTGCTACAAAGAGCAAGTGAGACAACTGCGTTTTGGTGCTGAGCAACGAGCCCAGCACCCACACAGAAACCTCAGCCATTGGGTAATCTTGGGAAACGGGACACAGACCCAGACTTGCCTCAACTGTACACACAAATAACAAAACACAGTTTTTTCCACTGCACGAAGGTTTCGTATCCGTATTCACGCACGAAGAATCGCTCATTCCATACCTGGGATCATTAATAACTTTTACTAGGGCTTCGTACAATTCACTCTCAGTCATGGTCTTCCAGTTGAGCAGTATTCCCATGCCTTTGGCCTGCACACGGGTCATGGTATCGTAATGGTCTCCAAAGAGGGGGATGCCCACCACCGGGACCCCGTGGTACATGGTTTCAAAAATGCTGTTCAAGCCCCCATGACTGAGGAAAGCTTTAATGTTAGAGTGACCTGGAACCAAAACGGGCATGAAGGTTAGAAAACACACTTTCATCTCCTTTCTATTAAGTTATTGAATTACCTGGGTATGACAAATTTATCGCTGCGTTTCTATGGCTGCAACTGAGGCAAGTCAAAATTACTGCAGCTTGTTCTGAAGCTCTCCCTAAGCCCACTCTGCCGAAATACCTCATGCATTAAATCATTTCCTTATACACTGAGAGAGGGAGCAGCCCAAGCAAAGAAAATTCTCGTGTGTATGAGTCGTGTAAAATGATTAATGGAGTAATTAATATGCATTGCCTACTCCCGAGTAGCTGCAGGTGGTGACTCCAGCAGGTTTAGCAGTATGCGTGAGTGTGGGGGAGCACAGTTTTGTATGAAATACAACTTTTTTAATGGCAGGACAATGATGTCACACTCTCCCCTAAAGCTTCACATGCCTTACTTGAGGTGAGCAAGACCTGACAATCACAGCAGCAGCCTCATGTAATGGAAAAAGCAGCCTGCCTCAGAGCAATCCTGTAACCAAAACAAATCTACCTGCTTTAGGAATCATCTGCCTAATCACTACGTTGTGGGAAACTCTCCAGGTCACACACACACCGATGCTTAACACACCCGTCAGCTCCCATCGGAGCTGTTTTGGGAACACACAAACATCCAAGTCTCCCAGAAACAGTCTAATATTCTGTGGCCTCTCAGATCTGCAGGGGGCTCAGGTACCCTCTGACAGGGAAGGAAGAGAAAAATAAAATATCAGGTTTCATCTCCCCCTGAGAACCTGGAGCACCTCAGTTCAACAGAAAGATTATTATCTTGCAACACGTGCCCCAGTTTTGGTAGAGCTTCCTTGTATTTATAAGACAGTATTTGCACACTCCTAAAACTTACTCTGATGCTCAGTTCCATGACTCCTCCTTGAACAGTGTTTGAACTTAAGGAAAACATGAAATTCGTGTCAGGGAAAGACAATTAACTGCAGAGAGATGTTCAATTCTCTCTTCAGATCCAAATTTAATATTCTTGCTCCGTGACTTCCATGACAGCAATTATCCTGGCTTTATAATAACTGCTAATTCAGTGGAATATTTTTGAAGGAACAAACTGAACTCAAGTTCAAGCAATAAATAATGGAAACAGATACTCACCAAGGAGGTCATTTTGTGGTAACCATTCGATCAGCTTGGTATTGTTGCCTAAATTCCTTGGTTTGTTTCCTGAAAACCTAAACCAGTAACACAGAATGGAAACAGTTACCAAACCCTCCAAAGTGATTACTAAAGGAGAGTAATGTTCTCTTCATTAGACAGGATTGCAACTGTAACTTCAGAAAGAATCACCTACACATTCCCAATTAAGCAAGACATACATCTTTGCAACTGGCTTGTACTTCTGTATGTTAAAAAAAGCCTAAGTTATTTATGCCAAGTTATACAAAAGCAATTAATTATGTTACTGGTTTGTCCTCCCTAACCAGAAGGGCATAAAGAACTACAAAAATCCCTTGATTTAGCATCATGACATTAAGACTGCGAAGCAGTACTCACCACATTTCTGTCCAATATACAGGTCCGTGATCTGAGAAACAAAACCAAACCCCAAATTCCCAAAAAACTCCAAGTTACATTCGACTGATAAATAAACACCTAAATTTTAATAGAAGGCTTCAAATAAAATTGTTGGGTTGGCATTAAAAAAAGCTACCCTCAAGAAAAATCCTCTCGGTTTATTTACTACAAAAAGGGGACGCTTCCTAAAGATAAATATTCCAGGGAAAACAGGAAAGGAAAAAAAAAAGGAAAAAGGAGAGAAGAAAAGCAGTAAGATAAATTGGGATTACTAATTGGAAGCCAAGCAGTGTTGTGGGATTGATAAGAAAACAGTGGCTCTACTCTAAATAAAAACTGATGCTACCTTTATTACCACAGGTTCTGTGCCACAGCCTGAAAAATTCCCATTTTTCCCGCTCATTAGTGGGGTTTGCTCCTTGAGCTACACACAGCAGCGAGGACACTCCCTAAAAGATGGTGGGGAACAGGCCCCCAAGACTGTTAATACAACTCCAAGTGCGTGGCAGGGTTGTAAGACACCCCCATGAGGTATAAGGCACTGATTACCTGGGAAAAAATGGTTCACGTCAACTCCACCAAATTATATCAGCCATGCCTGACGTGAAGCAAAGCTGACTAAACAGTTTTTGGATTTTTACAGGGAGTTGAGAGCACCACTCAAGATGTTTTTAGAACTGAGAACGCTTCTTACTGATTCTGACTCCTGAAAATTTCTCTTCCTTCAATTTCTCACAGAAGAACAAGCAAGTGGGAAAATCAATAATGAAAGCTTGTGTTTATACATAAGAAGAAAAGGGGCCTAAAAAAGTGAGGGGAAAGTGAAGAAAGAAAATGGAGGATTTTCATCATCAGAATTCATTCTTGAGCCCTGGGGTAGTGTCTTCATCAAAAATAGTGACAGTACATCCCAAATGTTATAATCTTAGCTTGTTTTCACTGTCCCCAATCCTTCCAAGGATATGAACTCAGCCTAGGAGTGTAACCCACACCTTATTCTGCCACAACAACCATTGCTTCTCCTTGCTACCAAGATATTGCAATATTTTCAAGCCGAGTGTTTTTCAGGAGTGTCATATTGTCTGTGCCATCCATGCAGTCTCAGTTCCAGCTTCCGCAACTCCAGCGGGAAGCAAGTGTGCTCCAAACCACCCCAAGCTCCTCCAGCGCTGCCCTTACCTCCAGATAACCCTCTGGGGCAGCCTCGCCAGGGCGTGTGCCAGCTTGTTGGCGATGTCTTCCGACAGGTACTTCACTCCAGCGCCGAAGGAGACGAGGACAAAGCCGTTCTCGTGAGCGCCGTTCACCCACGCCTGGAGATCCTGGGGAAAGCAAAGGTCACACTGAGCGCTGCAGAGGCAAAGCACAGGAACCGTAAGCAAACACGGCTTAGAAAAAGCAGTTGTCAGCACCTTCGTTGCTTCAGAAGCCAAGTTCCACAAATCCCATACATTCTAGAAGTCACTGAGAACAATGGCTCACGATTCAGAATCCAGGGCACAGGCCACGAACAGCAAAACGCTTCCGTGTTTGTTTTAGCTTCAGTATCAACCACCAGTGGCTTAAGACAATTTGTCCCTCCTTAACTGATCAGTCAACACACATTAACAAGTTAACTGGCTGCATTTTAACTCAACAAAGCATAAATAGATCCATCTCATAGTATCAGCTTGGAAGCACAGGAGAAGTGTGAAGGAAGCCTGGGACTCAGCCGTGTCATTTCCAGCCTTTAGCAAAGTGAGAGTGCTTCAAAAGCCTTGCTTTGCTTTCATTTATACAAAAAGAATGAACACAACCTGAAAGAAGCCAGAGCTTCCAAAAACACTGTCAGTTTCTACTGCTCAAGGAGTAAAGAAAATGCGCCCTTTACTTTTTAAAGCATAGATTTAAATTCTGGGTTTTTCCTAACACAACTGGTGGCAGTGGAAACAAAAAAAAATCCTACCACTGACATATCATCGGATGAACAGTATCTTCTGCTTCTGAGGATATGGTTTAATTCTGGTCTCGTCAAATTTTAGTACAAGCCTGCTCAACACCAGCACGGCAATAGGAAATGAGCAAAGGGAAAATGAAGAGCCATGCTCACAATGTGCCTCTTGTCCTGGTAATAAATAGGAGGGCAGACAGCAATGGAGTAATGCCGTGCTATCGTATCCGAGCACAAAATCCAGCACATTGCACTGGGGGTTGTGCACTGCTCTCTGCTATAAAGCAAAAAAAGATTTCCATTTCCTTTAAAATCCACAGTTCGTCCTTTTCCAGTGCACTCTTCTTTTTTTATTCATGTGAAGGGAGAGGGGGAAGGCAAAGGAGGGGAAGTGGCTGTGACCTGCCTCGAAGCCGGATCATTTATTAGGGGCTGAACTTCTGACACGGAAGTTTCCAAGTGGTTTTGTGGTTTATTTAAAGCGCATCCTTGAATCTTACTTCAGGACCTAAGGCATACTGCAAATGTCATTATATTACAGTCACTGTAGTGCTTCAACTAGTTACATCTTGAAGTCTTTCCCATCAGCTGTTTAAAGCTTAAGAGTAAAAAACTTTCTGCGGGCTCTAGGAAAAACCATTCTGAAAAGCCCAATATTCACAGGCCCTGATCTTCCCAGGGCACTCACCCAGCCTGAGGGGCAGACTGCTGGAGGTTTCCAGAGTGCTTTCTTGATGACACCTCCCTGAGAGAGGTGCTCAGGAAGACACAAACAAGACATTTGTGCTGGCTCTCAAACACACAAACACGGCAGACCTTGGGATGCAAAGGTCAGGGCAGCCTTGCCCGCAGTGACCATGAGATGGAGTTCAGGATACTGAGGCAACGTGGCAGACAACAGCAGCATCTCCTGGGTTACAACAGAGCCAATTCCAGCCTCTTCAGAGACCTGCCTGGAAGAATCCCATGAGACACAGACCTAGAAAGACAGGCTTGGGAGAGCACGTTCCAGCATCACTTCCTCCAAGCTCAAGCACAGCCCAGGCTGATGAGCAGGAAGCCAGCAAAGGTGGCAGGAAGATAAACAAGAAACTCCTGGCAAGACTCAGATATAAAAAGAAAAAAAAGCACACTTGAGGCAGAAACAGGGACAGGTGGAATATCCAGGCACTGCCTGAGCTTGCAGCGATGGGGTTTGGAAAGCCAAAGCTGAATGGGGACAAGGGGCCTGGTGTCAAAAGTTCAAAGTGCTTCCTGCTGTCTTTACTTTAGCCTTTATCGGTTTGGCCTTTGGCAGTGCCAGGTCCTTCAGAGCAGAGGGAAAGCCTAAATAAATTGGACATAGATAACTTATACGGGGCCCAATAGGATGCACTCAGAAATGTCAGGTGCCTGGAAACCGGTGTGGAATGGGCAGAGAAACAGGATGAACAGCAAGTGTCACTCATGTTTTTATAGAGGGGAATCCATGGAGTGGTCTATTCAGCCTCAACTCGATCCCTGGAAAGCGATGGAGAATAATCCTGTATCATCCTGGCATCAGAAGGTCCTACCTGTGACTACTCCTCCTTGGCCAGACACGTGGTTTCTGCTGCTGGAGATGAGCCTGTTCTAGCTGAGAACTGGCTCCCGAGGCCACTGCTCCTCTGTGCTCCATGAGAAGTTCTGTGAGACTTCACAGATCCGATGTATTCACACAGTAACGATTATACTTCATTACACAAGCACAGAGGAGGTACAAATATTTCCTTGCAATTGAATTTCTAAAATAGCATTCAAAAGAATCCCCATGTATAATAAAAAAATAGCTGTTAAGCACTTAGAATTTGATGTAGAGGAATAATAACAAAAAAGGAACTTTACTATGTCACCTAAAAACAGGCTTTTGCATTTTGTTGTGCAACAGCAAAGCAACCTGCTCTGTGTTATGGAGGTTTCACAGCCAAGCCTCTGTAATCCTTCCCTCTGGAGGTAATCCCACTGCTTCAGTGGAACATAACAAGGACAAAGGTGAATTTAAAAACTTGACAGGCAAGACAAGATGCTGCCATCAGGCTCAAAGCATGGGATTTGTTTGTCGTATTAAATGGGATTATATTTAAAAAATAACTGTAATACAAAATAAAATAGTTTGCATCAACAAAACCCTAATATCCAGGCCAGACCTGGATGATGCCCAGCCAAAGCAGAAGCAGAGGAACCAGATGTTGTCCTTTTGAGCTTCTTTTAGAACACTAAATTAAAAAGAATGTAATTAATTCCTCAGACAGGGTTAAAACTGCCCAGTGCCAAGCTCAGGAAAATCCAGAGAGCTTCATCTCAGCTCGCGGTATTTTGACATCAACTGAAAGGTTCTTTCCTACCCCGGATTTTGCTTTTGCTTTCCACGGTGCTGTTTGCAAGAGGAATTGCTTACCTGCCCTCTGACCTGCAGCCTCTTTGCAATCTGCTTCCCCAGAGGGGTGCTGGACATCACTACTGCGCATGGGCTGCAGAAAATCAACTACAGACTTGTCAGGATGAGGGTTCTTCCGGCAAACATCTGTTAATTCCTGGCATGACACAGCCTTGATTCAATGGGATCACTAAAAATGTAGGGAGCTGGGTAAAAATTAGGCAATGGAAAACAGGGAACTTACACTGCATCCGCTTAGAGCTCCCTGAGTTTGTGATCTAGGTGAATCCATTACTCTCAGGTTCCTCAAACTTGTTATAATTATTTGTGGCAGCTTTTTAGCACAGAATTTCTAAACAGAAGACCAAGTGAAACTGAATCCAAATGAGCAGCATTCCCAGGCCTTCTGTTTTAAGACAGATCTGAATGTCCTGGTACAATTAGCTGGGCCATGGCACAAAGCCTCAGTATTTTCTTGTACTTTGCCTGTTCTTTGTGTAGTATACAAGGTGTAGCTGTGATACCCACAGCAGATAAAGAGCAGGCTGTGCTCTTGGCACATCTCTGAAAGGGACTGAATACTTCAGCAGCACTATGACTATGGTTATGTAAGTCATTTAATCCTCGCATGTACGCTCCTAGGGTTTGAAAAAGAGAAGCTGAGAGCAACGCTCACAGAACCTGAACACTGGAAAAGCACACACTGATGCCACAGGACAATTTGGTCTGCCCACAATTTCAGCAGCCTTCAGCCACCTTCCTACCTTTCCACTCACTAGGGCCCTAACAGCCCTAACATCCCCCCCAGCAGCCTCGATGAACCCACAAAAAACCCTCAGAGACATCCAAGCTCATCCCCCACGAACTCACCCCTTTCTTCCCCTTAAATCCACTTACACTTTTGACCTCCAGCACACTCTGCCCCGGCGATCTAATTACGCTCTGTATGAAAAGGCACTGAGTCAGGATGAGTCATTAGAGCTGCCCTCATTAAAATCAGCATTCCCTGACCGAGCAGCACTTCACAGCTCCTGGCCTGCAGCACAGCGGCCTCCTTTTGCCCACTCTAAAGGATTTTCAGGTTTCCTGTAAACTCGGGATGATTTTCTTTTAACACGAGGAAAGGAAATCACCATTTTGGAGGTCTAACCTACAGAAAAAAAATCGGGGGAGGGGGTTTGTTACACAATGAGCTGGTTTGAGCCTTCCTCAAACTCTGGTTCAAACTTCAACCAAGCACAGAACTGAGAGGTTAATTCAAAGTTAGCATATATATAATCAGGACATGCTCTTCTTTAAATGGCTCTCTCAGTGACTGGAAGAGAACACCTACTCCCTTCCCTCACCCCCAAATATAAGTAATTTTTAGGTTTTCTTTAAACTGAGGCAAGGGCTTTCCTTCCTAAGTCCTAGCACAGCCAAGAGACAACACTGCCTCGTTGAGGCTACACTGCCAACTTGACAAACCTAGCAGAGACTTAGAAACAGGGATCTGGCTTTTCCCTTCCAAACCAGCAACCAAACCTTAAGGAATTATAACCCCCAAACCTCGACGAACTTTACAGCAAGACTTCCAACAGAAATTCTAATAAAGAATAAGATCAGACACTCACAGAGTTGTGTACATCACGTCCATTAAAAGTGTAGGCCTGGCAAGTCTAATACAGCACATTCGCATTCTGAACTGAACTGTGAACTACATTTTTTAGCTCAATTTTGTGTTTCATCCAGTTACAGCTTTATACCCATCTTTAATAAAGGATCACCTAATACCTATATTATAACCAATACAAATTTTCACTTAAATGGTTTAAGAAATAATCAGCAATGCAAATATCACCTCATACCTATATTAATTACCATTTTCACAGAAGTTATTTCAAAAAATAATAAACAATGCATACTAAAGTATGAAAAACTTAAAGGACCTCTAATTAGAACACTGTGCCCAACCCTCCCAGGTCTCTGCTTGTTTCCATGTAAGTTCTGTGCAAATGCATGTCCTTTGGGAAAAATAGCACAGGACTCTGTGCTTGCATAGGGAGAAGAAGCACTTATTGATCTGTGCTGTACTATAGGAGCAAGGGGGGGAGGAATAAAGAAATAAAATCCATCTTTTGACCAGTGTGAGACAGGAATGCTATTGTGCCAGCCCCACTGTGTGGACTTTGTTCTGCCTGGTTTTCTAATTAGCCATTCTCTGCAGGCCCCGGTGCTGAACACACAGCTGTGAGCAGGGAGTGAGGGCCCAGCTGGCAGTAACCAGTGGTGCCTAATACTGAGCTTTGTTTCAGATAAACAAAGTGCACAAATACAAACATAACCGGGTGTAATATCCGAAGCTTTCCCTGCTCAGCTGCTCGATTCAAATGTGCAATAGCACAAACGCCTGTTCTTTGAATATGGTTGCAAACCACCCTTTCCCCAAGGCAGAGCACAGGCATCCTATGCAACTTCTCCTACAAAATGGTGCTTAGAGCAGACAAAACCAGATCTATTTTAAAATAAGAAGCCACATTAAGCCTTCTTTAGAAAGGAGATACCCACTGATAAATAAGCAGAAAGGTACACAGAGCATTTTCATGAGTGTCCCAACTTTTCTGCCGTCCTCTGAATAGTACTTCTCTCATGTTACATATTTAAATTCTGTATTAATACATTTGTATTTCAGATTTTACTAACGCAACGTATCAGAACAGGTGGTCTAAGGTCATACAGCTGCCCTTGTACAACCTTTACTATCACAAAACAAACAGAATCATATCGTATAACCTAGAAGTTATAAAAGATCATAATTCTACAGCAAACCCAGAGAAACTATCACTTCAGGCAAAGTAAGCCGCTTGTATTTACTTGCCATGAATTTTTAAGTCAGTCTAAGACTAAAAATAGGAGTTTTTATTTGCTCAGAGCAGCAAAGGACACAGAACATCACAGTGAACACCGAGGGCACGAGGCAGAGGATGGAGTCAGCCTCCCTGACTCCAGACATCCAGCTGCTTCTGCTGGCTCCGCATCGCCCGGCGCCTTGCTCACACTCCGAAGGTTATTTTCCACTGACTGAATTCCTGGCTTTTAAGAACTACGGCCACCAGGTAAAAGTGATCCTCCCATTTTATCAGGGCTTGCTTCTTTCCGTATCATCTGTCTTAATTAAGTTCTTAGCTCAATTAAGAGCAGACACGCAGCTCCCTGTGAGGACAGGATCCTCCCAAGCCCCCTTTTCCCTCTGCATTAATAACAAGTTAATTGTTCTCTTCCCTGGGCTTTATTAACAAGATCTACCACATAAAAAGTGCATGCAGTTAATATTCAGGCTATTTTTTCGTATTTTGTAATTCATATTGGCACAGAGAAAGGTAACTCCAAAAACACTACCTTGTGCCCATTAAAGAAGCATACTCAGATTATGGCATTAAACTAAATCCCTGTTTTCTTGCTGGCTAAAGCCACCCTACCAGTTGGGAAACAAAATCTAAAGATCTGAACTGTTTCCTATCAGAACTCCAGGCAGTACTAAGTACAGTCACCACATATTAATCTAACAATGCTGTTAATTTTTTCAGTATTAGACACAGATTCAGCCCTTGCTGAACTCCAGACCACTTTTTCCTTTCACATTTCTTACTTATTATTTGGTGTTTAAACACATACACTGTGTATCTGCCTTCTCCAAAATACACTGGGTATTAAAAAAAAAGTTTTTAAAGCCTTACAAAGCTTTCAAGTGCCTAAAACGTTGTATCTCCTTATCCCTGTCCTGTACTGCCTTTTCCCATTTAGCATCCCACAGGGACAGAGCGTTTAAGTCCATTTAACTCTAGAGAGGAATAAAATCCACACTCCAAACCAGAGCCAGGAAATGCAGTCCCCCAAGCCTGTGCTCCCGTACCTGAGCCCCCTCTAGAGTTGCAGGCGTATCCAGTGAGGCTCCGGAACACGCTCTGCCCGGAGCTAGAGGTCAACCAGGAAAGTGCCGCGCAAGGACTTCCCTGATGCAAAAATCCATTACTCACCGGACCTCTGGCAAGCACCCTGGGAAAGCAACCTTGCCTTTCAAATGAATGGGAGGAGTGGAAAACGAGGAGCTCGCCCTTCAGGAGAGGTTATTACAATCACTGCAGGGAGTAGCGGGTGCACCAGAGGGACCCTCAAACCCAGGGTTCCAACTAAAAACCTTGCTGGCATTACCCCACATGCAACATTTGGCTAAAAAAATACCCAAAAAACCACTTTCCTAAGCATGAACTTGCAAGCATGCACAGAAAAGTTGATGATTATCACATGTAAATGCAATGGGTTTTACCAACCCTCCTACAGTCTCAGTAGCTCCATATGGAGAAAAACTCTACATGAGTTAAGAAAAAACTCTATTAAAGCATGGAGACTNACCAACCCTCCTACAGTCTCAGTAACTCCATATGGAGAAAAAACTCTATTAAAGTATGGAGACCAGTTTTGCTTACTCTATCTACAGAACATGAGGTCAAATTAGATTGTGGATAATACAGTTAAGAAGAATATTGAAAAGAAGCTGAATTTTAAATACAGAGCTCTGTATTACAGATACTGACATATACCCCCATCCATAAATCCACACGACAATCTCATTTAGGTGTGCAATTTTGTCTGTCATTGTTCTGGTATGACACCTGTGCTCTGTGGATAGTAGGAGATAAAATTCTAACCTGCAGCTTTAAATCCTTTAATCTAATAATTGCAATTTCTTCTTCATTTTCCTTTTCAGATAAAATAGCTTTTCTTTCTTCCCGGGGTTTACCTCCTCCCTTCTCTTTTCTTAGGGATTTATAAATACATTTAAAGTCTATATATATATGCGCACAACACCCATGTATTTTTATATAATATTTATATAAACAAGATGTCAGTCATGACCATTTCTCTGAGAGGCCTAAGATCAGCTGGCTTCTGAGCCCGTGTGAGGCTCACCTCCTTCCCCCAGACTCCCTTTGGTTAGAGTGAGCAGCAGAACGTGCTGCCTGCAGAACTCCCCCCGCGAACAGCCCGGGAAGCCTCAGGAAGATGCCTCCTCACAAAGCCCTTGCTGCACACACCTCATCCCTCAAAGCAAGGTATTAGCCACAAACAAGTTGTCCACCTCACCTTTAAGCAACTAGGACACCTGAAAAGCTGGCTTGATTAAAGATTTCAAGTCAGTAACATTAATAATTAGGCTTGCTGCTCGTAAATGTCGAGTTTTGAGCACAGCCCAACTTCCCAAATTATAGGAATATGGTACCCAAACTCAAGGATGTTCCAAATACCCCAGTGAAAAAAAGAACGCCCTTTGAAATAAATTCCTATCTTCTGGTTTATGTTATAAATGGGAGAAATATGGGAAAAACACTGGCTCATTGTTTGTCCTCTATGGAGGTCATTCCTCAGAATTTGGAAGTGACACTCAGTTAAACCACTGCATGTTACCAAAACGAATAAATCTTGTCAGTTTGTGTGTTCCAACATGAACATGATAAATTAGAATATTTGAAACCACAAAGCCTGTTTACAGTAGTAGCTTATTGAAGTGTTTGGGGTTTTTTTTTCCATATGAATAAATACAACAAAGTCACTTCCATTGCTTTTAGCTTTCACTGTCTGACCTATCCAACATCTAAGACCTGGAACTTCCATTTTCCATTCCCAATACAAACAGCTGCTTGACCTCAACAAATTACCTCCCTGGACTGTAATCCATGAACCAATAAACTTGCTTTTTGGTGGACAGCACAGGCTCGCTGCAGGTTTGGTGCTGCTTTGCCAGCTCGTGGGATGCCAGCTTTATGTCTGTCACATGCACCCTGAGGACCTGCCTTCCTCACAAGTTTAACTGGAGATATTTAACCAAGCTCCAAAATCAGCCCCGTGTCCTTTTCCCTGTGTCTCGCACTAAACAGGCAGATGCTGAGTCACATTCCTTCCCAAATTTGAAATGCAGCAGTACAGCAGGCACTGACATGGTTCACCAGCCCAATTCCTACCAGAGCAGCCGAGACTGGAGACTACAGTTTTAGGACTGTGGGTACCTGGGGAGCTCAGGCAATGCTTCCCTGCGGATCAAAACATCGAATTCTGGTGGGGAAGAAGCATTATTTAAAAGATATTTTAGAGCCAAAATACACAATCATATGGTTCAGTACAGAATTTACACAGTGCTGCACCATCTTCATCACCCTTAGAAGACTTTTTGCCTCCCCAGCTGACAATCACACACATTTTAGAACAGCTCTAGAATTGCTTCACATCACCAGAAATTTACTGTCCAAACAGCTCTGTAAGAACTATTCCCTGGACTTTTAAAGTAACACTAAAATGATGGTGCTACGCCATGCGCAAAAATCTACTGCTACAGCCTGCAAGGGCTTAGAGATGTGTCCTTGAATCTGAATGAAGGAGAAAAGCCAGGTTTAAGGAATAAAACACCTCTTGATTCTTCCACCTCATTTTCAAGATAAATATCAGTATCAGCTAACACACCTAGTAAACATACAACTGTCAGCAAGGCTTGGGGTGGTGGGGAAGAAAAAACAAAACGCTTTTTTGTGAAGATATTTCAAAGCCACCAATTTGCTGCATAGACTTTGATCTGCATAATAACAAGCCCAGATAAGAGATGTCCATGGAGGAGTGAGGAAGTTCCTGTAATTATCTGTTGACAGCTGTGGCTGAAAGGACAACTTATTGCTCCAAAACAAGAGCACCCTCCTCTGCAGCATAAATTTAGTTTACTCATGGACTGAGTACTTCCCAAGGCAGCTGCTTGTAGCACCCCTCGGCTTCCTGCCCTGATTCAGGGACGTATCTTATCAGGCTGATTAACACCTAGTACGCATGAACCTGGTCACAAGGTATAAATGCCAGAGCAGAGGTTTCCCTGCTGTTGCTTAAAAGGGTGTTCCTTTAACAAGCCAGCTTCATTCAGATCTCTCTGGAGAAGTGTAGTGAGGAAGAGGCCCAGGAGCCTTTGATTTTCCTAACGGCCAGTGATAGTTATCTGGAAAATACTGCCAGGGAACACCATACCCTTGATAGTTTAAGTCACTGATGACCTTAAGGACTTGATAGCCAGTCTGTCCCTAGCTTTTCATCTTTTAAGGCTAATTCCATTCACACTGTCCTCTATTTAATTCAACATACAGTTTTATGACTTACGTACACAAACCCTGGACTCTGTACCCATCACCCATAAGCCAATAAAATTTTATATGCACGTGGGATAGCCACCTTAACCATCTCCTTGTCTTTTCCTGAGCAGCACAGCACACTTTGTGCAAAAAGCACCTTCTCAACCCAGTCTAACCAGCCAAAATGTCACACCGGCTCTCACAGAAGACAACTGGAATTGCCTACGCAGAGCTCTGTAAAGCCACCATCAGCCCTCCCAGCACGGCAGAGCAGAGTGACGGGGTGTGCTCGGCTTCCTGCACCCGCAGCAGGGATCGGAAGGGGGAATGTGCCACCCCCAGGCACTTCAGCCCCTCCCGGCAGTGCCTGCGCAGGTAAGGCTGACCCTGCCATGCCAAGCAGGGAGCCGCAGGGCACCGCAGGGAGCCGGGCACAGCGGTGACCTCCAAAGGACCCGCTGCTCTCCCCGCTGGCTCCCCCTCCTTGGCACGCCGATCACTGCGACTTCCCGAGGGACACTGCGCCAAGCGCAGAGCGACACCGGGGCACTGCCCGGGAGGGAGAGCGGGGAGGGCGACCGGAGCCTTCCCGAGGCGTCTGGGCAAGCTGCAACCCAAAGACACGCTCGCAGTTTGTGCGCCGCAGCTGGGGGCTGCAGCGTAATTGCTACAGAGCTCAGCAGCAGCTAAAAATCATGCTTGACACAAGCTAACTGCAGGATCAGCAGCGAGGATGTGCCCCAGGATCCAAATATTAATGCAGCTGGGACAGCAAAGCTGGGTCAGGTTATGTATTTATACATATATATTTTTTTATATATTATATATAATATTAACACAGATGACCAGCAAAGCTGGGTCTCACACACTGTTTCACGACATGAGTATTCAGCACCCACTGCTACGAGCTACCTTTAAAGCTGCACTTATCTAACTTTTCTTTCAAGAAGTTCAAGGAAGAGATGCAGAATCTGAGCAGCCACAAAACAGAGATACCCCATCCCCTGGAATAAGAACGGCCTCCATAACTCTTAAAAGATCTTGACCTTTAGCTCCCCGTTGACTGCTTAATTGTTACTATCTGGCTCTTATTTTTAAGATGCTGCTTATGAACAAAAAGCTAGAACTTTTAACTTATGTGCAGGCATTCTATTATGGTTAAACAAACTCCTTGGTTATTTCTGGTGAGAGGAAGAAAAAAGGAAAAAACTGTTGCCAACACGGGGGTGCCACTACTGAGGAGCCCAGGTAGCTCGAGCAGGTATTTTGGACTTGAAAGAACACCCCTGATTTTTTTCCCAATACTTCTCTAGCAGACAAAGTGTACTAGGCTACTTATAAGCAGTTTTGGTGAATTCAAGAGACCCAAAAGACTTGTAATAACAGCTTTAGTGAGCAAATTTTAGCTGCTGTGTCCAGCTAGATGCTCCCCTTTTCTAATCATCGTCCGTGGAAGAGAAAATTACTTGAGAAAGCTGCTGAAGCACCACCAATTCCAGCCCAGCACAGAAACACGAACTAGCTCTGCTTCTGGCTCACCTTAATGCACCAAACTAGAAGCTGCAGAAAATAAATTAGCCAAGGCTGCTGCCTTGGAGATGCAGCAGGAGCAGGGAACAGCCGCAGCACTCGCTATCTGCACTCGCAGTTTTCATCTGCCAGGACAGAGGGACAGTTGTGAATTTAATCCAACTGCTCAGCGAACACAAACTGACTGCCCAATATTTTACCTACAATACACACCAGAGCAATACATGTAACAGCTTAGGCATGGACAAATTACAGGATAAAAGTGAACACGCTCACTTGGTCCCTCTCTCACGTTCAATGAAAGCTCATGCTCCATACACTAAGAATGAATTGCTTGATAAAACTGAAAAGAAGGTAAATAATATCTCAGCTCACAAATAATTATAGGTAGTTTCTTTCCCCCGCTGTAATAAATATTTGCCACCATTTACTCGACCTACAGGTCTATTTCAAGGTCACTGTCACTGCTGTTACACTAAACATCAAAAGACAAAACAGACAAAGTTAACCTATTGCCTAAATTGATCATGTAAATACCTTTTTCCTCTTACAGAAAAAGAAAACATCAGTCTGGAAAATGAAGAAAAAGCTCAATCCAGCCAGGGAAGTTTTCCTGGAGGGAAAACAGGGATGAACTTTTAGACAGCACGAGGGTACCTTCAGTCTGCTTTCTCAGGATACCTGACCCTTCCTTAACACAAACACATTGATGCACACGTGGAAAGAACCAGTCAGATGCAGCACTGCCATGGTCATCTCTGATGACACCCTGGAGAACAGACAATAGCACTTGCCATGCAAAAAGCAAAGGCTGAAAGAGGCATTTTAAGAAGCACATCGTTGAGCACTGCAGGTCGACCTACCCCTTTTTATCATCCAGCCAAAAGCATCCATTAAAAATCACCTCCAATTCAAGATCTATTTGCTTATGTACACGTGAACAAGAGTGTAAATTACATGGTTTTCTGTGAGATTGTTCTGCCTGTTACTCACCACTGTATTGCTCAACAGAGGCATTCTTAGGTGTAACATATCAAAGATCACTGCAGTAATCAAACTTAATAATTCATCTGTGCAGTCAGGATTTCTGGAGTCAATCCAGTCACTATCACTGTGTGAGTCTGAAGTTCAGAAACGGAAACCCTGCACGTGCACAGTAAAAATTCATATCTGAGTGCAGCCATAGTGCCATTCATGGCAACTCTTATCTCCACTTCTCACTCAGTACAGTCCTTTCATGCTCATAACAGGCATCATCTTAAAGACACTATCAAACCTAAGGGAGGCATAAAAACATGCACCATAAAAACACCAATATAATGAAATTACCTAGTATAACCTACTAGCAGGCTTCTTCAAGCATAAACAGTATTCATCCATTCTCCCTCGCTTTCATTTTAAACCATGTTTGGTTAGAAGCTGCTGATGGGATTTCCAAGACAAGAGTGCACTGTCTTCCACCTCTAGTGCACCATTAAGCACCTCACTCAGAAGCAAAATACTTCCTGCACCCAAAAAGGATTCATTTTGTTGCATTTGTGACCAACAGTTCCCCTCACCACCACATGAAGTGACTTACAGGGAATATTTGACCAAGCAACAGCAGAACAGGTCCCGTCTGAAAACCACTGCTTAAAAACTGCCACTCATCACATGAGGTCAATCAGAAACCACAGAAATTACTGTAAAACTCAGCAAACCTTACTTCTGGCAGCGGGCTGGCCGGCTTCGTTAGGATTCCTCCCACATAAACAACGTTGGGTAGCGTAGGTCTCGGAAACTCCAGCGCTACGTCAGTACAAAGCATCCACAGGCTGGATCCATGGACCAAGTCGTACATGGACCGTTCTGGAAGAACCTTGTGTTTCTGCATTATCCTTTCGTACTTTGGCAGAACCAAAAAACTGACTCCAAATCTTGAAATAAGATAAACAACAGTATTTTTAATCCGCTCAAATAGGTTCATGTGATCTGTGAGCAGCGAGTTAAACTCTGGAACGTAGGACAGGGGAGCTGGAGCGCCCACTTCTGCTGGGTACCAGAGGCCAGTGGAAAACACGGCGTATTTAACCCCTAAAAGATGGGCTATAACAAATCCACACATCTCATTGGGATCTACGAGGAGCAGGTCAAATTTTTCCTGTTTGAGGGCACGCATGAGGTTCCGGTTGCCAACGATCATGTCGCAGTTCTTGGAATAGTGGTCCAGGATATCGAACAGTTCGAGGGCAGTCAGTCTCCCTGAGAAGATACTCCTCATCTTGGACTGGAGGAAATCATCCGAGGTGCTGCTGTTAAAGATCCCTGGGTAGCGCTGAAGTCTGTAGTGATTAGATGGAGGAATCTCTCTGCCCTCAGAGAGGAGAAACACTGTCTGGTGACCTTGGTCATGCAAGGCTGAGGCCAGAGTCTTGAAAATATAAAGATGGCTTTCAAACATAATTGGCGGCACAACAACGATTTTGGCAGCCCTCGCTATGCCAACAGCACTCCACAGGAGAATGAAGGCTGGAGCGTACGGCTTCATAGCTGCAAGGAGAAATAAGAGCATTACATCACTGACAACAGGGCTACATTTTGCAGTTTAAGCACACCATCCTTTTGTTAGCGTGGTTACGAGCATTTCCACTACGAGGCCTTGTCTGGTAGCTGCCCACAGGCTTCAAGCTGCCCTCCTTCAAACTGCAACTCCCTACTCTGATTTTAGCACAACATTTTCTGGGGTTTTGTTTCCATATAAGCTAACAGGATAGAGAAGACAGAGAGCTTTTTGTCTCCTAAAAGGACATGTAAGCTCATGCCGTGTTTTCTTTAGTATCAATGCTGATCAGACACACAGGGCTGGAAAGCCAAAAATCAGGCAGGAAGACACTACCCGTTGACTAAGAACCAACTCTGAGCTTCCAAAAATGACATTCTGCTTGTAAGAACAACTGCAATTACAGGAGTTAGTACTGCACACGTGAACACTGCAGCTGCCACTGAAGCAGCACAGTGAGGACATGTCAGAAACTCCTCAGTCGCCATCACCCTCCTGGGACAGAGAAATGAGAACAAGCCAAACCAAACAATCTGCTCTCTCCTCGTGCCAAACCAATCCACGTGGAAGCCTGAGTCTCTTGCAGTGTCCTTTATAAATAAGAACACAGATAACACTGCTACTCAGGCCTTGTTATCTCCCTACAGAATAGATATATAACCCTCCACAACAATTTGCTCAGGACTTTTTTTTAATTGATGTTACATGGGTTACCAACTCATGAATAGAGTATCTCATATTTTATATAGCTATTTATAAATTCCTATATTCCTATACACTTACTATGTAAAAACTTCAAGGGGTTTTTTTGAGTTATATTACTCTGTAGTAAGTTTTCTGAAGGATGTGCCTTTCAGGTAGTTGTAGACAGCCATTAGAGCTCCTCTGAGCTTCTTTTTCTCCAGGCTAAACACCCCCAGCTCCCTCAGTTACTCCTCACACGACTTGCTCTCCAGATCCTTCACCGCCCTTGTCGAGATGTGCTCCAGCACCTCCACATTTTTCATGGGGTGAGAGGCCCAGAACTGGACACAGCACTCAAGGAGTGGTCTCAAAGTGCCAAGCACAGAGGGACAATCACTGCCCTGGCCCATGCTCAGTTATCCTGAACAGGACCCTGCTGCAGGGTAACACTCCTCAGCTAAGAGAGGTGCTAGAAAAACTAAGTAAATATGGCTTGCCAACAAAACATCCAAGAAAAATGATTAAACTCAGAAAAATCCCATTATTGATTCCATCTCCCCATGCTAGAAGCATTCCCACAGCATTGAGTTACTGCTCCTGTCAACAAGAGCGATATTACAAAACCATGAATGGAGGCACAGGACTGGGAAACTCACTTATGTTTCTATCAGCAGCAGAAATCAAAGGTTACAGGAGCCTAAGGGCTCGTCGTGATCCAACACATTGCCACAGGCCGGCTCTACCTCCATCTCCTGATCCACGGCCTCGAGCACAGCACAGAAGATACAATCCTTAGCCCTAAGGCGTATTTTCCATGGCTGGGGTGACACACATGCCACCAGAAGCCATGGGAACTACAGCTATCCATCCTTAGGACGCTGACAGTGTTTCCCCATTGCTTCCTCTCCCCACACTTACCTGGCAGCCAAGTTTTAAACCGGAATCACATGGGACATTTTACTCCTTGCGAAGGTATTACAAATACTAACATGAAAATCTGGCAACATAACTAAAACCATTTACCAAACATTGTTTTTTGCCCTCTTGCAGTGTGTCAGTGTCAAGAGATGACACAACACACTTCCCTGGCAGTCTGTACCTTGTGGTATCTTCAGAACTGGTGAAACAATCATCACTTCTCAAAAACCTATTATGCAACTCCCCTTTTCAACATAAGCACTTCCCACGGGAGCTGGAAAATAGATGTACAGGACCTGCCAAGCTATAGAGATATTAAACACATGATGCTATTACAGAAATGCCAATTAAGTGACATTTTTACTGGGAAAAATTGCATTGACCTTCTACTGAACTCCTGGCAGGAACGTGCTGCCTCATCATTTCATGCCCTGGCCAGACAGAAGCAGGGAGCTCAGGTTTGAATTCAGCAGGAACAAGGGCAATAGGTAACAGCATTCTGTAAGCCAATTAATCATGAGCCTAATTCCCATTTGGCAGACTGGGACTGGGGAATAGGTGGGTGCCCGGTGCCACCAGCAGGGCATCAACACACAACCACCCAAGCTCAGCTCCAGGCTCTCTCCCAGACACTCCCCCACTCCAGCTGCCCTGAGCAATGAGCTCCCCCAGCACCGCAGGTATTCCCACCAGGACAGACTTGCCTATTCCAGTGGGAATTTCTGATTCAGCTCATCTCCAAAAGCAGCGAGCAGTGCCCAGGCACAGGAGGCTCTACGAGGGTCAAGAAGACGCCAAGGTGGTGCTGAGCTGGAAGCCAGCTAGAGCTCAGGGATTCTTCCTACTAACTCCCAGCCACACCCTGGCAGTAAACTCTCAGAACAAACCACTTGCCAAAATAAATAAAAAGGATCAACGTCCAATGCAACTGCCTTCTGCTTCTGCACAGCAGGAGCACGAAAAAGAATCGTCAGGTGTCCTGACAGAAAAGAGGAAAGAAAAGCCCAGAGACAGAGAACAATGCATTTCTCCAGGATAGTTAATATAAAACCATATTGTACCTCTATCTTAAGTCCTTCTTCTTAGGATTTGCCTCCATTAAACAAGACTGTTTCAGCATCTGAGCTGACATGTAACATCCTTTTATCACAGAGGGTGAAAAGGAAAATCCAAATTTGCCAAAATTTAAAAAAAACCCCAAAACATAATGTAACCCCCAACCAAACAACACCCACAAAATAATCACTGAATTGAAGCCATTCTTTCCAGCCAAAAAGCCCTAAAAACAAGGATATGGGGAAGAACCAGACGCAGAGTGGCTTTATAGTAGTGAAACCAACCGCTGATTGTAAAGAGCTCTCCTATTGGAGCACAGCAAGAAAAAGGAAAAGACATACCAGGAAGTTAAACATTAACTTTATGAGTAGCTGCTGGAGTAGGTTTAATGACCTGTATGTGTGGGTTTTCAAATGAAAGAAAGCAGGAGTTTTAAAGGGTTGCAGAAAACCAAGCACACTCCTGACAGTCAGACTGTTGGAGAGATGTTTCCAGCCGACCAAAACACTCCTAAACTGTGATTTCTTTTTTTTTTAAGGAAGTATTTTTCCATTTACCTAGAAAGACCAAGCAGGACCTACAACAAGAAGTGTGACTACACAGAAAATAATGACTTTGAGAAGGAAAAAATAGGAGGGAGGATCCTTCCTCCCCGTTCTTCACAAAGCCCTGATATTTGAAGGCTGGACAATGTGGAAATAAACTAAATGACATTGAAGTAAGTGTAGTGCTAGCTGACTTCCCGAATAATAATTTAAACATTAAGACTTAATGTCATTTATATAAACATCAATCTTAAATTATTTTAGATAAATTTCAATTAATAATTGGTGTAACAGTCAATTACAGTCCTGGAACACGTACCCAAGATTACATTTAGATTTGCTGCCAATCCTTAATAATCTGCTAATCACTGCTAATAGAACTTCTTGGCATGTTTGAGGGTTTTTTTCTGCTTTACACCCCTGGCTGCCTACCTGCTACCTCTGAAACTCAGAAATAGCTATTTTCAAGCCAGCAACACCATTGCCCATGTTTTCCTCCATCGTAGAGAGATCCAGAAGCAGAGGAGCCTCCCAACCACCTCCATCCAGCGCAGCCTGAATGCAAACTGCTCCCACGTTTATCATTACTCAAAAGATTAAAGAGTTCTCAGGCACTTACACAAAAGGATATAAAATGTCCTTTTTATTCACTAACCAAGAACACTCCTGACTTCTAAAGCAGAAAAGGAAGTTTCACAGAGCTTGAGTTCAGCGATGCAATTTGCTTTTTTAAGTTCCTCCCTTCCTTTCAGCCTTTCTCGAGATTTGCTAAGGTTTGTTGAGTTTACCTGGGCACTTTGAGCAGGACCTCTGCCAGGAAAGGTGCCCTTCATTCCAAACAGCAGCGCTCTTCTGCCAGCAAAGGAGCAATCTCGGAGCTGCTGATCACTCTCACCTTACCCAAAGGGCTCAAATTACTCATTACAATTTCACAGAGACAGCACAGGTTAAAGGAACAGGCTGCCACCTTTGCAAACCCGAATCTGGGAGCTAATTAGCAATGAAATGACTATGCCCAAATGGAAAGCTAATGTGTACATCACAGAAATATTATTGTTTTTTGAAAAGGGGAAATGCGAGGTTTTCGTGCATTTCAGCAAACTGTGCGTACTACAAACTGCCACAGCTGTGGCAACATGCAGATTTATTCCCTCATCTCGCTCTCAGTATTGTCCCCCTCCCTTTACTACAGCTCATTACACAAAACTCAGTACTTTAGAAGGAAGAACACAAACTCTGCTCTTGGAGCTGTAACCTCTCTAAAATTTCACATCAGTGTTAGAACCAATCACAACAAAAAGGCAGAAACCCCATTTTTAAATCTTTTCTTTTTCTTAAAAGGAAGATGTATTTAATCAGCAACTAAACTGACATTAAAAGCTACAGATGTGATGCAGTTTGCACATAGGTAGAGGGACCTTGATCAGTTTTCAGTCACCTAACAGCAACCACCCATGCCAGGCTCCAGAGCCAGTTGCTTTTCTCCCACTAAGGCAGATTTGACCGCAGTTATCCCACCTGTTCCTGTCTCCAGCTGAGGTCAAAAACTGGAACCGTGAGCAGGGCAGTGTCACCTCAGGAGCCAATCCCACCCTACTGTGCCCAACCACAGCGTTCACCTCAGATAAACATAAACAGGGTGTTTATTTCTCTTGAGATCAGATGTACTGTAGCTGTAGGAAGAGACATACGGCCGAAAGCACAGAAAGAGAAATGCTGAGGGAAGTTGAAGAACAACAGGGCACTGAGAGTGCTACAAACTGCCTCTGGGAAAAAAACCAAAAAACCAACATAAGCAGCTGCTGACTATGGTTTACTACTGCCCTTCATAGAAAGGAGCCATGAAACCAAGGAGAGAAGTGACCACTGCTCTCAGATTGTTACCTGACACTACCCACTTCACTGCCACTCCAGCCTTGCCCTGCCTACTCAAAACCCCATTGACATGACCTTTCTTCATGTGCAGCTCTGTTTGCTTTAGCTGCTATTAAAAACAGTTTTACAGGTAGAACATGGTACCCAGCCTCCAGAGGCTTGTGAACACCTCAGTTATACAAATACAGAGTCAAGCCCTACAACCCAGCTGCACGAGCACAGGTCCTGCAAGCAAAGCCTTTTATCAAGCCCCAGACAGCCAGGAAGGACTAACAGAAGGCACTTGCAGTTAAGTATAACGCTGAATTTCCAAGAAAATATTTCAAGACAGAGAAAAAGTTACACTAATACTGAGTACAGGAGGATTCTATGCTGAAAAGACATGTACTCAACCCAAATCTTAGCTGTGTCAGCCACATACTCACGGCTGATATTAAAGACAAAATATAGATACACATACGCACAAACATGAATGGAGTGCATTGATTCCAAACTGCAGAGGAGAGACCAAAGAAAAACTCTTTCCTTCTACACATCCTTCAGGATATCTCTAATTTTTCACATTCCCCAAACACATTTTAAGGTTTAATAGCAGTCCACATCAACATTTTTTTGCCAAGCACCCAGAAGTGCTACCTACGTGAAGAAACACACTGACCAAATTATGTCTGACAGCAAATCTCAGAAAAAAATTTTATCATGGAGACAGGAAGGTTTTAATTAGCGGCATAACAGATGACAGTAAAGAAGAGCACGATCTTCAAGCTAAAAGTGCAATTTGCCACCTAATCCCTTTAAGCTGGGAATTGTAAAACACGTTCTTAACCCATAATACTGTTTGCTGGGCTGTACATATTCCACAGGCAATCCAAAATACTACTCCCTAATCCTTTATGAGCATTAAAGTAAATCAGGCCCGCAAGCTGACTTCAGGCAGCAAACTGCAGTTTAAGATTAGGAAGCATTTGGTACTAAGCGACCCACGAGCTGAAAAGCAGGCAAAAACCCATCAGAAATGCAGGAACATGCAGAGTCTTAGAGCAACAAACCAGGAAATTATCTGGGAAGAGACTCTGGTAGCAGGTATTGTACAACCTCTGGATTTATGTCCTTCAATTTTCCCTATCACACATCCTGTTACTAATTGCTGAGGCACAGTGTGTGCTGTGATTGCTACTCTGTGTTGCAATGTTTTAGATGAGTAGTGTGATTTGGCTTTCAACCACAGACTCCTTTTTCAACTAAATGAATAAATTAAGAAATTAGTAAGACACATGTATCAACAAGAGCAGGCTTTTGCATTTACTTTGTACAGTCTCCCAAACAACATCTTCTATCCAACGACTGAAGCATTTCAATGAGTACAACAACATCCCATCCACAGACAAAAGAGGAAGATTTATAGGCATCACAATGCCACTGCAATCCTCTGTCAGACCGTGTCAGGTATGCAAACAGCAAAGCAGCCATTAAGAGGCAGTCAAAAGGATATGCAATTTATGAAACCACTTTTAGTAACAATTTCCTGTATGTGCAACAGGTTTTATCAAACTTTGAAGGGTTTTACCTAAGCTTTTGTACTCAACCGTGGTAGAAAAAGTATTTTAGAAATCCTCACTCCACAGGTAGCATGGCAGAAGAGGCACCTGTTCAAAACTCAGGTTTTCCAGCTCATACACAAAATATTTTCAATAGGCATGCTGGCAGATAGATCTTTCAGAAGTTACATGGGAATACAACTCTCACACAAGGCATTCTGTCTTATTAAGACGAGCAGGCGGCCAAAACAAACACTCCCGGCTATACTTCGCCAAATGGCTTTTGGAAAGGAAAAAATGCTCTGTGAGGGTTATGGAAAACTGTCCCAAACTTCTGAAAAGACTGATCACACCTAAAAAGACTAAATATTTACAAATATTATCTTTATGAGGTGATTAGAGTCTAAATCTACTCTGGATTTCCAAATCTATTAATAGTAATAATTTGCTCTTTTAATCAAGTCCCTTTTAAACCCAAGCAAGGCCTGCATGCTTCAGGGTTGTAATGCTGCAGTACTGACTGTATCAGCCAAAATCTGATTTACCTGAGAGTAAAGGATTCAAGTCTAATTAAATATTTCCATAACGCGAACTATGTTACAACAGGGCAAAGGCACTTTCCACTCCACATGACCTACGTTCCTTAACACTCTATGCACTAAAACTGAGCAAACAATATGCAGTAAAAAATATAAACTTTATTAAAGGTCAGTATTGTACAAGTAGCCATTTGCCAAGTTCAGCCCAACTAACTGCACGGAAATGAGTTTCATCAAGATTTTAAAACCTGTGAAACATTAACCGCTGTAGACCTACCAGGTAGGGTAGTCAAAACAAATCAAAAGACATTCTTGAGGCATTTTAATAACCCAAATAAAAGCAAATCGAGCAAGAACAGCCAGTCCTTTTTGTCCTGTTTAGCACTGGGCATCACAAACAGAGCATTTCAAGATGCCTATAATTTGTAACACTTTACATAGCGAGGATCAGCAAAGCCAAGCACTCACGCATGGCTCCAAAACCTGCGTGCCTTCCACCGAAGGCAACCTGACTCCGTGTGCCAGCGGCTCGGATTTCTCCGCATTGGCGCTCACCATTATGCAGCTCTGTTCCTCGTTGCCCATGGTTATCCCAGCCCCAGCCCCTTGGAAAGGCAACTGCTGACTGCACACAGCGAAGAGCCATCTGTTTGCAAGCGAGACACGCGTATTCCTGGTGGAGACATTTGTCTGCTTCATCCAACACGACGTGAGAACCTTTCCTGACAAAATAGGCATCTTCCTTCGCAGCTACCGGGAACTCATACAACACACGGTGTTTTGGCAACAACAGTCAAGTCCCTTGATAAAGTCCCCTGAGCTCCAGGAGACCTTCCCTCCAAGTACCTAGACCCAAAACTGTAAGTTTCTCAACCTGCCACAGCTATTTTGCACCAGAAAAAAACAGAAGTATTGCTGTGACATCAGAGCTGGGGGTGTTAACAGAGAGAAGCCAATGGGTTACTCCACATATCCAGGGGACACCAGTGCCGGTGAAGATGTTTTGTGCTGGCCCTTCTCCTGCTGTGTGACTACAGTGCCCTGAAGAGCCCAGGAACAGAGTAACTCACCACAGGACTGAGCGCTGAAAATAAAAGGAAACTCTCTACCTGCAGAGAACATGGGGCACAAGTGCCACAGCAGCTGATGGAGACAAAGATGAAGGGTCAAAGCCGCCCAAGAAATCTTTGCTCTCACACTGGCATCAAAAGACAGGCTGAAATAGTGGCTGAAGGAAGTGCTAAAAAAGATGGAAAAAGGGAAAAAAAAACCCAACCCTGATTTTCAACACTTTAATTAGCGACTGGATCTCCTTTGATACAATGACCATCTGAAAAAGGGGCTGGAAGAAATTGCAGTGAACTCTGTTGCGAGCCAAATTTGTTGGCGCCTGTAGCTATACGCTACCATCGCTCAAGCATGCATTCTGCCTCATGAACAAGCCTCAGGACCCGAAACAACATTAGTTTTAAACTCAAACCCATTTCACTGGGATTTTCTTTTAACTTTGGTAATTATTGGGAGGATGCTTTGCTTTTCACTCCAGCTGGCTTCAGCTTGGTACAAGCTCTCCCTGGTCACGCCATCACATGACACCCAGAAGCACTCAATGAATTCCTTTGTTCCGTTTCTGACTTCATCCTATAGCAAATAAGCACATTTTAACAAGCCACACAAACACAATCACAAAGGAAACTACCACAGGTTTGTTTCTGCAGTGGGAAATACAACTTGGAATAAAGTAAAAATACTTGGTTTCATCATGTTTTGCTCTTACTCAGCTCAATTACAATAGCTGCAGCAACACCACACATGCCAAAAACTTTCAGCTTATTTAGTCTGCTAATTAACAGCGTCTGTTTTGAAATTAATAGGTTGGTTTTCTTTGACTTCAATTGTTTTTCCATTGCTTTCAGATTTGTATTTTGAGTGCCTGCTTTGAACTATCTCCTAGTAGAATCTGGGTCTAAAATAAGGATAGTGTAAGGAAGTAGTGTAGCAGCTTTCCTGTGTAGTTTAATCCTGAGATCCTGATTTTAAGAGCAACACCACATCACTTACCACAGCAACAGGGGACAGAAGTCAACTTGGGAATCTTCTAAAAGGCGAAAAATGCACTCCAGTAAGGGTTGGGGCTTTTTTTTTGTGTTTTGTTTTTGGGCTTTTCTTTGTAGCTGTATAAAAAATTTGAAATATATATAAGCTTCCTAAGAACTTCCAGCACCAGTAGCTGACTAAGACTAGAGCATAATTCCAGAAAGGAATGGTCTAAAGACAGGTTTTGTAGATTTTCAAAAGCAGTCTGAGATATAAGTAAAATCTGTTAATTCACAAATACTAGGAAAAAGAGAAAATAAATCCAGAGGTTACATGGGGTGGAGACCAAGATGGTTCCCATATCCAAGACCATGATTCCCAGAACGATTTGGGTGTAAAACCAAAACAGATGAACAATAACCCATCCAGGCACACCCCAAGTGGTTCTACACACGCACTTGTTTGTTACTACCCACCAAAATGGCACTTCCCAGGTATTTCTCCACTCCTGGAAAGCAACTAAAACTTTTTCAACATGAACACTGTATAGTAATAAATACCTGACAGAGATTTATAACAGAAATAACTTTATAGGCTATAGCGTAGTTCAGTTATTCCATCAGTAAGCAGTTTAAAGCAAGACTGATTGTCTAATAAAAGTATAGTCTGAGATAAAAATGATTTGGAATACTCCAGTCTTCAAGGGTACTTTCATGAAAATAAAACTTATTGATAAACAAGCAAAACAATTACCAAAATGCCACAAAACACAGTAATTCATGATTTATCATTGAGCGACTAAAGAAATATGACAGCTTTACTCCTGTATTTTACACACTCAGATCTGTTTTTCAAGATTCTCAACCTGAAAAAAAAAATCAGATAATCATCAACTGTCCTTGGGCAGGTTTCCACACAAGTCCTCACAAGATTTACACCAACAGCTCCCATTTACTTTTAGCCCCACGAGTCATGGATGCCCCAAGCACTAGACTGGCCTATCCACACACACTAGCAAAATACACACAGAATTTTCCACTTTGCACTGCTGGGAAGCAAAATGTGTGCAGACAAAACTCTACACAAGCATTTTAAGCTTGATTACTTACGATAAAGTTCTGTGCCCAGGGACCAAACACCATGCACATCACCACACACCCCTCAAAGCTCAGTTTCAGGAAATAATACTCTTCTGAGGACCAGCAAGGCTTCATTAGGGGTGTTGTTATCCAACAAAGCTTTCCTAGCATTTACAGTGCATTGGTGTACAAGTTTTTACTAAACTGTGGTGACTTTGGACCATGCCAAACCCAGCCCTCCAGTGGCAGCAACCTTCTAGTCAAGAACACGCCTGAGAAGGATACTGCTGCAAGGCCCACCTCAGCACACCACGCCATTAAAAAGAAGTACTTCCGAGCAGATGTTTGCACTGTGATAAATCGGCAGAAGTGGCTTCCCAAGCAAACCTACAAAACAAACATTCAGCTCCTTGCAAACAGCACCGGCGCCCTCTAACAACTATCTCGTTTTACAAATCCCTAGTAGCTACAAACCTGAAGCAGACACTCCACAGAGCACTGCCACACCACCAGCTGGGGCTGGCCACGGCAGCGGGCTCTGCAGCCACGCTTCCCACCCCAGCTCACAAGCAAGCTGGGCAGCTTGTGTTGAAAGCAGCAGCCTGGGCAAAACTCCTGTTCCACACACAGATTTCATCCAGAGAGAGATGCTCCTTTCATCTCGTTTGCCGTGTAAGCCAGAAAACACCTCACTTCGCCTCAAATTTGAGTATTTTTCAGTTGAAACATTCAATTGTGAAGACAATCATGATGTCCTGAAAACAAAGCTAAGACCAAGTAAGAACACATGAGTACTGGCCCTTTCAGTTTCCTTTAGGCCTTTTTGGGTTTTTTTTGTTTGCTTTGTGCTGGGGTTTTTTTATGATTTCTTTTTTAAAGCTAGTACTTAATTTTTCTTGAAAGTTTTTGCAATACTTTTCAAAATGTGTATTTCATGAATTGGTGTTCTTGGCATTAAAGCACATTATTCATTTGACTTAAGTCAAATAGCTTTCAAATTGGATGGGGGCTGCAGAAAAAAACCCAAAACAAATCAAATACAAAATATGTAACTGCATTTTAATCTAAAATCCTGGATGTCTAAATTTAATGTTTGAAATTTTGGTTACACTTAAGCACTCCATCTTCAGGTATAACAAAGAAATTAAACAACTTTTCAGACTGGTGGTGAAAATAATTTCTCTAATGGAACATAGTCTCGAATTAACAAACTTGGAAGGCCCTCCAACTTCTACATTCACACTGTTACCTCGCTCTAAATACACTGACACACAGCCTTAATATTTTAATTTTTTAAAGCACACTGTTTCTGCAGGGCATCAAGGCTCATTTCCAGCTCAGCTCAGAGTCAGAAGCTGACTCAAGACTTCCCATTAACTCTGCCTTCAGTTACTGAGTAAGAAGGGAAAACACTCTTAAGTCGCTCAGTTTTTGTGAAGCTGAACCATCCATTCATAGGAAGAAAGAACAGCACGGAGCAAAGAAGAAAGCTATGCTTGTTTCCCTAGACAAATAAAATTATGGGCATGACAACTGTGCTGCTTAAGAGAAATGGTCATAACAAACCAGTTTATAGCCACAGTTTTGGCTACAAACCATTTAAATGCTTATTTCTTACAAGGAGTATCAGGACTTCACACCCTGAATGTTTTAACATACATACATCCAAGTGTCATAAAATATCAAAAATAATTCATCAAAGGGTTCAAAAAACCTTATGTCACAAGTCTGGGAAATTGCCTCCAAGCATAGCTGTCCTGGGGGAAGGACAGAGAATCCCATTAAATGATTCTAGTGCATTTTACTTCCTGAAAAACAGGGAGAAGAGCCCTCTACAATACCTATTCACAAATACTTGGAGCTGTATCAGAAGGTCAGTTTTCAGCCCAAAGATACTTTCTAAAACAACAATAAGAGGTCAATCCATGCTGAAATTTTTCTGAGGACTAGAAATACCAACAAAGGAGGTGAATGATGTCAAATGCTTCTCGTGTATCAGCACTTCTCAAACACAGTTCTGTTCTCTTCACAAACATGACTTTGTAATAATCAAACAGGAATAAAAATATTTGTTGAAAGTCTAGATCTGGAGAAAAAAAGGTATTTCATTTGCTAAGCATCTCACGAATTTGATCTCACCACAAACGGCCCAATAGGCTTTAATACTGCAGTGGGATTTCTCCTGTAAGTAAAAGACAAGGGACTTGACCAATAAGGAATAAACCAAGGTAAATTCCTGTACTATTCTAGAGGGAGCAACCTGCCCAAAACAGCAATGTGGACAAAAAGCACCTTAAAGAGCCCAAAGATGAAAACACCAGGAAAAGCAGGCATGGGCACTGAACACTCGGCAGTTTCAGCCAGAGCTAATGTACCTCAAGCTCAAGAACACCAATTAGAAAACAACCAGGTCAGGACAGACGTTGTTACATTCGTAAATATAATTATTTCAGAACACTTTTGAAATAGCAGGAAGAGTATTCCAGCAAATCATATTCTCTGTGCACGTCTCAACAGGTACAGAGAAGGCCACACACAACGCTAAGCCAGCAAGGCACAGCAGCTAGCAGCCACTTGCCAGGATGAAATTGCCACCAATTCACCCCACCAAAACCAACCCACGGCTTCATCACCACTTACTCAGCAAGTCACTTCCCTCCAATCCACTCACACGGGCAAGGAGAGGACTCAGAGCTCAGGTGACATCACCCTGCACAGAAGGAGGATGCAGGATCGTTTCAGATGTCCTCTCCTCCAGCCCTGGTTAATCCCACGGGTTTCTCCACCCAAACCCTGCTTTAGAACAGCCCAACTGTCTAGAAGCACCCTAAGAAAATAAAACCTACTGTTCACAAAACACTGACATGATTCTCACCTCCGAGTCTCAATATTTAACAGATACACCACAAAACAAATATTTTCTTTTCTCGTGTTCTATAAAGAGCTTCTGTTAACAGGAAATGGGCAAAAAAAAGCTAAAACAAATCACTAGCATTTTGTGCTAAATACTCATTTCCTTGTATTTCAACTGAAATATTTTCACAACTGCATGAAAGCTGTCTCTGAGCACAAGGCTCCAGCACAAACTGGTTGGTCTTTTGGAAAAGAAAAGCCATTGCAGTATTCATTGTTCGGCCTGGATCAATGACTGAAACAAAGGAACAGAAACAAGGAAACGTGAAGCAAAGGTTAATTGCACACTGTGTAGTGTCGGTGCTTTAAAACTAGCTCAGCTAAAATATTTAAGTGACCTTGCATGATAACTGCTTGGAAAAACAGGCAGGCAGCTTCAGATTGGAAATGTTAACTGAGAAAATGTTGGCAATAAAAGTCTGGAAATAAGTGTATACCATGTGAATTGTTCCCAAAACTAAGTCACTTGGTCGTAACATGAAAAAAAAAAAAATCCCAAAAAATACTCATTTCAAGGTGTTTGCTTTGGGGGACGAGACCTTCAAGGATGCCTACTACTGGAGTTACTCCCCGCTGCCCATCCCCAGGGAACTCTGATGAGCATGCAAAACGGGCTGCGCAATTCCCAACGACTCCCTCTCGTTCCACGGCCAGGGCTCGAACGAGTAGGCAGACGCTGAGAGACAAGATGCCGCTTGAGCTCCGCTTAAACACCGCAGCCCCGGCGATGCGTCGCCCGAAAAGTTCACGCTTGACCGTTTTCCTGCTTTTTGAGCCCAACCGGGAGGCGCAGCGGCAATTACGCAACGCCGCTCCTCCAGAGGCGGCCGGGACGGAAAACTCGGTGAACACCCAGGGAGGGCACTGCATCCCTGGCGCTCCGGGAGCCATCCCAGCTCCACCGCGTCCCTCACACCACGTCCCCAAGCCGGCAGCCGGCTGGCAGCCCGGCAAGGGGGGCTCTGCGCCCGCACGCCGCGGCGGGGCGGCTGTCGGCGGCAGCCCCGGGCAGCCCACGGGGCCGCTCCGAACGCGGCAGAACGGGGGGCTCCGGGCAGCGGGGGGCTCCGGGCAGCGGGAGCTTCCCGGGCTTCCCG
>VZTG01002805.1:145341-158060 GCA_013397845.1 Melanocharis versteri | reverse complement strand
CCTCCACCCGACCCACCGCCGCGGGCTTCCCTTTACGCTACGGGAGGGAAGCGGGAGAGGACGGACTGGAATAAGCAGCGAGGTGGAAGGAGAGCCCCCCTCCACCTCCCCGCCCGGACCCTCTGCCCCGCGCCGCAGCCGGGACCGCCTGGCCCCTCTCGGTACCGCCGAGGCCCCTCACCGCTCTCCCTTCAGGGCCGCTCCTCCGCGTCGCTGCCTCTGGTAAGGAGCCGACGACCGCAGCTCCGCTCGGGGCTCTTGTCCTTCAGCCAGGTCCGCCTGGCCCGGGCTGCGGCGCTGCTGCGGCGCCGGGAGCGCCGGGCCCGCCGGTGCCTCCGCCCGGGCTCTGCTGCACCTGCCGCGGGGCTGGGCTGCCCTGCCAGCAGAGGAGGCTCCCTCGCTCCGTCCTCCCTCAACTTCGCATCACTCCGGGCTGCCCCCGCTCCGCCCCACCTCATGCACCGGCGCTGCCGCTCGGCCCCGGGTCCGGGGAAAGGCTCGGCTGCCCTCCCGCCCCATGCACTGCCCCGCTGCCGGGACGGCGGGCAGCTCCCGGCACAGGGCAGGTCCCCTGCGCCCGCCCCCGGCGGGAGGGACCGGGGCCGCCTCCGCCAATCAGCCCCGGCGCGGCTGCCTTTCGGCTCCAACCCCGGGCCGCGGGCAGGGACAGCTTCCCCTGGACCAGGGTGCTCCCAGCCGTATCCAACTGCTCGGCTAACAAAGTGCTAACTAGTCAACGTAGTTATCCCGTTCTCCCTCCCCCGACAGGCTTTAAATGCAAACGCTAATTCTCCAATTGGTTTTGCCTGTGTGTGGTTTGGGTGGGTGTGGCTTTGGGGATTTTTTTTTTTGTTATTCGCTTATTTTCTAATGGTGTATGAAAATGTAATAAAGCTGTCGTCTCGTAGCCGATAGACAGTAAAGTTCTTTGAAAGAACAAGATTTGCGCCTCACCTCAAGCACGCTCTAAAATCCAGACTTTCCCTGTTTCTTTTAAATTATACGTTCGCTGGAGTTTTTGCAGTGAGCTTTAAAGGACAAGGAGTGCCAGATTGTCTTTCTGATTTGACAGATCAAGTTACTCCTTTAATAAAAGTAAAGGTTTAAGTTTCATCAGACAAAACAAAAAAGTTAATGGAATTGTAATGATAGGTTAATGAAATGGCATGATAAGAAAAATGAATGTAAGCTTTAAATTGATGTCCATTCTGGTCAAGATGGCTTGCAAAAGACAATGAAACTGTACTTTCATTCAAATTCATCCAATTTATTTGGGACATAAAATTTTTCTTTTTATTCATTACGGAGCTTTTTAAGAGCTCTTCTGTTTCTCACATATAGAACAAATCATTAAAGTTTCTCAAACCTCATGCTCCTTTTGATGTCCAGTTAACATTAAATCATGTGTTCAGCTTTCATGGGTGATACTGAAATCCTACAAGCTAATGGTAGCCCTTGGCTTACGGTAAATATTGAGCTCTAAAAATGAAGTTCTGAAATTAAATGTCCCAAAATCAACTATATTCACACTATTGTGTTGAAAGGTTCAGTTAGTTGTAGGTGAAATAAATTTTGATTTATGTTAGGTGAAAACTGAATAAATTCAGTTCATCTGCATATCCAAATGACCTTGTTATTCCAGTGGCAGCCAATTTAGTAAATCCAAAAGGAGCAGAACCATTCCTAAGGCATAACCATGGGCATGAGTCTAGATGTGAAGCGAGTGTAGACTTTATTCAGACCTCCCTGAGCTGTGCTGGGATCACCTGCACGTTTATCAGTATTGCTTTGATGTCTTGGGTAGCAGCTTTAATAAAGCTGTTCTCGCTGTGAAAGCGGCAATCGGTGCAGGTACCTGGCGAATTCTATTTCAATTATTTACCAAACCTTGGTAAAAAGTTAAAGGTTTCCTTATGGAATGTTGTGCTGAAAATGTCTCACAGTGGTGGTAGTACTTTGAATTTAATTACCGTGTGCTATTTAATACTAACTCAGGAACGAATGATACTTCTAAAAGTGTTTGTATTATTCCCCACACACTCTACCTTTCCTGTCAGCATGTCAGACTTGCTTGATTTCACCCTTGTTCTGCTTTCCCAGTTTCCTATCTTGAGCAGATGAGAATAGGTCAGACACAACGTTTTATTGAAAATGAGTGTGTTCAAGAGTTAATGATTTTCTCATAAAATCCTACATTTATTGTAATGGCATCTTTCCCTGGTGCAAATACTTCAGCTCTAGGTATATGTACATCATATTGTCCTGTCTTTGCCTGTCGTGGTTGCATGCTATTGCCAAATTGATTTTATTTCAGACTCCAGATATGTGTATAATTTTGCATTTAACAAATTTGTATTTCTTTCAAAGTAAATATAAGGCATTTATTACTAGCTAAGCTACGATTATAACTCTAAGGTGTATAAGGTGTACAGCAAAATAATGAAACAAAATGATTTCTCCAATAGATTTCTGGATCGTGATGATTCGCATAGAGTTCAGTAGATGGTTTTTCCTCAGCCTTGGTTGTTTTGGCTACACATGCACAAACCTCGGGAGTTTTTACAGAGCAAATTACAAGTATCACCTTCCTTCTACTCAGATTCCTGGGTGTTAGCTGCTTTTGCTTCCTAATTGATATGCAGTCATAAGCAGCCAAGCTAATTTATTTAAATAGAGTTTGTAGCTCTTTAGCCTTTCCAATACGCCAGAAAGAATTAATCATCTAAAACGTATAGTACCCAATTTTATTGCAGTGTTACCAGACAACCAGCATGTCTAGATCTGCTTGCCACGTCTTTGGAGCCTGCTCACTGATCCCCATAAAAGCAATGAAAATGCACAAACAGGTCTGCCTTTGCTGTAGGCAACTGCTGGCCTTATTATCTCGCAGAAGTGACACTACAACGCGAGTTAATTCCACCTGTACGGGTGAGCCCCACAACTGTGTGCTACAGCTATAGATGGCGGTTCCCAGCAGAGAACTTCAGAGTGACCGCCCCGTGCTCTGTGGCTCCTGCAGGTGTGAAATGCTAATTTCTAGTTAACTGATGTATGTTCGGATGGCAGCAGACAGTTTTTCTCCTAGATGAGAAATCTGCGATGCACCTGCAGTTGTTCTGTCAGTGCAGCCTGTGTGATTACAAAACGTAATGTTCTATTTCCTGGGGCAAAAATTTTAACAAAGGAGGAAGGAATCTTTTATGGACAAATTTAGGTGAGATCTCATGTCTTATTTATTCCTTGTCTGGCAGTACTGTAAGTTTCTGAGAAGGTTTGTTGACCGTGGGGTCAGGACGCTTTAATGTAGAAAAACGGGAAAACCATAAATCCCAGTTCGCTGCGCCTTGTCGTAAGGGACATTCTGTGGTTAGAGGAGGCACGGGGAGGAGCACGTAAAGCGTTTGAGGGGATCAAGCAGCTCTCTTATGAGGAGAGACAAGAAAAGGTGGAACTCTTCTGTGTGGAGAGGGAATAGCTGAGAGAGATTTGGTCAAGATCTGCAAAACCGTGAAGGGGGTAGAGATGACAGCTACACAGCTGCAATTAACTCGGAGCTGTGGTTAAGGAGCAGGTGACAGTAACTGCAGCGAGCGCCAAAGCAGGTTAAAGAGATGAGAGGAAGCTTTTCATGAAAAGCAGCTGACCTTGATTTCCTTCATTACCCTGGAAGGTTAAAAAGGCAGGCTGGGTGAGCAAGGTTAGTAAGAGCGTGAATTGCTTTGTGGGGGGGGGAAGCGCTGTTTGTTTGTTCGGGAAGTGGGCTTTGACTCTGTTGTTGTGTAAATACAATAGCTGAGCGGTCTGAGTAAGTAGCTAGTGAGTCAATTATCAGTAGAGGCTCTGCTGTCTTTCAAGGGTCTTCGTTTCCCACTGTTAGAAACTGCATGGTGGCCTAGAAGAACCTTGTTAGTCCTTACAGGTTTTTTTTTGCATTGAGAACTCTAGAGAACCGAGAAACTCTTTAAGCTATTTTTTTTCATTGTTAATTTTTTACTGCTTTAAGCAGAATTCTGCATGTGAAAATGTAGTCAGAAAAATAAGAGACTCTTCTGGAGTGGTTTTCCTGTTAGTAAGTAGAGGTAATATGTTTTTACAAAAGGTGGTTCTGCAGACTTAGGGTATGTTTATCCATGAGTATTTTTAAGTTCTAGGGTAATGCTGAAAAACAAGTAGGTAGAAGGCATTAGGTGTGGTGTAGGTGCTTGTTAGTTGAATAGAGTTTTGTTTATGTTATCTATTTTGGTGACATTTTGTTCCTTTGCTTTTTTTCCACACTTAATGGTGATTCAGTGAAGGAGGTTCAAAACCTGTGCAACTCTTTGTATCATTCCTGTTTTTTAATATTGTTCCTCTCCAATTACTCAGTCGCTTCTTGAATGGTGTGGTAATGTGTTCCTCAGCGTGCTTTTAAAAATTAGTATAGAAATAGCAGGATGAATGGTTCTGTTCATACTTCCATGAAAGTTCTTCTAAATTGAATTTCATAAGATTAGCCCTTAAGTTGGTAAAAAACCTGCATGTGAAAACACTGTCTTCTTAGTTACTGTTAAAAATGTCTGCATGTGTAGTTTGCCATTTTACAGGTTTTTTAATATCTTAGGAAGTAATGCTATGTATAGCTATCCCCATCCCTCTTCAAAGAGAAGAGCTAGGACTTAATCTCTTTAAACTCTTTAAGCTATGCATAAAACCTGCTGTGGAAAACAGCAAAAAATTGGTGGTAGTCTTTTTTCAGCTTAAAATACTGAAAGGTGTTCCAAGCCTGTTACCTGGTGGGGTTGCTTATTCTAATTAGTTCATTAGACAGGGAGAAGTAATTATAAAAGGCTTCTACAATAGTTTTATTTTATGAGGTAAAAAAAAATTCTGAAATACTGAAGCTTGGAGCTACTACTAGTTTTGTGCCTAGCTCTTGCCAGAGGCTTTTTGAGACCCCACTGACATTATGTACCTATTTTAATAAGTACTGAGTTCAAAATCTGGCTGCAGAGAGAGTGAACTGATCCAGCAAGATGCTTGGTTGTGTTCTGTTTTTACATTTCCTTGGGAGTGGCTTCAGGAAGCACTGCTTAGTTTTGCATTTGCGGTTCTAACTTAAATTATCCATGACAGTAGGCTATGGTTTGTGTATCTTTCCTGTGTATGCAGAAGAGGTTAGTGGGTATGTAATAAGTCAGATAATTAATAGTGCCTGCATACTCTACTAAAATATGTTTCTGTTCGACTGAAAGGAAAAAAAAGCCGTAAAACAAACAAATGTATTGCTCCAGCAAGTGTTGTGTTGTATTTAGTTCTTGCACCATTTCTCATCAATAGAAGAGCTCTTGCCACACCTATTAAGAAAACACCAAATGCCAAAGCTCTGTGCATCTTGTTCTCCTTAGCCCATCTGAGCAGTAACAGTACTGAACCGAGTGTGTAGCACCTCAAAAAGGTTTCAAGGAAATAGTTAAATGAACTGGGATCTACTTGGTAATTCCATACTGACACAAGTGATAGGGGTGTCGTAGGGTGTGTGTGTTTGGTTTTCTGGTTTATGAGTTACTATTAGAGAGTCTTTATGGCCTTGGTTGTAGAGTGGTAAAAGCTTGATAAAAGATTAGTTGTGAACCTCTTTAAATGGTGTTCAGCATTTCTTTTGCATCTCACGTGGCTGGCTCTTTTTCTCTTGTCCCTTCTTTTATTTTTTTTCCTCCTCTTTTTGTCAAGCCCTATTGGGCTTGGTATTTTGAAGTCTTTTTAGTCAAAGATGACCCTAAGCAGTAGTCTGAAAATGTTTGTTCAACAGTATTAAGAGTCTGCCGAGAAGGCGTTGTATGCTTCCTTCATTTGATGTCTTCTATCTCCTCAGGTAGTGCTAGACTCCTCTTGGTAAACTAATCATGACTGTAAATTGTTGTACCGTTTCCTTTTGTCAGAAAACTGCTCTGGTTTTAAGATGAGCTTGATGGGTCTGTAAAAGGCATTGTAAAATTGCTTTCTACATGAGTTAATAGATCCAATTCAGGGCATCCCTTTCAATCCGGAGTTGCTGATCAGATATTTATGGGAAGTGAGAGAGTAAAAGCCAGAACAGGGTTCTCCAGCCTTCTTTTTGGGATGTTTGCAAGGGGCACAGGGCCGAGATCCTGAATTCAAGCTCCAGTGCCAGGTGGCTAATAAAAATACACTTAATATACAGAGCTGGGAGGGGTAGGGGACAGTGACTTCCTGCAATGGATAAGAAATAAAATTACCGAGTTCTGGTGGATCCAGTCTGCTGTGGGAATCAAGTATGGTCACTGATGTGAGTCCAGAGAGGAGAGAGACTGTGGCCTTCCTGTCTGCCTTATGAACTGTTTTCCCCCTTCTGTGCTTTTGAGTAGCCCTAGTAATAAAGGTATCTGTCAAGCTGTTTTCTGAATGCTGCAGAAGTCTTTTTTTTCCTAGGTGTCACTTCTTCTGCTCGGATCTAAGAAATGTATCTGTACTGTGCAATTCCACCGTCAGAGTCTAAGAGACCCCAGCCTTTTGCAGCTGAAATTGTGTCTTGTTTTTATAGCTACACCTTTTAGAATACCTGCTGGGTCATTTTGCATTGTCGCTTTTGTGACTTCACCATTTCTTGCTGGTTTATCTGTTTTTGGAGAATGTCTGGTACCATTACCTACAATGCCAGGTTTTTCCTTGTTGTTGTTTCACCTGTTTCATGCTGTCCTTGTGGTTAAGGCAACCAGAGAGCTTGGAGGCCTGAAGTGTAGAATGAATCAGTTAAGGCAGGCGATCGGCTTTGGAAGAGAGAACAAATTGAAAGTCATTTTCTCTCCAAACTGCTCTTGTTAATTTAGTTTTCAGTGTCGCCTTTCTTCTTCCCTTTTGTTTAAAAGATGAACTAAATACCAAGGGAAGGATGGGAAAGACAATTCTAAGAATGTCAGGAACCCATTTCCATTCCTCTCAAAACTAGGGGAAAGAATCGCCTTAACAAATCAGAGCTCCAACAAGCTGAAAAGAAATTTTTAATTATATGTGTAGATAGCAGAAATCTACTGGTGTGCTGTGTCATACCCCTGATGACATACTTGTTTCTTTCGAGTCAAAGGTCTCAAATGAGTCATTATATGTGTATTTGTATTTCTTATGTACTAACTTTTGAACTTTTCATGCATTTAATAATTTTGGTGTAATTCTGAATAGTATAATGTTAAAGGCTGTGTTCAAATAGCAGTATTAAATAGAACAAGGGAAATACCTTTAAGCAAGTAGCAGGTTTGTACAGAATATCAGCAACGTGATTTATGCGAACTCTAGGAAGTCAATTTTAAACAATTGCAGAAAAAAACCGCTATTATTTTGTATTGTTGAGAAACTGTTCTCTCCTTTTCAGATAAGCATTTTGTCTGCTTTTATTTTCTAGGAATCTTTTATTTTTATCCTCTTGGAGGGAAAATTTGCCTTGCATGAATCCTCCGTTTATTTTCTTTGCATTGTCTTTTCATTAACACGTTCTCAAATAGCTGTGTGGATGTGGAGCTGACTAGCTTGTATCTTGTATCTGTGGATATCTCCGTAACCCATCTGTGCTTATGATGCACCAGGTCCACCTGGATTGGGTAGGAATTACATAATTGCAGGCAGATGTGTTGGGCCGAACTTGTGACGTGGGGGAGAGCAGACGCTGTTCCTCTGTGCGGAACTCTTCCCTCGACCTGGGGCTGATGCCATCACATAACGATGTGTTTCCTGTGTTTGTCTCCTCGTGTCAATGATCTTCCTCTGCAGGACCTCATCCTTTACTCAGCCCGCAGTGATTTAATTGAAGCTATTGTCTGGTGCTGAGTACATTCACATTGAAGTCCTCCTGGGAGCACTGAATAATACATTGAATGTTTTGCTAAGGGAACCTGGGTCTTATTTCGTATCAAGAGTGTGTTAAACATATGCAGGAGCATGAAAATGTGTGGAGCAGTGACCTGTTACACTTCAATTTGTCCCATTATCCTATGACTGTAGTTGTAATGACTGAACTGCAGCTGATCGAAGTGTATGTTTAGGGAAGGAATAATCTGCCATTTCATGATTAACCTCTTTTCCTACACTGTGGTTTTACCAGCAGTTTTGGAAAGTTGATTCTTTTATTGATAAGGCATGGTAAAGCTTGATCAGTTTGCAGTTAATGTAATTTTTTCATTTTTTTGTTGTGTAAATTGCTGTAGTTGGGGGTTTTTTTGGGGGGTATTTCTGTATATGTGATTATTAACTGAGACTTAGTAACTGGTCATTGAGGTTTTCAATTTTGTGTGCTGTGAATGGAGAAGTGTACTAAAATCCATTGCAGAGCTGTCACATGTAGATTTGACTATTTGGGAGCCTTAATCCATCTTCCTTCTGTTGAGGTGGGGTCTGCTGCTTCATGTTGCCCTTGTAGAATCTTCAGAACGGTTTTGGAGATTGTTAATGGCCACAGTTACTCCAGATACAGACATCCTTCAGCATGGGAATCCAAAAATAATCCAGGTTGGAAGCTATGCCTGGTGGTCTAATCCCACCCCTGCTGGAGCTGATCATACTAGTTTGGGGTGTTTAGGGCCTGGCCACTTCAGTCTGGAACATTTGAGTATCGGGATTCTGCAGCCTATTTGGGCGACCTTTTTCAGTGTTTGACAAGAAAGTTGTTTTTTTCAAGTACTTAGTCAGCTCTTTTGGTTTTGGCCTTTTTGTCCATTGCCTTTCACACTCTCACTGAGCACTTCCCAAAAGAGCCTTGCTCTTCCTTTGCCCAATCCCACTGGACAGCTGAAGAGAGCAATGAGTTCTCCCCTCAGCTCTCTCTAGAGATATAGGACACTAGAGAAGCTGCTCACCTGCATTCCTTCTGTCTTGGCCAGAGTGTGGATTTTGGGTGAGAGTATGGAAATATCCCTCCACACCTATGGAAATCTTGGCTTGTTTTGTAAGTCTGATGCTGTGAGGTTCAGGTGGATCAGAGACAGTGATTCCCAGAAAGAAAGTGTTCATGACTCAGATTAGATGCTGAAATCTGCTAAGCCTGGAGGGAAGACAGAGTTGGCTCCTCCCTCTGATTTTGTATCTGTGAAATAGCTGCGAACACTCTTGGGAAGCAACTCATTGCAGAGGAGGCAGCTTGACAGATGGAGTAAAGCAAAAAAAAGGTAGGATTAGTGAAATCGAAGGCATTGGAAGTAGCAAAACCAAGAGTAAAGTATAGGTGGTGCAGATGCAAAGAGAAAGTTGGAATTACTGTGTGTTGGGCAAGGGAGCTCAGAAATTACTCTACATGTCTTAATTGGCTCGGGCTTTCTCTTTTTAATTCTGAAGTAATGTGTTTGTGGACCAGTTAAGAGTGAAAAAATTAATACAAATATTGCAGGAGAGGCATCACGGATACTGTGGAGTTTGGTTTCTCTGGAGTGGAGAGGGGAAGATTATTGGTTGGAGGGGGAGGAGTTGTTCTGCTTTTTCAGCCACTGCTTTGAATAATGAAATATTTATTCCCTTGGAGAAGAACAGCTGAAACAATAGAGCTGTGTTTATAGAAAAATGGTCATTTGTCCAGACTCTGATTTCTGGTTCATCAATACCTCTTTGTGAGAGGTACTTCCTTCAAATATGCCTTTGTTTCCAATGGAATGCAACCAGGGGCGTATAGTGCAAGGAGTCTCAGTTGGGCTGGCTTAAACAAACAATAAAACAGTGCAAAGACTGAAATTAAAATGTATATATTTGTTCTGTGCCATGTTCTATTCATTACCTGATTGGAGCATGAAGCAAAACAACACATCTTGGAGCTTCCAGCTGGCTGAGCTGTGTATCTGTACAGCAATGTTGCATGTGTTTTAAAACATGATTAAAAAGGCAGTTGCCAAGCTCTTCCTATGGTTTATTTAACAAGCTTCTGAATGGTGGGAATAACCAGCAAAGCTCTCAGTTCGTGCTTGTTTATAAGGACAAACACCAACTTTTTTCCTTTTTTCCCCAGACCGCTGAGCCCAGTGATCCAGTGTTATGCTTGGAGGGACTATGGCAGGTGGTAAGTGAGATGGCTTCAGGTCACTACGAGTGTAATTCATCTCTGTCCCAAAAATGACATCTGCTTGCCCAGAGGGTGCTCTAGTCTATTTTCTTCTCTCCATGCCTGGTATCCTTTGCTGGAAGCAACTGAGAGCTCGGGATATTTATTACCACGTCATTGTTCGTCATGTCCCTGTTGTGATGACAGGGTGTGTTAAGGCTCCCTTTCTCTGCCAGGGAACCACAGTGTGGCCTAGATGGCAAGTTTAATAACATAAGGGCATGTTTTTAGTTTGATTTGTGGTGCTTTTTTTCTCTCCATTCTGATGTGTTGACCTTGCCCGGTTCTCTTGAAAGCACCATCTAGTGGTACAAGCTCATCAAGAAATTAAGGAAGAGGTTCTGTTGCATCTTTCTGGGATAAATCAATCTCTTGTTTTGTTTTTGCTAAAAATGAGGCTCAAGAGCATTTGTCTAGATTCCCCTCCAGCCTAGTTCACATTTGGAAAACAATTGGCTGCATCCCACCTCTGTGGTGTCTTTTTAAAAACTTTTTTCACAGGAGCTTAAGTCAAATGGATTCATCTCCAAGAGGTGACCAATGATAAGTATAAAACATGATTGCTGTGTTAGAGAAACAGGTGGTACTGCACCGTGGTCTGCTCTAGAGGCAGAGGTGAGTCTGCAGGAGGGATAGGTGGAGGAGAGCTGCTGTTCTGACAACTGTTTGGGGGTTTTTTCCAAGTGGTTTATGCATATTTTGGATACAGCCAAGCAGTAAGATGTAAGGATATTTCCCTTTCTGCAGCAGGAAGGGTGGCGTTCAAGGAACAATGCATGCAGAGTTAAGCAGGATGGGAAATAAGGACAAGGATGGCAGCTGCAGAGAGACAGAGACAGCTTCTGCCACCTATTGCAGAAGCAAGCACCGTGGGATACAGGGATGGAAGTGACCCAGAGCCAGAAAGTAAGGAACTGTAGGAATGGTAAGTTGTGGAAAATATGAATGTGTAGTCACTGAATTAAAAGCAGCTGAATACAACAGTGCTCATGTGTGAAGAGTCCATTGAGAAGTCAGGACAAGTCATCAAGGAATTTGTGAAATGACTTGCACACATTGGTGACAGGGCTGGCAGTAGTTGCTGTGTTGTGTCCATATGACAGCCTGGGTTCAGCAGGATGGACATCATTGTGCCAATAATTTATTTGTTCTGGTCACTGAACAAAACACAAATACATGCAGCACAGTGAAATGAGCAATATTTTGTTTTGACTACTTATTAGTGTTCTTGTAGCAAAACAAAAGAGATGTTCATGAACAGCTAAATTTCATTACCATTGACAACCACAGTGATGGGCAGATGGTGTCACACCTTGCTGTCTTGCCTGGATTGAATGCTTTCTGTGACTGATAATGGGATGATCTCTCTTGGAAAATTTCTCTCTCCCTCCCAGATGAACACTACCTGTCCTTTTTATTGTCACCATGTTATAGAGCACCAGAGGCATCTTTCAATTTCCTTTAAAATACCAAGGAAAAAGTGTTTACTGATGCCCAGTAAATATGCAAATATGTGAGGGCAGCGTCTTGACAGATCCATCATAAAAGACTTGTCCTGTAGTGTGGTATAACCTGCTTGTTTGAGCATCTTTAAATAGAAAGGGAATTGAAATTCTCTCCTTTTTGGCCTGTGATAATGATACATAATTACTGAGATGAAAACAATGCCTTTAATGTTTTTGATTCTAGAAGTATTTTTGGCCTAACCTCATTCAGTTTTCAACCGATAGGAGGTTTGTGGTAAAATCAAGAATCAGAAATGAAAGAAAAAGTGTTGCTCATCAGTGTTATGCTTCCCTATAAAGCTCTTGGTTACAACAGAGCCAAGATGGTTTTTGAACAGACAACTTAGCTTCAAAGATACACTTAATAAGCAAGAGGGACCGACTGTTTTGACCATAGAGGGAATGACTGTAGACTGATAATGAAGGTGGGGCAAATGGGTTTGTGTGTGTGTGTGCAATGCGTAGCAGTACCACCATTTAATGCATGGCATTAGCAACATAAATTACATCCCATTTTATTCCATATTGCGACAGTCTCTGCCAAGAAGGAAACACAGAATGAGAAAATCTACGGACTGAAACGGGGAGGACAGTGGGCAAGTTGTGGGAATGCTTCATACCTAGAACATTGCTGAGGTAAGTGAAAGTTAAGTATGTGAACCTTGCCAAAATAAAAGCTACCAACTCGTGTTCCAAAATTGCAACATCCTAGTAGATGAAGTGTTTTTTTAACTAGTGACACAACTAGAAAGAAACAAATGCTAAAAGCTGGGAGATAGGATGGGATTCAATTTGCATTACAGAAAGGGTCATGTAGTCTTGCATTATCAAAGTATGTGTGAGAAAAAGGATTGATTTAGATACCAACTGTATGAGATGGGAAGCTGCAGTTAATGCTTGGAACTTCCTGTTGTAGACAGGTTATATTTACCTGGTCACGTTTGAGAACATCTGGGGCCTGCTGCAAAGCAGGTTAGCCCTGAAAACCGAGGAACTCCACTGGTATTGTACTGGTGTTCTGCTCTTGGTACACCACGCACATACAAAAACCCCAAACAAAACATTAAACCCACAAATATTAAAAACAGAAACAAAAAAGCCTGGACCCACAAGCCAACAAACCCAAACACCACCAAAAAAAA
>VZTG01002805.1:55778-145263 GCA_013397845.1 Melanocharis versteri | reverse complement strand
ACCAAAAAAACCCCCCAAACAAAAAAAAAAAAAAAAAAAAACCCCAAACAAATACTATCAAAAATACCAGGAGAACCGCTTGCTTTATAAGGCAGAATCATTTGTTCTAGCTACATACACTTGCTGATTCTGACTAGGTTAAAGACTAAATAAGAGCAAGTAATTTGTTTAAGGCCTTTTATGCCAGCGAGGTAATCACTGCTGCTGTCTTTGGTTGTGTTTGCAAGTCAGTCAAATTTTTTTTTTTTTATTTAGTCTGCATTGATTTTCACCGCTGTGGTGGAGTTTTCAGTACCTCACTGGCACTCATGCCATCGTGTTCTAGTTCATGAATAAGTGGATTTCCCAGTCATAGTTGTATTAGAGTTTTGGGGTTTTTTGTTTGTCTGTTCTTGGACTGTTTTGTGTAATGGCTGTCAAATTACTTTCTTTACTTTCCATAATGCTGCTAATCTTCTTTTAGAAGGGAAGATGGGACACATTGCCCTGAGTCTCATACCACTATAATGCAGCTGGGCTAACACAAATGTTGGCTGTCCGCTGATCTGATTACATGAGCTGATGGCTTTTAAAAGAGGGGGTTTATTGGCAAAGGTCTTCCCAAATGTGATCTTAGGGGTGGTTGTGTACAGACTGACATAAAAAGTGCACGTATGGCTATTTCGAGGGGTAGTGATGCAATATATCTGTATATTTCCATTCAAAAATGGGTGAACCTGCAGAAATACCTTGGTGCTATCTGCCATGTAACACGCTGAAAACACCTGTGTGCCGAGCAAGAAAGCAGCGTTTGTGCCATGAGAAGTTAATTGGTAAGTAAGGTATCATTTTCTGAGCTGTAAGCTCCTGAAGCAGTTTCAGCTTCTGTACCCAAAAGCCTCATCAGATGGATGATATCTTGCATGTGTGTCATTGTGTGCAAAGGGTTTCCTTTTTCAGCTTCTGGAACATCTACATATAGGAGTCTGTACTTTTATTGTGGTGCTGATGGGACATGAATATTCCCTTTTACATATCGAGCAGAACTCACACGTGATCCCATCATAAAGTTTCACATTAGGCAAGAAATTTGTGCGTGCTCAGTCACCTTATTCTGGTATTTTTCAGTCTGTGTGAGATCTTTCACTGAGTCTTCTGTGCCCACGGGTTTGTTTAACAAGGCTACCTGTCCCTACGAGCCTGACCTGTCTTAGATGGCCACAGCAATATAATCACTATCTCAATTTACTGCGTAAATCTTAGACTGGTACAGCTTTTGGGACATGTGTCTGCATATCTCGCTCCAAAGAGCCTGCAAGCTGTCTGAGGCACTGCCTTGCAAGTGCATGGCAATAAAGGAGAACACAGAACTTAACTTGGAAATTTTATTAGGTTCAACCAAAGGATTTGGGGCAGGATAAGCTGGTTTAGTTTTTAGCGAATGCACTTTTCTTCTTACAGCAATTTCAGGAACAGAACTCTAAATTGGATTTAATAAAATGCAAGAGCTTCCAGCATGTGATTTTCCAGGTAAGTTGTAGGTCCGTGGTCATTGTCTTTAGTATGAGGTGCTCGCACGTGTTTTTAGATGTACATATAAATTTTGCATGTTTTGTGGTTTTCCTCTGTATTTCTCAAAGTTTCTCCAGTCAGAGTTGTTACTATCTTGGTATAAATGAGAAAAATATCTTCATTTGTTCTTGTTCTTCAGGGGAGTGCTGTGAAATGTGTGAAGCATTATCCATATGGTTTCTCCATTCCTTTGTAGTTTCTCTTTTTATTATACTCAAGATATTTCTGTGCCACTTAATTTTTATTTTGTCTGTTTATTCTTTATTCTTCTTCCAGCTCAACGCATCTTGCTATTGGTTGCATTTTAACTTTTATGATTACTGTCAGTTACAAGTTATAAGTGTATTTTATGTGTAAGTGTCAGTGTATAAATATATGAACATTTGGGTCCAGATTATCTTTTTAAACAATCTTTCTCTCCCCTTCCTTCTGAAACATTGTGGTAAGTGAAATTAGGATGAGAATTTAAACACAGAACCATAAAATTGGTAGTGACTTTTTTTGTGAGATACTGGCATGATTTCAGTGAGGGTTAAATGTGGGCTTAACTCTGGTTTGGCGCAGAGGCAAGCTTCCTGCTATAATCCATTGTTTTAAATATCTCTTAGACTCTGCAGGGGAACAAAAGGGTTGATATGTGATACTGTGTAAGGAATACTGCAGGAACAAGCTCATGTGAGCCGTGCTGAGCATTCAGACTGCCTGTACAATCAATGTTCAGGGGCATCAGGCCCTGGGTACCGCAGGCATTTCTCTGGCTTTTCAATGACTGCTGTCTAGTCTGCCAGGGGAACTCACTGTGAATCAAAAGCATGTTCTGGACAAATATTTCAGTTTCCTTTATTTATGGTAGAGGACCAAAAGCGTGCTAAACACGGTTCTCTTCATCTTCATGCTTGAGGTGCTTCCTCTTAGGCAAAACTTACTGGATTGTGTCATAGCTTGGCATTTGCCTTGGCAATCAATGCCAGCCTGACCACGGTGGCTGGGCTGGATGCTGCCCCAGACAGGCGTGGGGGTGTCAGTGCACTGATAGGCATCTCTGCTAGATTCATATCCCAGCTCAAGCATCATCAGGTTAAGGGTCATTAGTGTTTGCCTGTGTCTGGGCCACTGGATTCACAAGTATGCCTCGGAAGCCATTTGTCCGTGTGCCAGAGTCTTGTGAGGACTTAGAGCAGAAGCCTGACGTGCACTACTTACTCTTTGCTTGATTGCTTGGAGGAAAAAATGCCTAATACATACCTGCCCCCCTCTCCACAAGTGTTACTGTGGTACAGTCATGGCTTAGGAAGTTCATATATTTTTGATTGAAGCTATATTATCATGCATAATTCGAATTGCTGACTCCGTGTGCTTTGGTGTATGTTGCCTTTGGTATACGAATGGTAAAATCAACAAGCCTGTAGCTTAAGTTCAAAAGGCTCCAGGTCAGAACTCAGGAAATAAAGTTCCAGTTTATTCCTTTGCCAAGTTTTTGTGACTCATTCAGCTTACTTGATCTTTTACTATCTCAATTTACTGCCTTGGAAATTAGCATGAACCCAGTTATTTCTTCCCTAGACTTTTTACAGCCATTGTTGAGGCATAAAACATAATGACTAATTTCTTCTCCTTAGTAAGATTGGAAAGGAGTGCTATTAACTTTGTGGTGTCATTCAGAAAAGCTACTGAGGAGAAAAATGCCAAAAGTGGAGGTGGGATCATCATCTGTGTATTGCATAGAGATTCTTGTCAGTGTGTGACAGGAAGAGATCACCAGACAATCAAAGGCTGTGTCAGCTTTATGGAACTGACCTTTTGGAGGTCTGCTTTCAACACTAGGAGATTATTCTAGATATGTAACTACTTTGTATTTTCACTGCTAAATGGCATTTACTTGTTTAAAATGTAAGGTGACCAAAACTAAGAATCCAGGGGTTTTGAAGTTATTTTATTGGAAAGCAACGTGATGCTAAAATGTTACATCTTGCACTTTCTCTGCTGAACTGTAATGTTAAGGAGAGATTTTTTTATTTAAAATCTGGGTCGGGAATGTGGTCAAAGATGTTTAAAGCGAAGTCAGGCAATGATAGTCTTTGGTATTAGGAAACCTTCTCTGTGCTGGCATGCTTTAAGAAAAGTTGACTTGGCTCTGTACAGGAAGTGTATGAAGCTATTCCTGACCTTTTCCAAGGTGTTAAGCACTGGTGGGACCATGCCTTGGATACTGTGTGCAGCTGTGGGCTCCTCAGCACGGGAGACACATGGACCTCCTGGGGGGTGTGCAGCCAAGGGCCGGGAAGGTGTTTGAGGAAATGCACCCTCCTGTCTGTAGGGAACTGCTGGGAGCACTGTGGCTCTTCAGCCCAGAAGAGAAGGCTCAGGCCTATCTCCCCAATGGACAAATACCTGTAGGAAGGGTGCAGAGGAGACAGAACTTGGCTTTCTTGGCTGCTTGGTGCCAGAGCTGGAGCCACTGGGCACAAAATGAAACCAGGGAGTTTTCTTCTGAACATCAGGAAACACTTCTCTGCAGTGAAGGTGATGGAGCACCAGCAGAGGTGTGGCATCCACTAAGTCGCAGCCAAATCTGAGAGTAAGCTGGGACAACACAAAGTACCCTCCAAAGGCAGCAGAGCATGACTTTAGGAGTTCCCTTCCAGCCTCAGCCCTTCTGTGATGATGTTAATGATTCATGAACTGAGACATCACAGGACCAAATCAGTTATGCTTTGAAGGTTTAAGCTCTGACTCTCTGCCATAGCTCTACTAAATAGATGTAGTAGTGTAGGGAAGTGTGACCTAGCCACTACCCATAGCTAAAATGATACTAGGGCTAGGAATATCGGGTTAAGTTACCTCAGTTCTGTGAAACTGTCAGTCAGTTACTTTGTACATTTATGGAAAAACATTTTTTATGATGCTTATCAGACTGAAAATTAAATTCTTTTGGGTGAAGAGGGCTGATGTCAGGAGAATCCAAGTAACTTCTGTCTGGAGCTCTGCAAGCTTTTTCATTAACTTGTGAGAATTCTAACTTGTTCTTCCTGCTGAAATAAATCGTATGCGTTCTTTAGGCCTATGAAGAATAATTGTAAGAATTTAATAATCCAGTATGCAATTGAAATCTAAAATCCCACCCATGCTATACTGTTTCATATTTTTCTACTCAATGGGATGTTTTAGATCAGTTTGAAAGGCTTTTGTTGTCTGTTTTCTGTCCCTGACTTCACTATGTTGTTAAACACTGTGCACTCCTTACTAGATAGCAGGAAATAGCACTGCTCAAGGTTTTCCAAACAGCAGATGTATTCTAATGTCACTCATTAACCAGTCATAGGAGCCATTAAAAGCCCACTTGCCATTTACACAGCGCTGTTCCTCCTAGGCAGGACTCTGAGAACCCTTGAATTTACCTTAGCTATGACTCCATAGAGAAATCTGTCGTGTTTATGCCTGGTAAGGGACAGATTATTAAGTAAAGACTACAACTGTAAGTGTCCTTGTGAATATAGGAAATAATATGTATTAATAATGAAAAATAATAGGAAATCATAGATATGATTGTTCTGATCAGAAAACCCCCAGAAAGCAGTATTTAGTCAGGCTGTTTGAATAATGAAGACTATTGTTTAGATTTTCTTAGGGCAGTTATTGTCTAAGGAGTATTGTGGTGGTGCTGCCTTGGGTGCCTGGCTTCATGATTTTGTTCTCATGTTGCTTCTTACATAGTAGGTTTCTGTTACGTGTTACAAATTGATGTAGTCCAAGAACTGAACTGGCACATTGTTTACAGGAAGTGCTTCATACTTGCCTAGATCCCAAACTGATGATGATTTAATCTCTTCTGGAAAGGAGAGAATATATAGCACTATGCCATCCAGATATCATGGGGAAAAAGGGATTTTCTTTTCTGGTTTTTTGACCTTAGGAAATTATTAATGAGAACTCATTCAGCTGATCTAATAAAACTTTTCTATGGAACAGCTGTGAAGTAGCAGCCCTGAAGATTTCCAAATGAATGTAAATACAGATGAGATATTTAGCAGCTTCCTTGAATTTGTTCAGTTGGAAAGGCACACTTAGTGGGAGGATGAGCAATTAAACCAGAGAGATTAAGTACTTGTAATTCTTAGTTTCTCCTTGTTTCTGAGCTTGCCAGGGAGTTTCCAGGGCAAGCTGAAGTAAATGATGATGGCGAGCGTCAAGCAACTTAAACCACTGGCTGCTTTGGTAGTGATGACTTGTTAGCTAGCTACACTATGGGGAAATTGTGTTTATGAAGAGAATTTCTGACAGCAAAACCGGGATCATAATGTTCTGAGTCCTTTTTTATTTTTTTCCTTATTACAATGAATTCCCCTTCTTTCAAGATATTTAGTAGCTGCCTACCTGGTTTTAGTTTACTGGTGTTTGGCCCATGCAAGAACACAAGCACATTTGGTCTAGGCACAGATGAAGAGCTGGTTGTAGCAGCAAACCATCACACGGAAAGGTGTTAAATCATCTTGAAGATTTTGGGTTCTTTAGGCCTATGCTGGGTGATTTTCACAGCTCTGTGTCTCTGGCCTTGCATTAACTTTTGTTGTTCATTTTGTGGTAGGGAGAAGCATCTAAGAATGTTGACGTTCAGGTTTTCTGTCCCTCTATGGACATAGGTGCACACAGACTTCAGTACTGTACTCTCAAATACTCTGGATCCACTAAAGGAATACATGTTCAGTAAAGATTGTGGAACAGAATGACTGTTAACATTGTAAAATATTTGTCAGATGAGTTTAAAAGCAAATAAGAAACATTGTCTATTTCTCCCCAACAAACTAGTTTTTCATGTGAGGCTTTTATGACCAGGTCTCCTTGTAATTAAAATATTATATATATTCAGGGAAAATTTGGTAACTTGCCTGAATACCTCTTAGAAGAGTAACAGGCTTGTGGGGTAGTAAGTTGGAAGTAGAAGTACCAACTTGGCTGGGAATAGATCTAGATGTGGTGAGGAGTTGTCCAAATGGTTTAAAAAAATGTTATTAAAAATTACTGAAATATGGCTTTGAATAAAAAGAGGTTCTAAATTTTTTCACCTGCTCAGACCATTTGGTTGTCTAAGGACACTTAGTGTTCACAACTTTGGACATCTGATGGTGATCTTGACTGTTGGAAAAAGTCTATTCCCCCTGTCCAAAAAAAAAAAAAAGAGAAGCCATCTCTGTTTACCTCAGCAAGGCTTCTAAAGCTCTCTCTCTAAATGTCACAGTGTTTTTAGGACGCCCTTGGTTTAATACAGACCTCTGACTAGCTCATTTAGCCTGCCCTGCCCAGGATTTAGAGCTGTTGGAGGAAGCAAATCAAACTGTCGTTTCAAAGGTGTAATCTGACCTTGACTGTTCATGAACTGTGCTTTCATGGGTGTTGCCCACTACACAGCAGAGAAGTCACCAGGGGATATTCTCTTATCTCTTGCATTTCGTTCTTAAACTGTACTTCTGCTTTTTGCTGCACAGATTTCCCTTTTCAGGTCTAGTTCTGGGAGTTAGCTGAAATAGTGCTATCTCAATATCTGCTTTAAAGATGGGAATGTAGATATTTGTAATAAAAAGGTGCTGTTAGATCTATACACATGGTCAAAAGTTTTGGTATTCCCCCAAGTTAGTGGCACAGAGCTTTCCTGTGCTCCTGCTTTGCTGTGAAGTAAATTAATGAAATACAGATTGTCTTAGATATCAATATAGTTAAGCAGGAAAGTTTAATGTGCTCTTGGCTTGAACTGTTTTGCTGTTAGACCTGTAACTACCAATAATATTTTAAAATTATTGTTCTTTGATGTGGTCTTGAAAAGATTTTAGAAAACAAGTATTGCTTTGATGAGCAGAACAGCCACATCTAGCAGAACTCCACTTAAACATGGGATTCTTCTGAATAATGTACCTTTGCTTTGCATCTTTTTCCCATGCAAACTAAAAGCACTGCTTATCCAATAGAAGTAATTTCCTCATCTCCTGTTGCTGTTGGAAAGAATGAATATGTTCCCTCTACAGAAGTCCCACAGTGGCCAGGAAGGTGCTAATGGCTTGCTGAGAGTCCCAAGATCCTGGAAAGTACCCTTTTTAGGCATTGTTTGGTGGGAAAGAGAGGTGCAGAATTAAACAAGAAATTGAGCAGGGGTGACAATTAGCACCTACCTTTCCCTGTCCACGGAAGACTATCAGATTTGGGTTTATCTCCTGTGAACAGGGTCTGTTTTTAAAACGGTGGTGGCCCCTCCTGGCACCACAAGCTGCTTTTAAAGTGTCAGAATATTGTGGCATGAACTGGCTTTCATGGCCGTGAATTGGCTTCCCCTGTCACTCTCGTGAGTGTTATCTTGCTTATCAGAGATAAGGCAAGGCTGATTCCAGAGGTACAACAGTGCAGAAGGTGAGGCTGGGGGAAAAAAAAGCCAGCTTCTTTTCTTATGGGTGAGCAAATGGGAGTTGTAATGCACTCTGCTGTCTGTATGGAGCACCAAGTGTTATCCCGGGGCTCCAGGGCACGGAAACTGCAGCCTGGGGAGTTCCTGCATCCGCGGAGCTGCCGGCACCGACCGAGGGCACGCTGCTAGCCCCAGGGAAGCTGTGTGCCGAGGGCCTGCCTCTGAGCTGTCCTGGGAGTTCCACATCCAGGCAGGAATGGGGATGAGATTCCAGAGATGTCTGGGGGCACTGCTGCTGCACCCCTGCTATTGGCAGATCAAAGACAGCCCCTTCCTAAAAGGGAGTTTTCTTCCTGCGATTTTCTTCCACAAGGGAAAGCCATATATGCAGTTAAATTTTATGATCGTGGGGAAAAAAAATCAAGATTATAACCCCAGGGCACAAAGTTACGGCTTTTAGTAATGCAGTGCTTGAGGCAGGTGAGCTGTACAGCTGTAGCAAGGCATTTTATCTGTACGACAAACAGCAGAGATTTAATTGTAAACCTTTTCCTTGGCGTTTGGGGGGGTTGGATGGGGGTTTTTTGGGAGGGTGAGGTGTGAGGGTAAGAAAAAGAGCAAAATAACCCTGAAGGTGACTCATTGTGACAAAACTAAACGGTTTCTACTTTGTTAGTTTTCTGTTGGACGTTTGTTCCCCCGTACTGGCTGTTTGGCATGTTTGCATTCCCAGTTACTTTAGTGCATAGAAATTGAGTAGAGACGCTATTATGCCTGAGATGTAAGATCTCATTTTAATGAGTAACTTATTGTACACTTTACAGTTATTACAGAGATTAATCTGTCAGTTAAAAGCCAAAGTACAGCTCCTAATTTTCTATATTGCAGCTCTGAATCTCTGATCTGATGGTGGACTTGTAGTTTTATTGATCAGCTTAGTCATTTCTCTGTAACCATCCAAAACCAGTTTCTGAGTGGCGTAATTGTACAGAAGTGTTATATTCTTCCTTTCTACAGTCCCAGCTGTCTAGCACATTTGTTTTTGGGGAACCTCAGTCTCCAACCAGAATTCAGTTCATGGTGACAGAAGTAACTGTTTCATTTACAAATATTGCTGGTGTTGGGAAAAGGGGAGGCAGGTGTTAGCTGTTGTTTGGAAGAGTAGCCTGGTGAATGTCACGGATCTAGGTGATTGTATCACAGGATGTACGCCCTATGTGTGGTGTACTGTATTTTATTACTGCTTAGTTTGGTGAAATAAAGATAAGTTTATGTGGAATATATTAAATATAATATGTGAGTAATTGCTGTCTGATCTCAGATGGAAATATTAAAAGATGCCTTATTTTCCCTCTGTTGTGAGTTGGTCAACTTCTGAGCTGTTGTCCTTAATTTATGGTCAAGAAATTTTTCTTACTCTTGCAGAGTTACTGTAAAACCAGTGTAGGTCAAGTTAATAGGAAATTATAGATACAGCAGCACTTGGGTTCCAAGCACCAGCAGCAGTGTGCAGGATAGTGAAAAAATGATGCATATTGGATTCTGAAGTCCTGGTTGTTTCCAAAAGGTCCACACTGAAACAACAAATACATCCCTTCTGAAAGCTCAGTCAGGCATGCACCGGGAACTGCTGTCACAGCAAGAAGAGCCTAATTTGAACAGCCTGAGTAGCACAATTGCTCACAGCATTGCAGCAGCCTCGAGGTCACTCCTCAAGGTCTCGCAGCATCATTTGGTGTAGTTGGGCTTTTTCTTCCAAGGAATTATGATGTGTATGCAAGCTCTCCTGTATTGTCTGTATTAATAGTATTTGGAAAACTTACTACTTTTCAGAAAAACAGTTTGCACAGAAAATGGAGTTCTTCCTTCCCTGGGAGAGTGTGTATCAGTGCTTCCAGTACAGAGAGGCTGGCTGTGGGAATGGAGAAGAGAAACGATGGTTTTAAACTGGAAAGAGGGTAGTTTCAAATGGGATATGAGGAAGAACTTTTTTTTTATGAAGGTGATGAGACAGGTTGCCTAGAGAAGCTGTCAATGCCTCATCCCTGGAAGTGTTCAAGGCCAGGTTGGATGGAGCTCGAGGCAGCCTGATCTAGTGAAAGGTGTCCCTGCACACGACAGGGGGTTGGACCAAGATGGTCTTTAAAGGTCCCTTCCAACCCAAACCATGCTGTGATTCCAAGGACCTCGAATTATTCTATCCAGCCTGTGGGCTGCCTTTCTGTGGTTGGATTTCCTCTGTTTTCTTTACAAACTTTGCCATGGTGTCCAGCGTGAGGTACTTGGGATAGGTCAAGATCATGATCAATGCATAATTTATATCTATCAGGAGCAATCACTGACATAATTGCATTTAATTATTTCTGCAATTATGTGGTATTAAGGACTTACGAAGTTGCAAGGTAACAATTAAATGGAAGTTGTTTTCCCTGTAATTAAATAGCCAGTATTACTCTATTAAGTAGAATTTGAACCCTAAAATAGAAGCTTTTCTCCTTGACTGTGCTTTTGTATCCTAGCAAAGCAATATCTGTGTTCGGGAGTGTCTGAAGATGCAGATGAGAGCAAATTAGAAATAATTAATTTGTTTTAGAGATGCAAAAGTATGATGTATGTCTTCATTTCAGTTATAAACAAAAAATGTTATTTGAGGACTAAGCATGCTTAGTTAATGTTTAGAAGCCTTAAAGGCTTGAGGCAGTATGATCAAGTTGTTCGTATACAAAAACCTTGCTCAGTGTAAACGTTTAAAAAACTTCTAATTATTTTTACTACCTGTTTGGTTTATTTTTTTTCTGCAGCATGTTTCATAGGCTTGCATCTTATTAATGTTATCATTGCAGTAATAGCAGATACAGTTCTTGTCTCCTAAAAATGTGTTCATTGCAGAGCTAATACTGCTATATGCTCCTGTGGAAATTTTGTTTCTGTAACCCTCAATCCTTATGGGGATGTCCAACTGAAAGTTTGTGGCCTATGAAACTGAGAGAAAGTGGCATCTTCTCAGGTTCTCTTGATGTTAAACATATAATGCCCTGGTGTGCACGTAACAAGTGGTGTCCTGTATTAGATGTACATTCTTTTGTGGCAGTGGAAGAAGCAAATAAAGGAGGCCCAAAGAACTTGCTGGGCTTAGTGCTCCACAGCAAACATGCATTAGCCATGTTTCTAAAATCCAATCTATCTATTCCAGCCTAACTCAGATGGAATGGAGGCTGCTGAGGAATAGGAGTTAGCATTGTGGTTAAAAATAACAGCTTGTCGTTTTTACTGCTTTTCCCTCTTGGATAGGAAAATGACTGTCATTCCAGAGGGGCTATGTTGGTAATATTCTATACACAAGTACTGCTCTGTCTGTGTACATGTAATATTATAGATAACGATACATAGTATAGAATATGGTATGTAGGTTCTGAAAGGAAACTAATAAGGGAACGAAGATGGAAAGCTTCTGTTTCTGTCAGGAGAAGCATAATCCTCTGGGCATCACACATTTTAAAACAGGCAACCATAGATAAAATTATGCAATATTTATTTCTAGAATTGGTAAGTTGCTTGAGCTGTAATGGAAGCCCACTTTTGTTCTTCTGACTTGTATTCAATCCAAGCTGATTCCTGGTCTCTTTCGAATTGTGTGGAGGCCATAGCAAGTTAAAATTGCGTGAGTGTCTTCTGGCAACAATGCCATTGTGCTGTAAGTGTGTACTGAACCCAGGTCCGGCGTGCTCAGCATCAGCCCAGAACTCCTAGCCAGAGTCTCAGCCTGTTGCTGATAGAGATGGCCCTGTGTAACGGGGAGCTGAATTTTCTCAGCTGTAACCAGAGCTCAAGATGACTTGCCAATGCTGTTTATAACTGTGCACTTAAGAATGGTCAGTGGCCAGAACCCAAGAATTGTTCTTCAGGGTTCATGGTCAGTAAAGCGAAAATGGGGATCCCAAGAAGAAACTTGTATAGTGAATGGCCCTGGAAAAGAAAACCTGAGGTACAAGTGGGAAAGGAATGCAGCATGTTTTTCCCCATAGAAGTTGGTGTTATTTTGTTTTTCCCCATAGAAGTTGGTGTTATTTTGTTTTTCCCCATAGAAGTTGGTGTTATTTAGGGGTACCTGAGGTAGGCTTTCTGGTGTGTGGCTTTTCTGGCACATGTGCTGTCTGTAATTCTAGTCTGATTTGACAAATAGATTTCTAATCAATCATATCTCAGTAGATTCTTTTCCCCCCCTTATTCATATTGTAACTTTGACCAGCATAGTCCAAAAATAGCTTATTAGCTGAAGAACTGTTATGTATAGAATGTTGTATTTAGTCCCTGGAACTTGCAGAATCTATTTTTTACAGCACTGCTTATGAATACATTTCAAATTACTGATACAAAATCAGTTGGTCTTTTTTCCCTGTTGTTTTTATCACAACCATGTGATTATGGAAGAAGAGTTACATGAAGCATGGCATGTCAGCAGTACTGCTTTATTAGGAGTAAAAATGTGTCAGGCTCTGAATAATATGAACTAAATGGGAGATGAGTTCTGCGAGAAGCTGATCCATCCTGATACTCACTGATGCAGTTCTCTTACTATCTAATCATTTGAGTGATGCCTGTGATTCAAGCACTAAGTATAGGCTGGGATTTTGGTTTCTGCTCCTTAGATGATGATGATGGGAACATCTGAGTCACAGGAGGTGCTGATAGAACAAGATGATATTTCTTCATTCCTTGTCCCCTGCCACCCCTCCAACTGCTCCTCCCCAAAAAGGACTCCTCAAAATCCATGTCAAGCATGGGGGTAGGGGGTGAGGCTGTGGAAACAGTACTATTGACTAACCCTGGAGTATATCCTGCATATCCTGCTGAGTGTCCTTGGGGTGGGCCTTATTGTTTCCTTGGGGAGTAAATACTCACTGGAAGTCAGTGTTGCTCCATGAATCACGGCTGGTTTGTAGCCATAGGACCTAGTACAGGAGGAGCTGAGCTCTCCTTTTTTCACTACTTCACAAAAAGCACCTTCTGCTAAGCAGTTTTTTATTCCAGAGAAGGTCGTGCCTCTCTCTACCACAGTTTTGTTTTGAAACAGAAGAATATTCACAGAAAAATTCATTTTCGGTTGTTTGCGAAGTTGGTTTCAACTATTTTTTCTGCCAGCTCTAGGGGAGAAAAAAAATAACAAGCAACTTCAGTTACATTAGGAAATATTATGAAACCTATTCATGACAGAAGCAGCCTAAACACTCTTGTGGTTTCCTTTTTACTGTGTTTTGCATTGTTCTTATTCAGAGTCCTAAACCATGAGTATAATTGGTTTCTTTAGTTTTAACACCTTCCCACTTCAACTCAGGTGAGGGGAAAAAAAAGGCAAAAGGAGTTTTCTTGAAAAGTTCCATAGCTAAGAGCAAAAAAATAAATAAGTATATTTGTGTTTTGGTTAAATCCACCCCATGTCTGGAGTTCCAGCAAGGCAAATGTGATCCATGTAGTTGATTTCAGTGTGGTTTTTGAGACTTACTGTGATGGGTGTTGAGGCTCCTTTGTCTGGCAGGGTTAATTCCTCTCTCCAGAAGTCCAAGATTTAAACCCCATGCTAAGTGCAAGTAGCCTAGAACAAAGTGCTTTGGTTCTGTGCTGGATTTTTTTTTTGTCTGACAACAAAGAAACACATTCATTTTGTAGAATGCATTTCTTTCACAGTTCTGGAAAAGCTCATTGTTTATTCATGAAGGAAGGTCAGGAAGGCCTGGTTAATCCAAGCATTTCTTATTTCTAATTTATTTCCTGAAAGGGATGAGTCTCGTCTTATCAAATAGGAAGATTCATAGGGAAAATGTGTGTGGCTTGCAGGAGGGAAAACAAATGGGAGATGCAAAGTGGATATGTGTTTAGAGGAATTTTAGCTATCAGAGCAGGTTCTATTTTTCAGTTGTATTTTCTTGTTCTTTTTGATCACTGACACCAATACCATTTGTATTTTCGTTTCCTTAAATGATGACGGATGAAGAGAGAAATTATACAGCAGGGGCGATTTGTGTGCTTTACCACTGTGCATTGGGAGAGCTGGTTGTAAACCTCTTCTCTAGAAATGTGATCCTGAGGTTCCACAAAGCTGCATGCTTTTAATCAGTGATTCCCCTGTGGAGGAAGGAAGAGGTGTATGGAGGAGATGCCATGGCCTCCAAGCTGCTTGGCACGCTGCAGTCTGCTGTTTCCTGAGCTGTGACTCTGATGGATGCGCACATTGCCTTTGGATTTGTCCCTGATGTAATTTATTGTAGCAACTGACGTGGCCTTTTTTTACCAAGTTGCTTCTTACCTTGTGTGTTGCCCTTAAAAAATTAAAAAGCCTATTAGATAGCTTAAATAATTCAATTAGAAGAAAGTATAGTGCCAGAATTCTTTCTCATACTAAAAGAAAACACCAAACTAAAGCAGATTTTGGCTCCCCAGCACTTCATCCTGACAAGGTTCTAGTGCACTGTGATAAAACTTTCCATTCTCAATTATTAAAATGCAGTTAAGCAGCAATTCACAAGCGTTGCAGAACACCATCTACTGCTAATAACTTGTTTATAAGAGAATGTGTTAAGGCTTCAAGGTTAATGGAAATGTAGCCAATAAATGCTGATTTATTTGATTGTATTTTTTTAAGGCAGCACTGAAGCAGTTTTCTTATTGACACTATTAGTGCAGCTGCCTCTGTTTTGATTTGAAGTTATTGTTCAGTGTAGCTGAGAGAGTGAACTGAGACACTGACAGTGTGGGAGTGTGCTCAGAGACAGAGATATCAAGTGAGCTATTTGAGCTGCTTATCAATTGTTAATTGTCTACTGATCCTTAAACCAGATACCTAAACTGAAAAGACCACTTTCAGCAACAGTTGCAAATTATATGGATGCTGTAGGTGTGCAGGCCCTACAACATAAGTGGGGTGCTAAATTTTTTATTACCTATTGCAGCTTTCATATCTGGGCAGTTCTAGTGCGGGCCTCCAAACCCAGTGTTGCTCAGAATTTATTTGTAATGAGAGGGTAACACCTGAACTGAAGCTGGATTAACAGCTGCATGTTGAGGAGTTGTCCATGAATATATTTATTTGGATTTCCCCTGTCAAATGCCCTTCCTCTAGAATAGCCCTGGAGTTGGAGGTGTTGCATGCCTTTTCCATAAACTGGGAGTTTTAGGTGCGTTTTCAGCTGTGTTGCTGTTAACGCTTCAAAGCAACACAGTGGAAGTGTTGGTCATGGTTACCAGTGATGTGGTTGAGGCTTTTTGGTGAGGGAGTTACTTGAATTAAACATGATACGGATGATGTATTTCTTGTTCAAGCTCCTCAGAACATCACCTGTTTGCTTTCAGTCCTATGGGATATTGTGCTTGTGTTGGGAGTCTGTAGTGCCAAGTTGAAGCAGTCCTTGATTTATGTCCCTGCATGCTTTCCACAGTTATTGTGTGTGCCAGAGGAGAGAAGCGCTGCTGGGAACAAGTTACATGTTTTGTTTTGTTTTGTTGGTTTTGTTTTGGTCTTTTTTTTTGGTGACATGATAGTTTCCCCAAAATGAGCCTGTGTGACTTTTTATGTTAAATAAAAAATGTACAACTTGTACATTTGGCAACTTGTACATCCAATGTTTTTGACAGAACTGTGGCAGTTTGGGAGAAGAATGGGAATGAAGGGAACAGCAGCTTGAAGGGATGGATCAGGCTGTGATCTTTCAAGCCATTTGCGTAGTCAGAGTCAGTCTAAGTCATCAATGACTGGGCTCCTTTCTACCCTTGCATGTCATTCTCCTGCTGCAAAGGCTGCTGGCTGTTCCTAAGGTAAAGACATCAAATTAAACATCCTCTCTCTTTTTTCCTTTTCCATTCTCATGAGTGATTCCTCAATCATAGTCAAAAACACTGGCCCTGGCACCTTTCCTGTCCCACAGTAGTTAGTCTGTGTGTGAGCCCCTGGTTTGGTGTTGATGCTGCTCTTCGCATTACACAGATAATCGGGAGCACAATGTTAGATCTGTGATGCTTCTGGATGCAGCAGTGCTTTTTGTCAAGTCACAGCACAAGCTGCTCTTCCCTGGTGACCAGACTAAAAAGCTGCCTTTCCTTGCGGTACATTAAAAGTCTATACAAATAAATAAGGAAGAACTATGCCCTGAATAACAACTTCATGGACAAAATAGCAATGTGACTGAAATTGGACTGATTTTCTTTTTGTTGGTTTGGGGTTTTTTTTGGAGTGAGTTCTTGTGTTGGATAGCTAGTTGATTTTTTGGAATGTGTGATTTGGAATTTTTTGAGGGTTTGTTTATGGTTCTTTTTGAGAAGCCCTGGATGAAACACTTGCAGCACATCTCCCACAACCCTTGTGATCTGCTTTTTTTGAGCTTTAGTTATGGGTGCATTCATTACTTTGGAAATTAGGAGCTGACATCTATTAACTCCAGCTTTGTGTTGATAACATTTTCCGTAGTCAGTACTATTCACTATCCCACATAGTATCATGAATTCTGTTATCTGCTTTTCTGTTACGTAGTTCTGGGTTTGACTGAAATCCAAAACAGTCTTCTTTAATGTGTGATGTTTTTCAGCACATGAGGTTGCAAATGCCAGCCTCATCTTTGTCTTCCACTTTGCCTTTTCCATTCTTGCATAATGAATTCACCCATTTTGTTATTAATTTTGAATCCAGTATATCCACAGGTTAACTCAAAAGGTTAATTAAGAACTTCATTTCTGTCCATATATTTGAAGACAGAACATTTAGCTAGTAAGGGATAGTTGCATTTCTGCTTCAGTTTGCATATTGTCTTACAGAATCAGCTGTATTTTAGCTTGGCTGAATACATTTTTGAGTCCTTTGAGTATAGCCCAAAACTCAGCCAATATTTCCTCCTGCCTGTGGTGTCATTTATCTGGTGGTGCTGAGGAGAGAGTGCAGCAACGGCACAAGCTACCGCTGTCCTGTTCCCGGTTAGATGGGATTTCATGCACCCGGGGAACTTCCCTCTGGGGTACCCAGTAGTGACTTGGTTTGCTTTACCACCCAGTACATCTTGGCCACAACTTGGTGCTTGACATGCCAAACAAGATTTTTTTTATCAGCTGTTTCTGGTAGTGCATCTTTTCCTGGTTTATCACTGTCATACCTGTGTTTAGTCAGTACATGCCTTTGCAGCTCTTCGCTTTCTCAATGATGGCTGGAGAGCTTTTGTTGCTTTATAGAATGTGTAAAACCAGGTAAGCCATTCTTGTCTGCCTCATTGCCGTTTGCATCTTCAGTCAGAACTGGGACCTTCAATACCAAGCTTATTTATCTGTACTGCAAGCAAGATGGACTGGCTGTAGGATTCACTACGTTTGGTTTTCTTGGGTTTCAGTGAAAAGTAGCAGTCAACAGCTAACGTGTCTTTTCTTTAAGTGTCAGCTTTCCCAACTTTTACTCTGTGCAGACTGCGCTGTCCCTTCTTTGATGTTTTTTCTTTATCTCTGTTAATTAGAATATCGAGTTTCTTGTCTCACTGTAATAGGCAAATATTTCCCACAAATTCAGATTTAAAAGTAAGCAGAAATCTTTCACAAGCCTCAAACTGATGTCCCTGTGATTTGCAGCAGTTTCCTAAGAGCCCCTTAAAATATGGATGTCGCTTGTTCTTATCAACAAAAGCTAGGAAACTGGCACTTATCCCTCTTCAAAAGAAACAATCTGCTAATTGCCTTCCCTTCTCCTTTGATCTTTGTGACCAGTTTTTCTTAATGTTGCGGGACTTCTCTGGATTCTGAAATGAAAGGAGGTGTCTTATAATCGGTCTTAATGCTCTGCATAATTCTTTTTCCCCAAAGAAACCAGTTCATAGCTCAGCTGAGCAAATGTGCTTAAAAACACGATCTGGGTCATCTAAACAATAAAGCAGCTGGAAATCAGCCTGTAGTTTTCCTTCAAAAGCAAAATTTAGCAAGTTGAAGCAGACCTCAGCCTGTGTATTCAGGTATGAGAGCTTTTGTAGCTCATTTAATAGTGTATCCTGATCTTGTCGTGTCCTCAGTAGCGAGGATATGGGCTGTCCATGGGTTCCACTCAGGTGCTGTCCACCTCCTTGCTTTGGCAGTACGGATGAAGTCAGAGTTGCTGACAGATGCATTTCCTATCACTCATTTGAGCTGAAGAGACACTGAATCGACATCTCAGGGCTACCTCACTGCAAAAAGCTGCGTCTTCCACAACGACACCTTTGTCCTTCAGTGTGCATTCAAGTGCTTTTGGAAAATGGTAGCTGAGTATTAAAATAGCACAAAGATCCTTTGAGCCTTCCACAGAAGGGGAAAAACCAGATTTAACATAAAATGATACAGCATTGTTTTCTTCATTTATTCTTTTCTTTTTCCTTTCAAACTTGCCTTTCTTTTTTATTGACATGGCTGCATTGTTGTTTGCCTATGCTCTGCTTGGTGTGCTGTATATAAAATTTAAAGCTATGTATGAGCAAGTCCCTTCCCTATGGCAATTGCAGCAATACACAATCCGGTTGAGATGTCATTCATCACTGCAAATAAAAGCATGACAGCTTACATCTCGGAAGCTGATCCTCTTAAATCCCTTTCTGGTCTAAGCCCATGTGTTTAATTTCACCTACAGCTGTTTTCCAGATGAGTTTGATTGAAAGCCTTTTCATTCATAACCTACTGCAAATGCAAAATTATAAATGCGAAGTTAACTTCTGCCCTTTTCTTCCTGTATTTAACTGTCTTTCATGAAAGCACTTTGTTCAGTCAGACGGTTCTGGAATTCAAGTTTTTCAATACAATGAGAGGTAGCACTGCTGTGTGGTGTTTCTTTAGGAGCACAGAGTGTGAGTTTGACAGGTAAGTATGTATTTTGAACAATTCCTGAGTGGCAGGCAAGGCATGGGCATAGCACAGTGGGGCAGAAGTGGATGCAACTTCCTTAGTGAATGAGGATCATCTATCTCTTGGTAAGCTGTGGAGAGTAAGCACTGTGGCAGTTTCTGCTAAGTGTGTTCTGCTGAGGGAGAAGTAGCAGTGACATTCCTGTGTGCTTGTTTCATCTCTGTGCTTCATGTATGAAATCAATGCCAAGTGTTGTAAGAAACACTTCGGTTTGTCTCAAATGGGGTTTACCAGTGTCACATTTGTTATAAATGGGTAAAGGAGCACTGCTGAGATGGGAAGTGGGGAATGCAGCACTGTAGATCAGTGAGGTGTGTACCTAACCCTGCAGATGGATGAATTTCTTGTGCTGCTCCCCAACACCAAGCATTTTCTTGTTAGTTGTTTAAAGTGCACCTCATTTCCGAAGAGTTGTCCCCCTAGAGCTCCTTTCTTTGCAACCCTTTAATGCACTAGAAGTTGTGGGATACATAGGATACCGTAATTAAAATAAACGTGTATATTGATAGTATTTACCTAAACAATTTGAAGTAGTTGGACATGTCCCATTCTAGTGGGGTTGCTGCATCCCCTCTGGTGTGAGCACTAACACAGCTTTGTGGAACTGAGTAGCTTTCTTTTCCCTATGACAGGATGAATTTGCTACTCTCTTCCTAATGGGATTCAGTCTGGAAATCAGGCTTCAATCAGTGGAGTTGATGCTAGGAGAAGAGTTATTTGCTTTAGGCGTCAGCTAAGCAAGTTATGAGTTAGTTAAGTGCATATTGCTTTAGTACAACCTTCTTTCTTGTGTCTATGTATGAGAGGCAGAGAAAATAGTAAACTAAAATGAAATTATTGCTTTACACTTGTACTATATGATTTGCTAATGGGCACCAAGTTGTGAATGTGATGTGTATGACTGAAGCCCTGTTTCTATCATAAAATGAGCCTATGGAATAGATGAGATGCTGATATTTATTGCTGCTGTTCTGCTTTCTTATGGTAAGACAGCTTTTAGATTTCCTAGCCAATAACTACCTTTACTTTAATGGGCAAAAGTTAAACTTAGGCTGTAGCTGAGTTCAAGTACAAGGTAATGCAGATTTTTTTTTTTTTTAATGCTTGAAGAGCTATAAGATTACATTGACGTTTCCCCCCTTTATTTTGTTACACTGCCTTGAGACATTCCTTTTGCTACATATCCACACATTGCTGTGCATCCCCTGAGTGATCTTAGAGAATTCTAAGCCACTGCCACAGGGATCAGTGTTTCCTTATGTGGCTCTATGGCTGGATTTTTTAAATTTCTTCTTTTCTGCAGTGAAACACCGTAAGAGCTGGCACTAGTAATTAGGCTACGAAACTTCTGTGGTAGTGTCTTGCATTTTGTCTGGCTTGCTTACAAAAGATATTTGGCACGGGTGAAGGTGCACAGCTGATGTTTTTTCCAGCTGTGAGTGCAGACAAAAAGCAGGTTTGAACTTGCAGCTGCTAGGCTTGGTGCTGCCATGTTACAGAGCTTTCAATACCTAGTACTAGGAAAAAAGAAGACTCAAGATGATGGTAACTTGGTACTTCTGTTTGCAGAGTAATTTTCAAGAAAGGCTGTGCTTTTTGTGATTTCTCTAGCGTAAGTCAGTGGCGTAGAAATGGGGTAACTCCAACTGATGATATCATTTTGGGGTGAATTAGTTCACCTGTCCTGGCTGGTTCCTTTGCTCTTACTAGGGTTAAGTTTTCATTAATATGACCAACATTTAGTTCAAGATCAAATTATGAACTGGAGTAGGTTTCCCAGTGCTCTTTTGCACTCGGTAGTGTAATAGACATATGTATCATGTGATGTTGGGCTTCTGCTGTTTTCATAATGCCAGTACAGGGGGAAAGGCTTTGAGAAGCCAGCTGGGGAAGAACAAACAAAACTCAGCTTGGAGAATGAAAGGGGCTGCAGATTTTAGAGATCAGTGATGAATTTGATTTGACAGAGCAGGAAAATAAATTTTGAAGCTGTGAGCCTCTAGAACCTGTTCTGGGTGTTGCAGTGAGGAGGAAAGGTAAGTGGTAACCACAGTAATGGTGGGGATGCTCTTCACATGTTGACTTCTGCTCTGGCTGACAGAACAGTTCTCACTCACTTGCCGCTGGAAACAGCTTAGGGACACCTCCCTTTGGTCTGTTGACCCCTACCTTGGAAACACCTGCATAAAGAGAGTTCTCTATGCCTGGGACAGAACTGGCAGTGCCCCAGGGAGAGCAGCCAACTCAGGGAATAGTTCTTACTACTGAATGGGAAGAACTCAAGAAGAGGAATAGCTTTGGTACGTAGGCAAAATGCTTGTTGCTTCCCATCTCAGGGCAGATGATACCTAGTTGGGATGATCCCAAAGCAGCAGGGGAGCATAAATATAAAAAGGCTGATTGGTTTGCTTATAAAGAAATACTGAACTGATTGAAAGAATAGTTAGAGGCACTTTCACAGACGCTTGGCTTCACAGCTCATAGGGATCTGTGACTTTTTGTAATGAGCATTTCTTACTTCATGGAATGATGTCTTATCATTAGATTCCAAGAGCACTTGTGCTGTGGATGTGGTCTGCTTTCAGACTTGCCAACTGGTTCATCAACTACACCTTGCCTCTGGAGAGCAAATGTGTGATGGTACAGCTATGATTCTGTAGAAATATAGGTGCATTTAAAAGTCATTCAGGAAGAAGTTATGAAGGTGCTTATGTTCTGATGAATTTTTTTTTTCAAATGCACACTAACACAACCACGCTCTTCAGGGAAAAGAACCTGGTGACAAGATAGATCAGGTATTGTTAAAAATGCACGAGCAGGAGGAACGCAAGAAATTATCTGTGAAATGGCATCAGGTAGAATGGCTGAGTATTGGGGTGGTGGCTTCTTGGGGAATGAGGCGTGTGGATTTGTTTTGTTCTTGAGGAGCAATGAAAAATGAAGTATGTTTCAGGGTATTTTAGAATTCTTGATGAATTTTGTGAGTTTGGTCTGAAATCAAGCATGACATGTCTGGTTATTGGCCACCTGTGTTGTAATACCCGGTGTGAACCTGTGACAAGTACTAGGTCTCCACACCCTGCCGTTCTGTCCTGTCACTGGGCAGTGTTCTCTGGTGCTTGGCAGTTTATTTCCCAAAATAACTTCTGCGGCTTGCAGTTCTTTCCTCGTACTTTAATGTGTCAGTTAGATTTATATTTTTAGGGATGTTCACCAAAGCGATGCCAACTCCTATCTCTAACATCAGCACTGAGGAATGCACTTCTGGGTGCTGCTCTCAGTAGAACAGGAAATGTGAGTATTTAATGAGGAGGGGCAAAGCCTTCCAGCTCCGTGTCAGGTGGTTCTCCCTTTGGTTTGGGCTTGTGCCAGGAAGGCTGCTTGATCGCTTAGGTGAATGCTGTAACTTAAGCTCCTTTTCAGTTCAATGTCAGTCAAACATCAAACGTTTTGACTGTCTTTTTGCCTTCCCTTTGTTTTGCTATTGAAAAATGGTCAGTTGCGTTTTCTGTCTGCTGCTGGTTTATACTGTTCAGCACAAGTTTGTTTTCAAAAGAGTTATTTGTTTCATAAAATTGTTCTCTTCAGCTATGGTTAAGTAAACTCTGGAATCCTTTATCAAAGATGGTGCAGGTGTTTTGTGTAGCAAGAAAAATGCTATAAGTGTATGAAAAATCCAAATCTTTCTGTCCTGAATAATATTATCATAAATATGTATAGATCATAAGTATTAATTACAGAAGAACATGGTAGTACCATCTATTGTTATAACTGCTTTGCATCCAAAAATCCTGTCTTAGAGCGTGTTATAGTATTTTCTCTCTTGAGCTTGAATTGAGATTTTCCACGCTTTTTTGGAATTGTAATGATAGGATTTTGGCTATGATATGTAGGCCGCTTGAAAAGGGAGATCAGGAAAAATACCCTACTTTGCCAATGTGCAAGTGTAAAATGTTGAGAATCAGTAAAGCTTTACTACCTTTATTCTGAAAAGCATGAATTTGGCATTTGAAAGTAGCACAGTTTATTGGAAGAATATACATATGTATGTCGAACTTGACGGATTTTTACCCTGTAGGTGTAAAAGTACCCAAGTAGAGACTTGGAGAGTTTGGAAGCTAAATTCTGCCGAGACTGGGTGCTGTATTCACCACACCTAGGACTGCAGTCACTAAGAAACCCTTTCCTGCAACTGGATCCCCTAATAGGCAGGGGTGATTGTGGCACTGATTGTTTCTGGAACAGAGATCCCCGGAATCAGTTTCTGCCTGTAAATGAAGACTGTGCTGTGCCTTATGCATAGGAGGGAGCAAAATGAACTTCACTGCTCTGTTATTTGTCTTCAGCTTTGTAAAACGTTCCTTTAACTACTTTATGGCAGTAACACGTTTGCTCTCAGGTGTGTATCTGTTCTGCTCTCTCATTAGTGTACTGAGGAAAGTGATTGCAAGAAAATGAGGGAGTTGATGGAGGAAAAAAAAGAGAAGGTAGAAGAACTTGAAGGAGCTGTGATAGATCCCTGTTATTATCGGTGCTGTTCCTTTTCTTACTGATGAATTGGCACAATTATCATGAGGAAACTAGTGCCAAAAGCTTTCTCTTCCAAATGGAGAAACAAGAAGGCAATTATGGAGTGAGCCTGTCACAGGGATTTGTCATTGCTCCTGCAAGAGGGATATATTTCACAAGGTTTAACTAATGAAAAATTTTTATAGGGTGTGTCGCAACATATAATGAGTGACACTTGATGATTGTTCTTCTTGCTGTCCTGCCTACAGCTTCTGGTACTGTTCCCTGCAGGCCTGTGTGCCATGAGGTTCCAAATCCCAACTAATCCAATAACAAGTCAAGTTCTTAAATATGCAAGGTGTAAGATATGTCTGTATTAACTACCTGGGGACTTTCTGTTCCGAAGTTTTTACGCTGAGTTTTTATCTGCCCTAAAATTATGAGGATCCTCCAAACACTTGCCATCTAAGCACAGTAATTGTATCCCATGGTGGTTTCACCAGACAAAACTAGTAGGAATAATCAACTCAGAATGTTAGAAATTCCAAGTATGAATGAAGTGCTGTATTTTTAACTGTGGCTGAAGATTACCACTGAAATACTACATGGATGGAATTTTTTTTCCTTCTGAGATTTGTGTTTGTGTCAATGTATAAGATATGTTTGAACTTCAAAAGTAGTTTGATGTTCTTTGTAAGAGATTTTATACCATTTGGGAGGTTATACTGCACCTTTGCTCCTGACACATGAATGAAAATTAGAGTAAGAATTATGTCCAGTAGACTCAGATGCTAAGAATTAAGGAGCATTAGGGAGTTAGCCACATCCACAACTTAGGCATGCACTTAGCATGGAAAATTGAGTTTCCAGCTATGCTTATCTGGTGAGATATTACAGTGTAGGAAATACAACCTCTTGAGTTAGTTTGATTCCCTTTGAATTAAAGACAATTTTATTAAAAACAAACCAAAGAATGGTGCAATGACTTAGGCAAATGTAAGTGATGCTGCAAGCCATTCCCAAGAACACGAGAATGAAATTTGTGAGTCAGAATAGTGGAGTAATGGATGAAGGTGGTGCAGGGCACATCTTCACCAGCTACAAAGGAACAAAAGTAACTCTGAGACAAGAAATACCACTTGCATCAACCTGACCTTCGAGAGTGTTTGAGACACAAATTATTCAGATTCTCCATGGATACCTGGGATTTATTACCAAATTAAACTGTCCCTGACAGTGTTAGCTTCATGGAACCATCACCTGGGAACATACATGCACAATTCTTTTATTTTTTTTACCTACCGGAAGAATTGGACTTGTTCCTCTGAGCGGTGTGTGGCTCTTTTGTGTCCCTGCATTACCACCCTCCGTGGTATTCTGTTACACTATTGTATCCAGTTGAACTTGCTGGAATGCATTATGCAAATCTGTGACCGCTCCTTGTGTATCAGCAAGAGAGATCTCAGAAATGCAAGAGCTGCAGCCCAGCTTCTGATGGGAGTCAGAGCAGTGGGGCACTGCCACAGCCCACCCTTTGAGAGTGGGGTTTGGGCAACGTAGGGCCTGTGCTGCTGACCTGCCCTTAGCAATGCACAACAGCTCAGGTGTGCGGGTTCTGATGGTCTGAACGGCAGCTCTCAGTGACCAAAACCGGGAATGCTCTCCAAGACTGGGAGTGTTTAGGAGAATATTGTAATACATGTTGCAGTGGGCCTGTGGGGATGGGGGAAATGAACCAGTGCTTGGCCTTTACAGATGGGCAGATCACAATTCTTCCATCTGTAATGCTGCACCCAAGCTGATGTGCCTGATTTTGGATGCGTGAGTGTCACAGCTAGGGATGTGGTAGCTGGGTGTTTCTATGAGCCACAGATTCATTTGATATTAGGTAAACACAGCTCCTGATTGAGCCATGAGCTTATTGAGCTATGATATCTCTCTTATCATGGGGTATCACACTTATCACACTTCAGCTGCTGCCGTATGTGCCAGATATTCCAGTAATGTCTGAATTCTCTGGCCAGGAGAAGTCAAACCCTGTGGTTGCTGTTGCTGCAGCACATGAGTGTTTAGACTTGATAGTAATCAATCCCTGTTGTAGGGTTGCACTTGCTGCTCTCATTGATCTCATGGTGAGAGAATTTGCAAAGGAGGGAGTTGTGCGTCATGCACCTCCACACAGACCTGTGCTTATCATGTGGGGTGTGAAATCACATCCCAGTACGGAGGTCTGTATGGATTCCCAACCTGGAATGGGGACAAGACTTGAAGATAGCCCTTCCTGTTCCTGTGCAGTGATGCAAGTTCTCAGTACCCTGTGGTATAGTCGTGCCAGCTGGGAGATTGGAGCTGTGGCATTTGTCATTAATACACATCAGCTTTGCAACAAGGATTTGGGGTGATTTCTTAGCTACTGTGTACACTGAAAAGATGATGAAAAGCCCCTACGTGCAGGAGTATGTTGTACAAACAATGAATGGCGTGTATGCTCCTTAAGTTTTGTGTGTCATTTGCTTAATTTTTAACTATTGTGGGACACTAGTTAAGCCCTAAGAAGCACTGATTAAAAAATACCCCGGGTTTGTTACCTACTTGATCTATTCAAGAGAAATAGCAGCCATGGGTTATATGGATACGCCCTGCTCCAGCTATAAGCCATTCACAGGGAGAGTGTAGTTCATGATGAGCTTGTTCATTGCTCATCTTGAAATCCTTTTTGCTTCTTGCAGCACATCTCGTTTGCAGAGTTTTTTGTGAAATAGGAAGTACAGTGCCAGAATTGATGATTATGAAACTCCAGAAGTTTGTATGTCGTAAGTTTGTGCATCACAACCAGCATGGAGGTGAAAAAACATTGGAAAGGGATAAACACTTAAAGATCGGTTGGCAAGGCTGCAGCTAAATTGTATTCATGTGCTCACGCCAAGCAAAAATGTAGGGCAACTTTCAATACCCTGTAATTGTATTGTGAGTCTGAGCCTCCAGAGCTGTCTTGGATCATGAGCAAGGTGCTGCGTTCAGCAAAGAGGTTTGTGGCGAGTTCTTTTCTTCCCAGCTGGTTAACTGTGATCAGCAATTGCGACAAGCCGGTGATTCACACCCACCGTGATGCTTAGCCAAAACCAGAGATAGACTTGATGCCCTCTCTGGATCAGGTACTGTCGTTTGCAGCAGTAGTCGGGGCTGCTGCGCCAAGAGGGTGCCTGGGTTTGTGACAAAAGGCTGCTGAAACCACTCTTGCTTCAGGGGTGTTCGTCTGCGCGGGTCACTGAGCAGCCGTGGTGCCAAGGAGACCCTGCCCGCTCGGAAATGGGGGTGGCACTTTTTGTTGTGTTACCGAGTGTTCATGGTGTAGCCTAAGCACTCTGGAGTATGCAAATCCTGCTGGGATGTAAATGAAGTGCTTGGGAGCCATGGTTGATTTTCTGTTTGTGTGTTATCTATTTCCACCCGGCTTATTGTGTAAAGGACGGAGCCGTGTGGCATTTGCATTGCACCGCTGTCCTCTTCCTGCAGAAAGCATTTCCTTGAGCACAAAGCAGCGCCTGCACTTAATGTGAAATGACAGGAATCGCCCGTGCTGGGTTCACGGTATAAACAGCTCCGAGGTCCCGCAGCACGTTCGGTTCTGTGGAGCTTGCAGGGTTGCCACAGAATCTAAACAGTCACGTGTGGTTCTAGCTCTGGAAGTTGGTTAGTGCTCTCGATAACATAATTATCAAACGAAATGCCTTTGGGGAAAGGTGTTGGAATTATTCTTGCTGGGAAGTGGGTTTATATTTCTGCAGAAAGCCTCAGTTTCTGGATTTAGGCTCCTGTGACCTCTTTGTGACTGTAACCAGCCCGCTGTGGATGTAGAGAAATGTTTTTCATTGCTCTTTCTGCTTCCATGCCATGTATGATTCTATCCCTAGGAAAAATAAGTGGGTCCTGAATATTTTGCCAACTCTGGCCAGGATCTCAAATAATATCAGTCTGACTGCATTTGCATTTCCAGACACACGCGTGCATATACACACACAGGCTTCTACTGAGATGCTTGTCATTGTTCTGCAGTTTATGGCAGTAGGCTGCAGATGATGCTGACTCTCAGAAGCCTGAAGAATGTCCTAGCAAGACACATTCCCTCCCAGGCAGTGGGAGTGGGCTTTTAGAGGAATGTACGTGGACCGCCCCTGCTGCCTTACCCTCCAAAGAATACACAATGTCTGTATTGGAGACAACTTGTGTAATCAGGCAGTTTTGCTTTGGTGAAGGGAGTGATTTTCTCTTCAACACTTGATAGTTTCCTTTAAGACCATGAACATACATGCTCTTTGATAGCTTGACAGACTTATTGATCCGTAAGTCACAAGTGTCTGACAGTGCTTTCTGGTGCAGTTCAAAATGCCCTTTAGTAGCTTGAGTTGCCAGAAACAGCTGCCTGTTGCAGCAAGTCGGCCAAAGGCATTTGTTTGAGCTTGGAAATGAAAAAGTCAGAAGAAAGAGAAAGAAAGAGAATTGACTGTCATTGAAGGAGGGAAGCTCAGTGCTAGTCAGTAGTAACCATTTGTGAAAGGTTTCTTCTGCGTACTAAAACAAATGTTAAATATGGTGGAGGTTGAGCTAATTGTTTTGTTCCACCATACAAAAAAAAAAAAAAGAGTGGGTGTCCTGGAAAACAACTCTCTGCCAATGTCCAGAGTGGAGCAAATGAACTCAAAAAAATGTGTGTAGGCCACATGGTCATCTGAGGATTTGTTTTAATTTTCTAACTCCTTCTATGTTGCTTTGTTGTCTGCATAATGTGATAAATTGTTCTTCTGTCAGCAGGATGGAATATTCTGAAGCACTGATTTAATGAAGATTTTTATTAGATTCCATTTGCTTCTCAAAGATTAGAGAATTAAGAAATCAGGTGATAAGCACAGCAAGGGAGCTGAAATGGGTAAATGAGGGTGGGAGGAGGCAGAGGGGAAAAGATAAACATTCCAGTCCATTTCCCTGGGAAAATCTTCATCTCAGCAGTCTGTGCATATCCAGTCCTGCAATCACTGCAAAGGACACCTGCCTCTGCATACCTCACTCTGGTGAGGTAGAGCAGTTTGTTTCTGCAGCTGCACACTTCCTGCGCTGCTGGACGTACCCTTTGCTGTCACCCTGGCTGGCTGACATGGAGCTGGTGGTGTCTGACCTCTGCTTTCTTTTCTGAGCCCACTTACCAAGTTTATTTTTTATGTCCCTTGACTGAGGTTGCTTGTGCCTTAAAAAACCACATGAAGTAGGGGCAGAAAGAAGAAGAAATACTTGGTGTTCCTCATCTGTTTAGGGACCCTGAATAGTGACACCAAGGACCCAGCAGTGTCATCCTAAATTGTGGCTTCTCTTGTATTATTCATATTCTGATACTCTCCTGCATTTTCAAACAAGGGCCAAGGCTTAACCAGCAGTGATTTGTTCTGGGTTCTGACACAGCTGCTCTTAAACTAATTACAATGGGAATAAATACAATATGAAAATCAAGTATTTGTTCTGGTCATTAGCATCTTGTATCACTTAGCTCACCAGTCCATAAGATCATCAGCTGGTTTTACTGCTTCTTGAAAAAAAACATGCAACTTGCATAGCAAGCCCCATAGTAAAGAAAATAAGTACAAGTGTGCTGACACAGGAGCAAACAGTGGGTTGCAGTAAAACACCAGTTTGTAATTTGGCATGCTTGCCTCTCCTGTTTGGGAAGTCAGTTTTACTGCAAATGCTTTTGGAAATAGCAAGCAATACCTTTAGATTTAAGTAGGGAGTGGCTGAATCAAACCCAGCTATAATCCATGATTAAAGTCCACATAAGAATTAAAATCATCATGTAATAGCATTGGTGCTCTCAATCTTTTAGTTTCTTTTTTTACTGGCTGCGACTTGCAATGTTTTGAGTGGCTCTTGAAAGAGGTTAGGGTCTATCAGCCTTTGTCCACAGGGGTGCTGTGTGGCAAACCCTGGGTTCCAGTTCCCACCTCATCCAGATCACACACTTGCCTCCAGGTGTTGTTTCTTCCATCATCTTGCATGTCGGGAGAGCTGTTCATTTGTTTGTTTTGCCCAGCACAGAATAAATTATGAGGTCAGATTACAACATGAAGTCAGGATGCTCTCAGGGTGTGCATCCGGGATCTGCAAGCCCTCCCAAATTCCCTTATCTAAACAGTGTCATAGAAAAGGAATGACATGCCTCTGAAATGTTGTTAACTGACCAAAACAAGTTACCACATGCTTAATGTTAAGTATGTAATTAACTAAGAGACCTTTCAATGCACATTTAACCTGGATGTTCTTTCCTTTTGTAAAAAAGCTGCTGGAAGTGCTGGGAATGTGTACGTGTGCCATGGGCGTGCTCAGGTGATGCAGACTGCGATGCAGACCGACAAGTCACAGGTGAGGTATCAGAAGATCTTGGGTGTTTGCAGATGTCAGAGCAGAAGACCATGTGTCATGAAGCAGCCTGAAAGAATGGGGACAACTCAGTGTCCACCCAAGAACAAAGGTTGATTTATGTACATGTGGGAGAGGGGTGGGAGGACCCAATACAGCAACATGATTCGCATGAGTGTTACAAAATTGGTGGTAAACCATTCCAAAAGCATTATTATGTAGGAGTAAAGGTTCTGGCCTGCAGCTGTATGTCAGGGAATAGCTGTTCCTGAAACTATTACAGATTAGATACTTAATTGCTAATGAAAAATCCTGAAAACACACACAAGCCGCTTTTGTGATTTTTTTTTTCATTTTCATATATTTAAGTGCTTATTCTAAATACCTTTTCCTGTATTTCCAGAAAGAAGAATATACGACTATCATATTAATCTCTAGTAACACTGTTGAATATATGCCGGTTTACACAGTATTAAAGAATAGGCTTGAACAGAAACGTCAAACATCTGTGGATTTGGTTTAAGTTCATCTCTGCCTTATATACAAGAGCATGTGGATGTTGTCTGAAATGTACAAGCGTTCTTCTGACATGGCTTTTGCAGTTACAACAAAAATTTTGTTGATTTAACAGCTTTACCACTTTCTCTCATTACATTGATTTCACAGCGAAGAAACAAATATAGAAATCTTTATGTTCCTTTAATACATAAATGTGCAATTTCCCAGATTATCTGGGACAATGGGTATAATTATACTATTCTAGACATGGAATAAGTTCTGGACTAAAAGGAATATTTATATTCTTGCAAATACTAGGCTTTTCCTTACCATAATTTTTGTGCAGGCTTTTGAACAATACAAGTTCTGATTGGTCAGTTTATCAGAATGGTTTAAATGCGTGACATGGAGTAGTGCAAGCCAGCGTTTCAGAGCACTTTGCTTTCTTCAATGGCATTAAAATCCTTATGTAAAATACAAGTCCTCGTCTGTAATTAATGGAAAATCACTTCTAGTTGTCCTATGTCACTGTTATTTTTACAGCGCTCCTTTACAATCCCGTTACTCAGGTTATTCGTGAAGATCTGGCTTCAGCTGCCCTGCCCTGATTTCAGTTTTCTATTCTGACATGGGATGGCTCCTTTTACCACTGCCTGCGAACGGTCAGGTTTGTGTGAGTTCTTGCTGAGTAGGCTTGTGTGGTACAAAGTATACATTTTGGTATTTACCAAGTCACAAATGTCAACATCATAAATATTCCACACCCCCGTGCTACGGAAAAGAATGGTTCTTTGTGAGGAGAGCTGGTTCTGTCTTACCATCTCTTTCTTGGAATGTTTTAGGTATTCTGTAATTCAGAAATAATTGAGCAAGTCAAAATACTTGATGGTAACAAAAGACTTCTAGTAAACTGAAGTTTTGTTCTTAGAAGTAGTAGGGATAATTAACTTCAAAGGAATATAGAATGAGGTTCTGGCTCCTTTGTACGCTGATTAGGTAAGAGAGGTGTGTCCTTGAGGTTAACACTAAGTGCAAGTGAAGCTCTCTTGAGAGCACATGTGAAAAATGGATCTGAATTCTTTGGCACAGTTGCTTTTAGGTAGCAACTGCATATGTTGGACAGTTAGAAGAGGTTTCCCAGTATTTTTTTAGGGTAAGTAATTAACCCAATTATCTGTTGTTACAGAATACTGCAACACAGATCAGTGTGGGCAAGCCAGTTTGAAAGACTTGTTGCTGACAGAACATAGAACTTGGCCTTCAGACACTGCAGCATTTATGGGGGCTAACCTTTCAACCTATCAATGCTATAATCTGAATTCTTGTGGTTTTGCAGCCCTCAGTCAAGACTCGGTGTATGTTTTATATACACTTGTATATTTATGATTTCATTTGAATATACATTGGTGCTCTTGTCAATTCAACAGCTTCAGAAAAACACAGCTCAGCTAATTTTCCTGATTGATCTGGAAGTTAACCAGGTGGTAAAGAAAAGGGAAAGAAATCTTGAATGAATGATGTGAAAACAATCCTGGCTGTTGTTTCTGGAACTGTTTTTGTACTGTGGTGGTGTTCTTTAGGGGGATCCACAAACAGGGAGGGAAGAACTGCTAATACAGGTAAACTGGACTAAGGCTCTTGGAGAAGTGTTGTGGTGAGGATGCAATGCAGAATTGAGTCCTTATGGACATTTTCATTGCGGTATTTGGCATTGTAGACTCTGCTAAACTGTCTTGTAGCAATTGTTCTTATGACTAGAATCTTCTAGTGTAACAGTGGAGGATATATTAGTAATTGAGTAGAAAAGGAAGCAAGGTTTGGAAATAGTTTCTATTATTTAAATAATATTTTATCACTTTCAGTCCTCCATTAAATAGTTTATATATCCCTTGAAAGTAAAAAGCTGTGAGAATCTGATAGTTATCTGCTTAAAAAAACCAAGCTTTTTATACTAACATGCTTTGACATCCAGTAAGCAACATTTCATTAACATCTCTTAAGCAGGGGCTGTGTTTTGTAGAGTAATCAGAAGCCAAGGCTGTAATTTGTGTTGCAGTGACGCCCACAAATCGCCCCTGGACCTTGGTGTGCAGGCTCTTGGCATGAGATGTGGTCCCTGCCATCAGGTACCTCCCAGCTAATTGCCAGTGTTGCACTGGAGGTGGGGAGGCTGAGCTGGAGGATAAGGGTAATTGACACCCTGGTGCCAAGCCTGCAATTATCGGCACTGTTGGCAAGCGCAGGCCCAGCAAGGTCTGTCCCACCACCCACCAAGCAGGGCCCTGTGCAGAGCCTGCCAGCTGACCAAGGAGGAGTTCATTGCCCCTCCAAGATTCCTGTTTCTCAAGCTGATGGCAGGAGAGAGATCCCGTATCATTACTGCTGGGTAGATAGTGTTGTAATGCTGAACAGGAGCTCTAGAGCAGTTTGTGAACTGGCACTCAAAGGTCTGCAGTGGGACTCCTGCCGTGCAGCTGGGAGAGAGGCAAGTCTGTCAGTGGGGAAGGAAGAGTGGAAGTGTACATTGAGATTCGAACTTCAAACTCTAGAGAATTAGGGTGGCAAATGCTGCTTTAAATTAGCACTATTCAGGAATGTCCATGTCCCCACACTTAATTTTTTTCTCCCCATCTTGTTGGATATATGACCTTTTTAAATCAGCAGACTTAAGTTAACGGAGCTGCATTTATAATGGCTGTTCAGTTCTGCTTATTTCTACTTAATTAGTTATGGGGAAGAGGTCTACAACAAAGCCAAGGAAGTTGAAAAGAAGGCTGCTGCAGCGTGCCCATGGTACTGTTGTAGTTCTTGTGCTTTAGTGGCAGAAAAGGGACTTGTCATCTGCTGATAACCAAATAAGTGCAGTTATCTGATGATATCTTTGGGGCATTTCCCATATTCTGCTTTACAGTCTTTGTTGGGAGAACAAATTTCCCTACTGCACACATCACCCCTGCCTTTGCTGCACGTACTCTTGAGTAGTCCTGCTGAAATTAATCTAGAAAAGCTTCAATTTTAATGTTTTTTTCTCCCTCAGCAGATGTAACATAGCATCACAATCTGTATTCAGTGGTTTCCACGGGCACCCTGGCCCTCAGATAGAGTTGTGCTTTCAGCTTGATATAAGCAGAGGCTGCCTTGTGCTGTCATTGCCAAAAATGAAGTCGCATGGCAGGGGCAGAAAGCACCTTTCACTGTTGAAGCTTAATTAACTCTTCTATATTAGTGACAACTGCTAGTTTGGGACATGCCTGGACAGTCACTGCCGCCACGTTCTTACAGCTGGGCGCTGATTTAAATGCAGTGTGAGCAGCTGTTTGGTGAATGCAGAGAGAGGTGGTGTCTCAGGTATTTATTTAGAGAATCCAAGCTGCAGGTCCACCTGCCACTCAGCTGCACGGAGCCCACAGAACCTGAAGTTAAGGCGACTACAGCTCGTGGAGGACCTCTAGAGAGCAAAAGTAGTAAATTGTCATTCCTTGCTGTCCTGTGTTCGTGCAGCACGCAGCTCTGGGCCAGGATGCATAGTAGTGTCCCTGTAAGAAATCTGTGGGTGCTTAAAGGTTTCGTGTTTACGTAAGAGTTGAGTCTTCTCGTGTAAACCTGATTTTTACAGTTCATGCATTCACACAAACTTTGATTTTCTAATTATTGAAGTGTCTGAGCACAGTAGGTAATAATTTTCCTTTATGTAGTGATTCTCCAAGAGTTTGGATGCTAGATGACCTGCACTGGTGTTTGAAATCCATCTTCATATGTGACTAAAATGTACTATCTTATCAGTAAATACCTGTTTTTGGTGAAATTGCAGCTCGTATTAGCCATTCTCATCTAAGTGCAGGTGTCATTTAATAACATGCCAGTCTTTCTTGCAGCCTTGGCGTTTAGGATGGATTCCTTTGTGCAGAATGCCCGGGAGTAAGAACTGCTGCATTGCATAGAAGATCAGGAATGTTTGTACTGAAGTTCCTTCTTGGTCTTTAATGTGCCTATCTCAATTCCTTCATTTTAAAGTAGGAGCACTGGTTACATGTATATTCTGCTTTTTATTGCCTTCTTTTTTTTATTCTGCTATTTTATTCCTTTTCTCTCCTTCACGATGAGTAAAAATATACTTTCAGCTGGACTGAGTCCAGATAGGGTGAATATTTAACAGACTAACAGTGTTCTGTATAACCAGGCAGCTGCAGTGTCTGTGTCTTTATGTTCCTGCGTGGGTTGGGGTGGTTTTATTCAGAGAGATGAGCAGTCTCTTGTTGAGTTTTTTAATAAAAATTGTTTGTGCTGATACTTGGACTTGGAGATAAACAGATGAAGTAGTAAAATGCTTAAAATTGTAAGGACTTTAGAAAATACTTTAACATGGTAAGTTCATTTGAATTTCTCAAATAGGCTAACATTGCTTGAATCACCTGTTACTGAGACATCTGAGAACCATCACTTGCTATCCTAGAAAATTGTGGCCTTCAAATACAGAATAAAATTCACCATAAGCTCTTATTAGGAAAAATCTATTTTCTTTAACAAAACCTGCTTGAAATGTCAGATGAGAATCTGTGTGCTGAGAAGTGCCAAAAGTAGATTAACTGTTCCTTGGATATAGTGAAGTTATCAACAGGACCACAGGATTTCAATACTTGTTGTCGTGATTGTGAATTCAGAATTAGCCTGTTTGCTTGCCTTGAGTCTAATTAATCCAAATATTGAGAGTGCAAGTGATGAAAAAGCGCTGCTAGGAACAAATAGAGAACCTAAAAGAAAGCCGTGTTTTGCTCCCTTGTACCAAGATTATAAATTGATTAGAAATTGTTGGCTTTCCCATAATGAGTGAATCTTTGGGGAAATGTCTCAATAAAGAACCGTAAATTTTACTGACACTTAGTAGGATATTTTGTGAGGAACCCTCCTATCTTTTGACACCTTTCAAACATTACTCAAATCACATATGGGAAAGGCTGCAGGTATTTTCATATCTGCGGTAACATTTTGGAACTGTCTCTGGAGCCATGTGTAGTTCTTTCAAAGAGAGAAGAGTCAGATTAGTAAACTTTGGAAGGAAAACCTCTGTTTCAAGAATTATTTCATATTTGAATGGCTTATATTCAGCCTGTCCTGTTATTCATGTACTTCAATAGCTCTTCCACCTGAAGATGTCAGTGTTCTACAGTTACTGAGCCAAACCCTATTGAAATAGATGATTAAAGCCTGCAAATTATTCTTGTCAGAATAAGTACCTAATACTCTTGTAAGAGTACATTGCAATGAAAGAAATCTACTATTTTTAAGTGAGTCTTCTTTGCACTTCTTACATGCGTTTCATGATTATTTAATTTGCTGTAGAAGATTTGTGTTCAGCCCTAGAAGGCAGAAAAGAAGACATTTTGCATTTGGTAAATATCTCTGATAATCTGAAATAATATAAAAGCTAAAGAAGAGGAGGAGAAGCAGCAAATACAGGAGGCTGCTTTCACATATTTTGTGAAAGCAGACAGGTTCAGCTGCCCAAGTACCTTGTCCCTTTGCTAGAACATATGTTACAGTGGAGCAAGTGTATTGACAGAGAAAGTATTGTAGATAAGAATGTATTGACAGATGGGAGAGCAAATACAATCCAGGTTTCCCTCATTTAATATTTATTTCAAAGGAAAATTATTGGAATCTAGTGATTTAAATATTTTTATTTGTGGTGCAGGGTACAAATAATGTAATTTCCGTTCTTGGGCAGTCGGTCTTGTAAAAGATGAAGTCAGTGTGATTTGTATGTAGACATCACAGCTATTCAGATTGACAGAAAAGGCAAAGGTAGGGTCATCGTGGGCAGGTCCTCAGTCTGTCCTGCTGAACTAAAGGAGAGCTTTAGCTCTTGGGTTCTGTGTGCAGGCTCTTCGGTTTGCTGAAGAGACTTAGTCAAGACTTGGTGTCAATACGTGGAGCGGCTCGCTCCGCCCAAGTACATAATGTAGTTTTCATGTCGTGAGGAGATCAAACCGTGAAGTGAGCTTGAGCATTTTCATGTCATTGGGGTGAAAACTGAACATCGCAGGTGCGGTCACGGGTGTGAAAGTTGATACAAGATCTCGGAGAGACTCCCCCCCTCCCCGTCGAAATTCACAGTGCTATTTTATTCTGTCGAAGATAAGAAATGAGCAGAGTCGGGTATTTTCCCTCTCTGCTCTGCCCCGGTTTTTAGTGCAAGGCCTGGAGCTGATCCGGGTGCACTTGCAGGGAGTGCCCACAAGGCGGCACTCGGGCAGCACGGATGGAGGCAAAGCATCGTTGCCTTGCTTTGTTACCGGGCTGGGGCTTTGGAGTGCTCCCTACATGGAAAGGGAACCTTAATGGAGAAATGCACGGTTTTTTACTTTGATTTATTCACCGAAATACAATTTCTTCACGCAAAATTATTTCCTATTAAATATATCAACTCATATAATGATAAACTTTATGAAGTACTCTTACCACTATTCCCTTTAGTAGCTGAGGGATTAAGAAAAATGCTTAACTCTGTGGAAGACCTTCAGAATACTTTTATTAGGAGATTATTGTATTTGTACCTGAACTGGCTGGCTGCTTTGTCCTCTGAACTCTGATGAAACTTCGTGAAAGTTTAACACAAAACTTCATGTCTTGAATAATTTGAGATTTCCTAATTTCCAGCCTAAAAGTATCAAGGACCAGTTTATAACTATTTCTTCTTGTGTCCGCATGATTTTACACACTCTGCATGTAGTGAATTGGTGAGAAAGGGGTCTTGTCTCTTCTCAGCTTCACTCTGGAAGTCAATACCAACTGCAGCCCATTTAGAGTTCCACTTCTTTTAGCTTCCCATGACAGGAAAAAGGCGTGGCCAGTTCCTGATTTGCTGCTGGAAGAGTTGGCAGAACTGTGGTCAATGTATCACTGACCTCAGAATAGCCCTGTCAGGTACAAGAAAGGAATTAAAGGTGGCAGCTGTGTGACAGGAATCAAAATTGCAGGGCTGAAAGTGAGGGAAAATAGACATCTGCTCATCAAATACAAGCTGCTTCCAAAATCTGTTGGAAGAAAAGAGAGCATCCCATTCCTCAAGTGCTTCAAGTATGCAGCATTTTGGAGCCTTATGGTTTAGCTGGGATTTCCCAAGGTAACACCAGATATGTTGTGCTTACTTCCCAAGATGTAATGGCTTTAGATCTTGTACAGGGCACAGCCACAAGATCATCCCTGTCAGGAGTAAGAGGTATTTGATTTTTCTCCCTGGTGTTTTGCTACCAAATCTCATAAATGCATGCAATACGATGGTGAGACTGAGCAAACAGCTGCTGGTTTAAGAAATTGCTTTGACTTAGCACATCTTTACTGCTCTGGTCTCTGAGACCAGGCTCTACTGGTACTTCAGCATTTGTGCAATAACGCTGGATTTACACATATAAAACACTGAACAAGGGTGTCCAGAACGTGTGTGTGGAGTTGATGGAATAAAAACACAATATGCGAGTTTGCCAATATCAGTGTGCATTGATATAAACTCTGATTCAAGCACGTAGAAGGAAATGGGACTTCATTTCCCCCCCCCTTCTGTTCAAAGGCTGTTGGAATAACCTTTTAATTCAACATCTTTTATTTCTCTTCAGTTTATATTAAGTAACTGAAATGAGAGAAAGTGAATACAATTCATTTTTCAAGTGAAGAAAATTCAGGAACAATGCCAATGAAGTTGAGTCATGTAAAGCTCATGAGTTGGCTAAATATTTTATTGCTTTATTCTCTTCTCTTTAGTCAGTGTTCATATCCCTGATAATACACAAAGCATTCAAAGGTGAGTAATGTTTCCAGGCAATACTTTGGGAGAAGAAAACCTGTTTGGAAAAGGGGGGAAAAAAGAGGAGCTGGCAGCTGCTTCCTTGTTTTAGATAATGAGCTTGATTGCTTTGCCTGTTTGTGATAATTAGATCCACATGAGGTCGTACCTGGTATTGAGCTGCTACAGTTTGGAAGAGACAAAAAATCCCAGTTGAAGAAGAAAAGACAAAAAGTATAGAGTATTTGCAGCAACCGCATCCCTGGTAGTGTTTTGTTTGATTTCACGAAATCCTTGGGAATCTCAGCAGTTTGTCAGTGTGTATAGGTTCAGCCCGCTAGGGCTGAGGAGTGTTGTGGTAGCAATTATTTCTGAAACTTGAGAAAGATAGCTCACTTCTGACTTGACCTTGAGGAGGAATGTTCACCTATTCCTCAAAGAAAGAGGGACATTACGGGTTATCTCTGGCTTGTTAGCCAGAAGAAGCTGGGGGTTTTAATATACGGGTAAAAATCAGTGGGGCTTCCCACATAAATAAACCTGCCTTTGTCTTTATCTCAGGTGTGGAAAGCTCAGAATTGTCATCAGAGAAGACTGTGGGTGTTACTTAAAGCTGTAACTTGCCCAGCACCCAAAAACATGACTGTTCTTTCTCCTGGTGAGAGGTCTGTGGCCATGCAGATGAAATCGGATTATTGATGTATGTGCCAAAATCCTGGAGCAGTGTAACAGTAGCTCTGAAAAAGAATGATTACTATTAATTTTTAATTATTGGGATTCAGTTTTTGGGATGTAGAGAGATCTTCTGTCGCAGGAAAACCTCATAAATATCATTGCATTGTGACACTTAATTTATTCCACTGCTATAGAGTGGCCTTAATTTTCCAGCCCCTTTGATCCTAGCACACAGGATCTGCTTCTGAAAATTATTATTTCTTACACAATGAATTTCTTTTCTCTCTGCTCCCCAGCTGGGCTGGATGCAGTTCCATCCCCTTTGTTTTTCTCGACTGGGAGTTGGTTTCTAAATGCCAGTGGCACATCCTAGAGCCTTTAATCTTCCCCTGCTACCTCAGTGCCTACCAAAGAGTCCATCAGTCTGCAGGCAGCATCACTTACATTGTCAGATGTGTCTGGCACAAGGCAGAGTGCGCCAGGAAAGCTCATCAAGAATTTCTGTCTCGTCAAAGCTGAGCGATGAGGTTAGTCTCTGTTAGTCAGCAAAGATTCTGGGAAAATCCATCTTCCTGGAGCATCCCCAAGCCTTAATTAGAGAAAGGATTCATTCTCAAACAAGTCAAGATGCTGTCAAGTTCAAGAAAAGTAAAATTCATCTCTTATTTTTGTTTCTCAACTCCTACTTTCAGTCTCTTGTCACTGGTGGTCACGAGTTCTGTAATGCCTCGCGTGAAACTTGGCATTCTTAATTAAACCTACAAATACTGATTTTACTTAGAGAAGAAACCTCTGTAAAATAGGTTATGCTTAATCTTTGGCTGGGCTGGAAAAGGCAAGTGGTTCACCTGAGAAGCTTGCTTTGCACCAAAGCCTCGGGACAGGACAAGAGACAGAATTAGCCAAACTTCTCGGTGGAGGAAAAAAGATGATGACTTGCTAAAACAAAAATGCAACCAATTATCAGCGTGCTGTCCTGGGAGACCTGCTTTTGTGGCTTTCTCAGCACTCTGTGTATAAAAAAATAATTAGGGAACGGGGTTTTTATGGTAGAAGTTGTTTAAAATTGGCCTGGAATACTGTTTTTTAATTTTTGATGTTCAGAGTAACCTTCTTGGCAAAGCATTCCTCACGCAATAGAAATCTGTATGGAGTAGGTCATATGTAAAAGTATATAGGGGATCTATGAGTCATCCCCGAGACACGTTTGGTTTATGAACAGGAGTAAATTGAAAACACTGATTGGAACATCTGGATACAATGCTTTTAGATGACTCTTTGCAGGAAGGCACAAGCAAGAATTGCTTACATGGCAGTTTTAGGCCTGTTTGCAGGCAGGAAGGAGTTTGCCTGGAGTTGAAGCCTCACGAACATTCCTGTCACTGTTTGCAGCGCTGAGGTAAAAGAGCAGCCAGCAGAACTGGACACCTCACTGTCAGTCCCAGCTCAGCTCATCTTTTCACCAGCCCACTGAAGCCCTCACAGTTTGCTGGCAAACTTCCTTTTTAATAGGAATGTTCTTGATCTACAGCAGAGCCGCTTGAAATTGTTCCTGATGGTGTTACTGTGATGTGTGAAGTCAAGGAGGGCTTTTCAAGTGCTCAGCATGAGGAGAGCTGGCACAATAGTCACAGGCTCAAACACAGAGTGTTTGCACAAAGGGTCTGTGCAGGCAGGGCCCCAACGCAGGACTCTGCTGTCCCTGAAGCATATCTGGCTCCTGGAGAAGTCAGCCTGAGGAGTTCAAGCACTTTTGCTTGCCCAGTCATTGGCTATATCTGGCTGAAGTGGGAAAAGTTCTTCACAGTCATGATAACATAATTTCTTTAATTAGAGGGGCAGATTGAAAAGAACATGAAATGCGTACAGCTTGATATAATGGCCAAGGCAAATCTGATAGTTTTATATACTCTTTTATGGAGGAGTTTGAAGTATGGGAATTTGGAATGGTTCTTTTCTGTAATGGTTTCAGACTTGATATGATGATGACCATGTGCTGCTCTGGTGTGAATATGATCCAAAGCAGTTCATATACATTAAACCTATGAAGATAGGCTGTCTTAAAAGGATTTATCATCTCTTGGTATTGTATCTGCCTGCAAGATCTGCTCCAACAGATGTGTAGTGAGAACTGAAAGGCACAATGGTGGAGGCAGTGGAGGTGAGAGAAAATTTCATGTCTGCATTGGCAGCAACTGGCATTTCCATTGGTGCTATGGATTGAAATGTGAAAGTCTTCTGCTTACAGCTCTACTGCCATTGAGGTACAGCAGAGTTTTGTATTCAAATGCAACAGAAGTATTTTAAGAAAGCCTCTTATCGCACAGTAATATTTTGTACAAATAGGTAGGTATTGGGGCAGGAAATTAAGGGAAAATGAGACTTTGTAGCCACAAATGAAAGAGCTTGACTTAAGTTCTCAGTGTACATTTTATTTTATGTAACATTATAGAGTTTTGTCAGCTTTTTCCAGTATGGCTTGATTGGGACTGAAATGAGCTGTCTCAAATAGTTCATCCAGATCCCCTACTGCCTTTTTGCTTTTCTGTGCAGTCCTACCCTTAAGTTGTACACATTACACAGCTGTGCAAAAATTATGATCTTGCCTATATTAGATTTTTTTTTCCCACAGAAAATGCGGCATCTTTCTGAAGGTGATATTTTTAAGTGCCTGAGAAGATGTTTGTCTGTGAACACGGTATGCATGAGTGGCAGTGGTAGCGGCTTCTAGTGTGGGGAAAGTGAGGATTTTTGTATTTGTGCTCTACCAGTGTTCAAGGCTGCCCATGTATAATACTGATGCCAGTGCCTTTGGCATCTGGCTGCTCGCTGTCTGCATTTGGTCCTGAGGGAGGTCTGGATTACATGGACCTCTGCTAGTCTTTTAAGCACTCTAGTGAAGCCAGTTAATCGTTTTCTGAACAGAAACCAAATCAGAAATGTCAAACTGCAGAGTTAATTAGAACAGTTTAGTTTATTAGAACAGGTCTTGTAATTACTGCTTGGAATGGAGCTCTTTTCTGAGCTGAGGTTGTTTCTTTCCTTAGATTCTCTTTACAGGTTCCCTCTTCCACAGCGTAGTATTCCGTGAGTATTTTGTCCACCCTGTCGAGACTGCACCCTTGACTCAGCTTTAAAAAATTGCCATTTCTGCACAAATGCCTTTGAAAGGGCTGAAGTTCATCGTGTTCTTCGTGTCACTGCCTCTCAGATCTTACTTAATCATGGACATTTATTGAAGACTGGGAATTTTGTACAGGGTAAGGAGGAACTGCTTGTTTCTCTTGAGTTTAAAAGCAAAGCACAATGACAACAACCCTTCAAATGACTTGGAATAGTGAGCTATGTGGCAACTCGATAGTGAAACACAGGTTAGAGGGAATAATTAGCCTTATTTTTCTTTTCTATTTCATCACATTTGTTATTATTATATCTTGATCTGTCAGTACTTAACCTTATCTTCTTCTGCCAAGGGATCTTGATCCTGAAATGGATCTCTCTAGAAAGAAGGGTGGTTTTCCAATGAAATTGTGAAAGAAGCACTGCAGGTTTAATGCTGACAGAGATGCCTGCATTCCATCTTTCAAGAAAACTTATGTCAGCCTTAACATTTTAAGCTTAGGGAATTTATTTGCTGTAGAGTTAATAAATCTGAGAAGATATGCCTCAAACCTCTCTTAAGGACAGAGGGAAAGGAGTGAGAAACTCTAAGAGAAAGTATTTCAGGGTGAAGTCTTCTGGCAGGTAAGTCTATGTGGGTGCATGCAGGATTTTCTGCTGTTTGCCGGCAGAGAAACAATTTTCTTTAAGAGCTTTTTACCTGGCAGCTACAGTAAAACACCTGGTCATCATTTCAGTGACTACTTCCTGATAGACTTAAGCTCCTCTACCCAGTTCAATGTGCTCAGTGTATCCCTGTCACACATACCACACCAGAATGTATACTGTACACAGGGTGTTTAATTTGATGTGGTTTTGAAAGAATTTATTAAACCTTTCATTTGTTATTATGCACACAGTAATTAATTTCAAATTAGCATGCCAGAAAACTGAAATGTGCGGGGAGAACTGGGTGGTTTGTTTCCATTTATCTCCACTTCCATCTAGACATGTCAGCATCACTCTACTTGAGCATGTATGTAGAGAGCAGATAGGAACTGGGCAATCTTTTATTTCAAGTTGAATGGCCCTCTACAATAGCAGCAAATCAGCTCTGTTTTGCACTGTAATGGCTTCTGAGGGTTAGAGCAAAACAAACTTGAAAACCACAAGAATTGAAGGTTGTTAGGTGAAGCCAGATGATGTGTGATCCATAAGGGCCAGTACCACCAGTATCCCCTGCCCAAATGTGCATCTGCTGTGCTTTGTAGAGTAGGATGCTTTCAATATGTATTGGGAAGTTATTTTCAAAGTTCTTGCTTGTGTCTTTTGACAATTTTGTTTGTTTTTGTGTTCTTCTGCTGTTTATCTTTGCCTCATTCTGGGAGCACTGCAAGTCTTCCATTTGCATTTCAGCACTGCAGAGCAAGGAGAGCAGGAGGTTATATCTACCCCCAAAAAAGAGGAAAAAAAACAAGAAAAGGAAAGCATACTTGCTGTCTTTTGAACCTTTTTTATATATCAGGGTTCTGATTAAAAAGAAAAATCCACTGAAGCTAACAGGACTGACTCGACTAATCTTACTGGGTTTTGAACTAGACTTTAGTCTCTGCTCTTGCATTAACCAGTAAGAAAAAAATCTGTGGTTTTTGAATGTGCTGCCAGCAGATGTCTCACACATTTTCTTACAACAGCAGATTAATGATTTTGCTCACTTTGATCACACAGCTGCGAGAAACTGAAAGTTCATGAAATGGTTTTCATTACGTTATGGACAAATCTTCAGTAGCTGCAGCATCAATTATTTTTAGACCTTTCTTGAGACAGGGTTTACACAGTAATCAAACCAGAACAAAATTTCAGGGGTTCTTTTGGTGTTTTCATGCTCAATATGAAACTTAATGTACCTAAAAATGTCTAACTCCTCACATTAAAATTAATTTATATTTCAGGCTTTCTCATTTTTTATTTATTCTTCTGCCCTTCACACTGCTCATGCAAAGGGACTCTAAAATGGCCTGGAAATCACGATTTATCACAAATGTGAAGAGTTTGGCAGAGTACCACCGATGCAAATGAGGTTGGCTGTGTTCTTCCATAATAACTGCTTGCATTAATTATTCCTTCCGGTAGCAAAGAAACACTCTAAATTACACTGTATTTTACACAGCTTGGCATTATACAGAGATTGCTACTAAAAGCCTCAGAGGGCCGGTTGTGCTGTGCCACTTCCCATTTCAGAGCCATTTTCAGAGCTTCAGTGCTTTGCCGTGTGTCTGAGGTCTGTGCAGGCTGAGTGCTGCTGAGTTCTCTTAGCCATGGGGCCGGAGAAGGATTAATAATAACGTTTGTGCTCCCTGAAAAGTTCTTAGCAGCCTGATTAGTCTGACTGCAGAGCTGCAGCAGTAGGCCAGGAAAGTAGAAGTGTTGTGTCTGTTCACTTGCGATACGAGAGTGATTGTGTAAAATTGAGAGCTACCTCCATTTTCCATAGAAACAAGAGAGATCTGTCCCAGAAAGAGAAAAGGGGCCCTGGTGCTTTTGTGCTCTTGAAGTTGCAGGAGAGTGGCTGCTGTTGTTCTGCATTCAGACCTGCAAAAACAACCTAGATAACATAACCCACCTGTCCTTAGTCACAGGAATGCTGGTGCCACAATAACAAGGATGACTCTGAATATATTACGTTTGCTTGATATTCTGTGTAAAGGGAGGAAATCCATCCCCAGCAGTCTGAGGGGCAGTTTTTTAGACAGGCAGGGGGATGCTTTTGAAGGCATTTCACAACTGGCTAATCTTTTAGTTGTCTGATTTTGTACATCAAAAATTGAGTCCAGTGTTTCTCAAAATTCAAGGCCTGGATCAGAGACAGAAATAGAGGAAAAGAGAAGGGAAATAAAAGCAGTTGTAACAAATATAAATATGCAACTCCACTGTTTTGCTTGTATTTTATATGCCTTTTTGTCTGTTTTCTGCTGTGTTTATTTACTCTGTGAATTCAGTATGGTAAGCTCCATAAGTAATAGCAGTTTAACCCGAAGCAGTGTTCGGGAGGTGAATGGATTACAGGCCATCATTTTCTGCTAAGCACAGTTGCCCTTATAAAGGAAAAACAGTCTAACAAGATCACAAAAGCCAAAAGGTGTAGTAATAAGAACAGTAATGACTGAGGAACTGTGTCCCATGTTCCTCAAGGGCAACAGAGAACCGCATAAACTAAATATGTTCCATCTTTACCTCTCTGGCCTCCTTAAAAATTCTGGGGCCTTGTCTCATCCTTGTCTTATAAGGCTAACTTCACATGTGCCACCAATGTGATAAACCAGAGAGGGGTTGTATTTTTGGGGCCCGGGACTTTGACATTGAGCTTTAAAATCTTAGCCTTCGGTGAATATGAGATTCTGGATGGATGTGTGCTGAGCTGCCTTAAAATGTGAACTTTTGTGGAAGTAGCACCATCAACAGTTTGAAAATTAATTTTCCTTGGGTTTATGGGGTAGCTGGATTGAAATGTTGTACAGAGACAGAGGAATAATATGCAACTTAAAGCCTTTGCTTTGTTCTCAGCAATGTTGTATGCAAATGGGAACAGTGGCTTCAAAATGTATTCAAGGTAGCTTCAAAATGTATTCAAGTCTGTTTTCCAGATACTGTGGAGTTCTCTTTCTCTACTTCCATAATTTAATGTGATTGTTTAATGAGCAGGTTACATGAAGCTGGATCTCCTGTATGAATACAAGCAGAGCACTCCAGTTGCTTCCCCCGTGGCTGGTGCTGTTGCAGGCTGAGCTATGGACTCACTGCTGCAGCCCTAAACCAAACGAAAGGAAGCATGGAGTGCGCCGGTGACCCACTATCAGCCCTGGAATCGTATTGTGCCTTCATGAGGGTTGTGCACCTGCATTTTGTGGTTTCAACTCTGAGCCATTCCTAAGGTGCCCTGGAGCTGCTCTCCCCATGGCCACGCTGTCCTTCGTGCGAGGAGAGCGATGCCTGTGGAGCATACACGGAATGCCATGTGCCCAGTGTGACTCCTGGTGAGTTCCCTCCAGGAGAAGGACTTGGTCGTAAATTTAGACTGAGGTTGGCATGTAGGAGTCAAATATTTGCCTCATATTCCTACCACTGCTTACCACTCTGCTTGCAGTTGCACGTTTTATTTGGGCTTCAGTGAAACGTAAACATTTGGTCTCAAGTAACTTGATCCATTGAAATTTGTTGGAATGGTTACTAACTTTGGGAAAACGTGCCGAAATCTCCCAAGCTGAGAGAGATTCTTATGGCAACAAGCAGGACGTAGTGGCAGAATGACCCACAGGCACGAACATTTCAGTCATGTCTCCAGGAGCTCCGCTTCCCTGAGGAAGTGTTTGGCAGTTCTTGGCTGACTGGAATATCTCAGAAGTGATCAGAAAGCCAGATTTATGGACAGTATTTGGCCGTGTCAATGAGTACATGATGTGAGTATGACTTGGCACACTGCTTTTTCCTTGAACATGTGGCTGTGTTGCTCAGAGACTTGCTGTTCTCAGACAACCCAGATTTCCCTGAGAAGGGGGCATCACACCAGTGTGCTGCTCCCTGGCTTCAGATTCCACCTCCAGTGAACTGAGGCTCTGATTTAAATTGTTATTTGACTCAACCTTTTAGGCAGAGTACTGAAAAATTAGGTAATTGCCATCCAGTTATAGAACCAGGTAATTTGATGTTGGATCTGGCCTTGTGAAATGCCATTTCAAAGCAATGTCCCTGTAAACCAAGCAGGGTTTGTTGTTGGAACTGCTAGAGCAGGTTCAGGGGAGGCCCTGAGGGCTGGAGGTTCTCCTTTATGAGGAAAGGCTGAGAGAGTTGGGGAGGTTCAGCCTGGAGAAGTGAAGGCTCCGGGGAGTCCTGAGAGCTCCTTCCAGTACCTAAAGTGTCACAACTGGAAGTGCTGTCCCTGCTTGTCCAGCCTCTCCGGCTTTGCTGGGTGCCAGCGGCAGCACACGGCTCCTCCTGGCTCTGAAGGCAGGCAGACAAAACCAGGCAGGCTCACAATAGATGCAGCAGACAGTCTATGCTATAAATCAAAAGAAATTCAACAGTTCTGACAGGATCCCACTCCAGCTAATGATACTTCATTATGTTCTGGAAAAGAGATGGGGCTCTGATAGGTCTAATTAGAAGAAAAGGAAGTGTAATTTCTATGTCTCTCTTTCACTGTATTTCTGCACAGATGTTCTCAGGGCGGTTTCCAGGTAACTCCTGAAATCATAATAGAATTGTTGGAGACCGGTTATGTGCACTCATTCATTATCCATTGTTTATGTAGCACTGGGGGCTTATACTGCCCTATACTACACAAATACGATTAGAAGATACGTGGTGGGAAGAGATGAAGTCATATCCCTCACAGAACATAAATAAGCTCAAAATTTATCCTTCGTGTGAGTATAGATCTTGTCTTTACCTTTCACATCTTTCTGGAGGCAGAGTTCTGTTGTAAAAATGTAGTTCTTACTGAAGTGCAGTGTCTAAGGCCAATTCAGTAAAGTAAACCTTCTCAGTATTATGGATTCTTGCACTTCTAGCTCCAATACCACATCCCCTGCCTGCCTTGATTTGAAAATCCGTAATGGAAATTATTTTACCAAGTGAAACGGAAAGGAAAGAATCTGAATAATATAACACTCATAATAAAAATGCACTGAAGTGTTCTGACAAGATCTTTAAAGGCACAAATACTGTTAGGTTGGGAAGGCCATTAATGTAGCATGGAGTCATAAGCATCTTTTATGCTTGTTTCTTCTGTAGGCTTTCTATTATCTGAGCATATTTTCAGTTATAAATTGTAATTTTAAAAACACCTAACACTTCAGTTTTGCTATTACAAATGCTTTCCTCTCTGTCTTCTCTAAATATTTTGTTACTTCAATAACAATTTCTGTAGAGCTTCTCACTTAGAAAGTCCTATCAAAATATATTTTAAAAAAATTAATAGAGATTTCTTCCTGGGGACTTCTTCCTGCCCGTGGAACTGTATGAGCTTTAAGGTCACTTCTGGCTCAAATAATTTTGTGACTTACAGACTTTGTTTTTCAGCTCTTGCTACAGTCAATGGATGTGCCCATGGTGGGCACTCAGGAATCAGTACCTGTGGTTGTCTTGTCTAGCTGCCTTCAATTAGGAGTTCTCCTGATTAAATCCTGCACTGAGCCCTTCATTTCAGTCAGGGTAGGAGATGTAGCTACTCGTGCATTTTCTGTCTAGTTGCAATTCTCCTGTATTTCCCTTGTGTGTCACAATTAAAACTAACAATCTTTGGCGTGCAATAATGTGTCTGTGGGTCACTTAAGAGCTGCCTGCAAATGTTTTAAAATACCTCTACTGGCATGAAAATCGACATGACTGTATTCTGCTTTATTTCTCTAATTAAACTCCAGATATTAGGTAGCATTTATTGACTAAATTGAATTTTATCTCTCTGTTTTCCTGTGGCCTGCAACAGCAACCTTAGAATTTGTGTTAAATATTAAGCAAAGAATGCATTTTTTGTTTGTTCTCGTATAACAAATTACGTAAAGCTGTAGCTCTTTTCTGTGCGATTGTTAGCAATGTTTTTTTATATTTGAAATGATGGTGAATGGTAGGTTTAGTAAAATTGAGGTCTGGAAACTTCTGTTTATTCTGAATTGGCTAAGGCAATAAGAATATAAGCCTGCTTTTAAAACCATTTAGAAATGTTAAAAGCATCTGAATTATTAGAGACCTAGTCATTTTCTCTAAAAGTAGGTAAAGTTATGACTAGCAGACTAAAACAACCTAAAATGTTTAAAAATTTAAATGTTACAAATTAGGTCTCATATGTGGCATAGATAATTTTTGAGTAACTTTTCGAATTTATAAACATCGATGAAGGTGTGCAAGACCACAGAAGACATAGCAAGAACTCCATCCCATTGAAACCTATTTTAAATGTCTTTTATGACTACTAATAATATTAGTTTGTAGGATATGACAAGATTTCAAAAGTCTACATCCAGACTGAGAAAGCTAAAAAATATTTTTCTGCTGCACACAGTCATAATTATCTTTTCAAAGTGTAACAGAAATTATTTCAGTGACTCTTATCAATGAATGCTAACATAGATGTATTGTAAAAATTCCAGAGACCGTTAATCTAAGAATTCACTGAAGCCTGAAAAACAAGACTGAAAATGACTCTCCAAGAATTTTCAGAGGGAAAATGAAGGTGTGGCTACTGGAACATCCTAGTTCAGGTATGTGGAATGCACACGATTAGGGGTGGCCCTGTCAGATGTCCCGCCAGTGAAGAGAATTAGCAGTGAGGGGGCATCTGCCATTCATCTCACCCTTTCACACCAGACACAGCCTCTCATGTTTCTTATTAGTTCTCACATTTCAAGCTATGGTAAGTTTAAAATCTGGAGCGAATGCATTCAAAGCATGTTGTGTAACAGCTAAAGATCCACTAAGTGGAATTAACATGGAGAGCATTGGAACTTAAGCGGGAGGGAAGGGGAGGATGGCACAGGAAGGAAATCAGAAACAAATGTGCCTGCTGATCCTCCCTGGATACATTGTGTTCTCAGAAGAATCCATGATTTGAATCTATTTGCAGATTTTGCTAGAATCTTTCAAAAGACTCAATTCAGGTAAAATAATCTTTTTCCTTTAAAAAATAATTTGAAATTATTGACTTCTTTTTATTTTGGTGAGAGTATGCTGCCACCACACTTGCCATCTTCTCCCCAGTGAGTGATTTTGCCAGCATGTGCCTTTTTATACTGTTTATTTGCAAGCAAAATACTTTTCAGCTTTGCTCTTGGGCTCCTCAGGTTTTTATTAGCCATAGGATATCATGGGACAAATTCAACTGTGCTGGATCCATCAGCAAATATGCAGCTTTCACTTAATTGTTGTATCTTCAGTTCTTTGGGTCAGCTCTCTTGCCTAATCTCTATTTGAGGCTTTTATGCTACCATTCCCTGGAGAATGACAGGAATTCACATGGGATTTATTGGCATCAGCCAGCTGCTGCTGTCTGCTGCTAATGCTGTGATCTGTCAGGTACAGTAATTTATTGAATTGTCATGCTTTCTAGGTTTTGAGGGGCTGTCCATAAGCATAAACATCAAATCTTATGATTTCTTAACTGTTTGGTTATTGGACCTTATAGTAAGACCGTGTGATGCCTTTGTGAGACAAGCAGAGCTCTCTAAGGAGAGAGAGGCTCTGGAGGTCTCCGTTCACACCAAGTACAGCCAGATGTACTGGTGACTGCCAGGAGTGTGCTGACACTACACCCAGGAGTTTGCACAAGCATCTTGCTGAAAGTGTGAGCTATAATCTTGGATGTATTTCTCGCTATCAAACAATATAAAACATCTGTCAGATAAATCATAGGCTGTTACTGACAGCTGTGCGAGCAGAACATTCCATCTTCAAAGTGGTTTCTGAAGGTCTGCAGGCCTTTTTTGCTAAAGGTATAATATTCCCCACTAACAAGTACGATATGCTGCATCTAAAAAATAAAGTTGTGTCACAAAACCTGTGTGTGTGTATATGTACCTACAGCCTTAATGGTTTTTAACAATGATGTGAGAAACTACCAGAGATAACCAAAGCCACGTAAACTGAAAATGAACGCTGAGATGTCTGCCTCAGTTTGTAATTATGCCTTTTTACAGTCTTTTGGGCAATGCTATGAAAAAGGGAATATTTTTGTATATTTTTGCACGGCGCAGCAGTGCAGTTTGCCCAGTGAGTTAATGAGCCTGTGGTGAGAATTCTGTGGTGCCTGACATGGCACAGCTCTGGGACGTCAAAGGCTTTTGTTGCATGATATGGGGAGAGAGCTAGAAAGAGATCAAGATAAAAGAATGATGAAAGGGTAGGTACTCAACGCTTGCCAAAGCAAAGAGAAATCCAGTTGGTTGCTTCTTGTGTTGAAAAAGGACCATTTAGTAAAATGGTACCTTAGGAACTCCTCAGCTTATTCCTCAGCAGAAATCTCATTAAGCCAAACAAGCTGCTTTTAAAAGCTCTGTGCACAGGATCAGAAGTCTCAAGATACAACAGTTTAAATTAAAGATACTAAAAGTATGGAAGACTTTCTTTTATGGATTTTTGTGGTGTTCAAAAGCCACCAATTAAAAATTAATAATATTGAAAAGAAAAATATATTGGAATCAAAGTCTTCCTGCTGGATCATGCTTTTCAATAGCCTGGGTTAATAGTAAATTCCTAAGTGGCACTAAGCAGAAGTTCCAAGTGCGGTAAGTACTGCTCTTATCTGCCCAAAATCAAATAAGATATGAACTTTTAAACTCTATAAAGTCAGCTTGTTCTGAGGCTCATGCTATGAGTTTGGGAACTGGGGGACCTGGCTCAGTTATTTGCTCTGACTCCTTGCAAACCTAAGCTGTATTTTTGATGCCTGTGGAGACCCAAGTTTACTCACTCGGTGCTTGGGGTTTTGGCCATGCTGTGATTACTGTGAGTAAACTCCAGGTACTGCGTGCTCTCCAGTTCCGAGGAACAGTGTCATTCCCAGTCTGGAAGCTGTTTATGTCTGGCAGGTTTGGAGCTCAGGAAGACTGAACTCTGTTCCATCTGCAGCAGAGTTTGTACGCAGACACTTGGCTTCTTTGCATGTCTTGCTCTCTACATACAGCTATTAAGTATAATTATCCTTTCCCACTGCTGAATTTTACAAATAAGCCCGTTAGTTGGGAGGTACAGGGGAAAGGAAATCATAAGCCTTCATTTATTAATTTGCTAAAACACATCCAAGGAAATTATGCAAAATATATATGCTTTTCTGAAAGCTTAAGGGCTTTTTAATTAATTCATCTAATCTGTTAGCAAAAGAGAACTAATTTATTATTCAGTATTTTTGTGGAACATCTCTATTTAGTGATGTTACAAGTGTAAAGGATAGAGAATGCTTTGTCCATTCAAGGACACCCATTTGAAAAGAGGTTTTTAAAACACTTCGGTGTTTTTGTCAGCTCAGTAATATTTAAGATAAGAACCTACAAGGCACAGAAAAGCAGGAACTTATACCACAGGGAAATTTTTGATTTCTAGGCCTAATCTTGCTGATGTCAGTGGTAATGCTGCTGACTTCAGTGGGAGCAGTTATTTGTTCTAAAAGCATCTGTAGCACACCAGCTTTATGCAAGTGAGGTATCCTAGTGAACACAGAACAGTTTTAGATTTACCTGTAAAAAATACTTGGGTTTGGCTTACAGGAGGTGGCCTATAGCAGCCACGCCTGAGTACCAGGGGCCATGACTTCCCTGTGTTTTCCAGCAGCAAGCACTCTGATTGAAGCTGAAGTTGCTGATAGAAAGCAGAAACACTTCAAAGTGGATCCAGGACAGAAATAGCATTTGTCAATCCTGTTTTTCAAATAAGAGAAGTCATACCTTGAAATAATGTTTTACTAGGCTGTGCAGGGATTTTTCTTTGAAGGAAATACTGCCGGTTCTCACTTTGCTGTCAGTCACCCACAAGTTAGTAGCAGTTTTGAGGGTCAAAACTCAATCTGAGAAATTTAATGGCTCTTTCTGTACAACTCTTCACCTGTTTCTTCCAGCAGGAAGTCCCAACTCTGAACCCAAAAAGTCAAAGTATTTGTTAGAGGTTCTGCTTTTTCCCAGTGTTTGAGTTATAGGTAACATTTCATGTAAATGTGTCGTTCTGGACAGAGAATGAGGCAGTATGGAAGAAAATACTTATGTTATATTCTGTTTTGCTGATGCATGTTTTGATCTGTTTCTTTTGGCTTTCAGCTTTATCTTTGCTCTCACAAATGTCAGTTCCATTAATCTTTTGTCAACGAGTGCACTGAGAGAAGGCTTTTTCAGCATGGCCTATTTCAACCAGTGGGATTAGGTCAGTGAGAACTCACCTACAATTTACACTAGGCAGCTGGCTCGTGCTGGAAGTGCTCTTTGAGAGCACTCTCAGAGCTGGAAGTGCTCTTGGGTGAGAAATACAAAGTTTATAAAGGGATGTCATTTCCACGGGTGTAGATCTCATCTTACTGTCAAGTGTTGCAGAAAATACCAGACATTCACCCACCAAATTCAAGGCAGAGTAAACCCCATGTGCCTACTGTAAGTTGTCACTAACTACATGCTGCAATTGATTCCAAGTTACCGAGGTCTGAGAGGTCAGTCTGTTCAGTATCTGTTGCAGAGACACGATCCTGTTCAGATACATAATCCTGGACAAGAGTTATGCCAGTGAATACCATTCCCACAATTAGGACATTGGTAGTGGCACTATCAGATAGGTAAGGCCGATCCCATCCTTGAAACTGTTTTCAGGAGACACCTGTCCAGAAAAGGTCAAGATATTTTCCCACTGCTTTATGGATTCATGTTTGTTTAGGTGGATTTATGGTGGATTTATTTTTATGTGCATGTGCGAGGTTTCAGTTGAGATAAAATTTGTAGGATGATCTTGTGGTATGAGTAGCACTGTTTTTTTTATTGAAAAGAAGACCTGCAATCCTCACTCACCTGAGCATTCCCTTTCATTGGTGCTTGTGTGTAGACAGAGAAACTCCACATGTTGGAAACAAAAAGGAGTTACCTCTATAAAATCAAGGTTTAAAACTTTGCTGCGCAGTCTTTCAGGCATGAAAGCAGAAACTTTCCTCAAGTAGTTCGATCAAGGTGAATAAAAGCTGCCTTGGAAATCATCACCCTGGATAATTCTCCAGCTTAGCTGTCTATGGAATAGTTACTATTAAGAAAAATATATTTATCAACTATATTGCACAGTAGTATTTGGGAAAACAACCATTTTCCAGCCCACTCTTGGGAAAAACAAGTGAAGTTTGTAGGTGAAAATACCAGCAAGCCTTAGTTTTAGCAAGCAACGTGAAATCATCATGCTTACAGTAACTCTTTTCTTTTTAATTCAAGCTGAATCATACATAATTGACTGTCTGCAGTGTAGAGAAAGTGTTTTCATGTCTGTGTAACATTTTACTGAGTATATTCTGAACAAGTTTTAAAACTGAAAGCATTAGAAAACTTGAGAAATCATCAGAAATATAAAAGCAGAGCTGAAAAGAGCAGAGTTGGTGAGACATTTTAGAAGTTTTTTCTAGGAAGTTAATACCTGTAAAATGCTGTCAGTGTAAGTGCAGCAATGTTTTATTGCAGTCTGTAGGAAAGGGGTAAGTGAGGTAGTGGGGGAATGAATCCTTCGATACCATTTCAGACATGACCACTGATTCTGTTTGGTTTTGTGTGTTAAAGGTAGGTCTTTGAGAAGTGTTCATTTCAGCTATAATGCAAGGTTTTACAGCTGGGATAGCTATTTTTCAGCACAGTCTGTCTCTAGCCTACTCTTCTGGCTGAAAGGAATGCTACTGCATGGTTTTCTATCCAAGAGATCCAGACACATTGCAAGGTTTCGAAATGATACAATAACCAAAGTGAATATTCCAACACTTAATTTCAGCAGTTTTGAAACCTATGAGGACTTCATGCCAATGGCATAAATCATTTGCTGATATAAATTGATAAAACTCCATTAAAACTGAATGATTCATGGGCATACCAAAAATTAATTCAATCCAATGTAAATTCTCCCAGTACTAAAAAAATATCTAAATTTTAACTTCCAAGTTCTAATGACCTCTGAGAGAATTACAGCTGGCGTTTATTGTATTTCTGATAAATTACTCCTCTCAAACATATACAAGTGCTGATGTGTTTTGCTTAGGCTAATATTTCATCAGCTGTCGAAGTGACCAGAGTTCCTGTAGGAAATTTTAGTAGTAAGTGAACCAAGCTGTGGCTTCTGATATTGTCCCAAACTTTATTACACTTAACTCCTGAATGCTTGCCATTGGTTTGCAGATGTAAAATTGTGACTCGGTTGTTAACTTCATGTTTGCATGTGGCAGTGGTTATTATACCCAAAGCCCACTGAAATAATGTGAAGGATCTGTTAAACTGGCAGGGCAAGGAAATATAGATTGCATCAAAATTTAACTGCAGGATGAGAACCAGCATTGCAGAATCTCAGTGACATGGGGCACAACTGGGTGGATGCTGTTGAAATTTGCTGAAGAAAAAACTAAGGCAAAGGGAAGGGAATAAGGAAAAAAGTTTTTGCAGTCAGATTTCGAATTTATCAGAAAAAAGTATTTGCAGTCTTCAGTATGAAAGATAATGTGGTACATTTATTTTATTATTTGATTAAGTCCTAGTTTTGAAATGTTAGGTAATGCTAACAAAAACAGTGGTATGGTTGCAGTGTTTTCATACAAGCTGAAAATTTTCAAATTACTCCAAAAGCGCTGGGAGTTTGGCTTGTAACAGTTTGAGATTTCCAAGTTCCTGTACTCACAAAAAGTGGAAAAACCAATATTTCTGAAATTTTCAGAGATAACAAGATTATTTTTCTTCCTACTCTAATGCGGCATATAAAAGCCAGGATTCATCTGCGTAGGATCTCCATCACATCTTGTTTATTACAAAAGGAGAAGCAATGGAGGTGAGCTTTCAACCTTTCCAGAAATGAAGTAAGGGATGTTTTTAAATCTGTTGGCTGCCTCGGTCAAATCTGTTCCTACTGGATGGAAACAAGTAAAAGTGCACGTTGGAAATGAGAGGAGGCATATATGGAAGGAGTAAGACATGGAAGCATGGGATATCTGGCAACAAAGCCCATAGCGTATTTAGTATCTGACATTTTGCTACACAAACAAGTAATGAGTGAGAAACAGCATTATGTTGATTTAGAATATAGGAAAATTAGGCTAGAGGCTTGAATTTAATTTGTGGCTGAACTGTTGAATTATATGAGTTGGGTGATTTATTGGGACTTCGATTTCAGTTCAGTTCCTTCTCTCGCCATTAGCTGTGTATATTTAGATTGTTACTGAGGAAGAATTATTTCTTAATACGTGTTTTCCTGCAGAGTGACAAGTACAAGGAGTCTTGAGCTCAGTTTAGGATTTCTGGGGACCCTGAAGGCCCATGGAAAGCAAGACAAAGTACTATAAGATTTCCATTTCTGTCAAGTTTATTTTTTTCTGCAGTTTCACCTTTGATTCCTAAATATTTCACCCTGTCTCTTCTTGAAACCCATGGTAATCTTAGTTTGCCTGGAAGCTCCTGAGTGAAGGGCATTCAGCTGCTCCTGTATCTGATGAAATTGAGAGGTTAAAAAATATCTATACCAAAGTAAAATATAAGAGTAATATTTATATGCATTTATATTTATAGAGAGAGTGATTCTTTTTAAACACTTTTACAGCCAAAACCAATGGGAGCTGGAACTTGAAATACAGCTTGGAAATTGCTCTCACCAAGAAGAAAGGCTTTTGAGTTCTCTGGAGAAAATTGGTTTTCATTGGATTGAGTTATGAGCATTCCAAATTGCGTATTGAGAATGCTCTGGGTTTTGCAGGAGCTTTTCAAATGGGCTCATAAATTGAGCAGATAAGGATGGCTGGTGCAAAGAGTGATGCAAAGAGCTCCTTAAAGGAACTCTTGACGCAGGAAAAGTTTCATTGCTTCAGCAGTTCTGGCACTGAGGTACAAGTCAATGAATGGAGAGCATTTAATTTAGTCGTGGTCAAGCTTTAAGCAGACAGCAACCAACTAACTCACTCTTAAAAGTGAATTTTCTCCTCTGTTGGAGTATATTTAGTACAAAATGTTAACTAATGGGTTTTTCAGCTCAGTTTGCTTCTTTAATCCAGCTTAATCCTTAAAACAACCATGAGATACTGTAGGTACATGGGCACTGCCCTTGGAATCTCTGGTTTCCATCTCTGTGGGAGCAGTTGAGGTTTTTCTGCCTCTGGTCTCTTGCTGGAGGTCAGACGTGTGTTGTGGGAGCTGAAAGGGAAACTTTAGCCTGTGTTGTAGGGATGGCTGCCTCTGGGGGCAGGAGCCTGGGTTCTGACCCTGCCATCCCTAGGGAACGGGCAAAAACTTCTCTCAGCTCTCTTGGAGACTTGAAGCTTCCTTCCTGGTGCTCTGTCCCTAAAAGCTTTCCTTGACAAACACAGGGGTTGTCTTTCAAAAGGAATACATGGAACTCATCAGCATTGGACTGAGGAGAGGTTTGAAGTTAAGTACACACAGGGACAGGCCAGAAACTGCTAATCCCAATTATGTAAGGAAAACCCAACCTTCTCAGCTTCCTCTCCATGGATAAATATCAATCAGAGCCTTTCCTAGACTGAACCCTTTCTTTCCTTAGCTTTCCACCACAGAAACCAATCTTTAATTATTTTATAAGTGACAAGACAAATTCATACTGACAGCTGTCAGTTCTTTCCTGAACTACAGACATGGCAAATTTCTTTTTTCTCCACATCAGCTATTTTGCCACTGCTTCAGCTTTAAATGTGATGTAAACACACCCCAGGATACAGTGAACACAACCAGGCTAGAATTGATTTATCTCTGTACATATTGCTTTTACTTCTTTGAACTTTGATTTGAAAGCATTAAGTGAAATCCTGATCTTAATACAGTCACAGGTTAAAATTCTTTAATGACTTGAAGGGAATTAGTTATCTGCCATATTAGCAATGTAAGTCAAGATTATTCATGAGCCAGTAATGAAACAACATAAATTACCTTCTCATTAAATCATAGTAATAAGTTACTATTTGGTGTAAATAATTGAGCAGTGTTGATTATTAGCCACTATGATTTCTTGTCTTAAAAAGGAAAAGCAAGTCTGTGCTACAAGTAGGAAAGAAAAAATTCTAAGCAAAAGAATGATGTTTTGATTCTTTTCCCCCTGCATTTCAGGGGATCCAAGTAAGAAGACATTTTTTTTGACAAGCAGGTATTCTGTGATTCTAGAGGGTTCACAGGAACAACAAACTTTAACAAGTACCACCTTGAATTTGACAAATCTTTCATGAATGTCATTATTATCTGCCAATTTCTGTAGTAGTCAAAAACACCCACCTTCAGCACCTTCTGTTCTACATAAACTTATGCTGTCTGATGCAGGCAGAATGCCTTCAATCAAAAGAGATCTTCAGATATTTTTCAACGCTAGAATGCAACTCAAAGAAAAGAGAAATGAATATGTTGTGGGTTTTTTAACTCCTAAGTAATTTTCTGCTTAAATTAATAAATAGAGAAGTATAGGATAAACAATATAATGCATTTGTTTAGCATTGAGAGAAAAGAGCCAATAAAGTGTCTGCTAGAATATAGAGAGGCTGTCTTCTAAATAAAAGTGACTGGGGTACCAGAGTGCTTTGAATTATAAAAACCATTAATAAATAGCAAAATTCATTATGTATGTCATCTAAAGTGTGGATGTGGACCTATGGGGTGGAGACTACACCTAAGTCTCATTTTTTAGGCCAAGATGCTTCACTTTCCTATTTCACTAAGCAACACTGCTTTGTTTATTTAGTGTGATTCGGTTATTTGGTAGTAACTCGTGTAAATGCAAGTCCTGGTGCAGCTCACTTCAAGGGCAGAAAGGAATGGAGCAACAATTAATGCCTAGCTTGTAGTCAGGTTTGCTGTTGGAATTTAAGTATCAACTGTCTTACTCTGGTATTCTTTCAAATGCTCCAAAAATATACTTTAAAGACCACTGGAATTTGCAGGTGCTTTTTAGCCTTTTTCGCCTTCGATTCCTCACTTCCTCACAAATAGTTCAGTACCAGTCTCTTTGGAGTGTTGGGTTGTTTCTCTTTGCCCTTCTCCAATCTCAGGAATATTCTTGTTCTTTAGAATCACAGAATATTCTTTACTGCAATGTGTTTATCACAAATATGAATCTGCTGCCTTAAGCTCTGAAACGTTTGGTGAGGAAAGTGCAAACAGAGAAATATGTATTAGAAAAATATCACTGCCTGTTTGAGGTGTGAAAATTACCAGGGAAGTGTCATGTTTTGCCTGCTGAATTCTCTTGGAGTGAAATAGCAAAAAAACCACAGGCCAAGAATCAGGGTTGCATTTTTCCACAGGTACCAGCTTAACAAGATGATGCTGCTGATGCTATAAATGGCCAAGGGTGCAGGGGGTCTCCTTTTCAATAAATGTGAGTTCCTGGCCAGCCACGGTCACTGACAAAGCAAACTATTTCATGGCTGTTACTTACACAGATGTTGGAGAACCACAAGATTCTCCATCTACCTTGTTAACCTGTAGCTACATTTTACTCTTGCTGTTCAGCCCGTTGCTGCAGCTCCTTGTGAGACTGATTCATTTCTCCTGGCCATTTTATAACTCCCTGTGCCTAAGGATTGGCGGGTGAACAAATGAGCTTTGGGAATAAGGCTCCTCATGAGGAGTTTCCTGGTTTCCCCCTTTGTCATATGAGGAGTCTGTCATTATGGTGTTTCACTTGTTTAGGAACCATTTCTCAGCCAAGTGCTTATAATAATGAGCTCTTTGTGCTCTCTTTTACACCAGCATAGCCAAAAAACACTCTGGAAAAAAAAAGAATACTTATTATGTTTTTGAGAAACAGTTGAGAAGGAAGATGTTGATAGTGAACCAAAACCTACACCTGAGGCTTTCGGGCCAGGTGCTCCTTCAGAGCTCTCTTCTGTGCAGAGAGGGGCAGAGGATGAGGTGTGACACAGGCAAGAGGAACCAAACTTCACCTTCCTCTGTTCTAGGAACAGCAATACTGACCCAAACTGGCTGAGACAGAAACTAGAGTGGAACATGGCTGAGAACAGAGCTGCAGGGCTGGAACCTGGGTGCCCTGCAGAGGCTTCTGAGCATGAGAGCTCCGGCCAAAGGCCTGAATGCAGAGAAGCAGAAGCAGTGACCTCTATTGCATAACGTCTCAGGTGTGCTGTACCCAGCCACACAGAGTGGGAATTAGCAGACACTTGCAAATTTATTTATGAACTGCAGAGTAAACAAATTAGGTTTGTCCATCAGCTTCTTTCTGTAATCCTCAACAAATCTGTGGATAGCTTTTTTGCCTTTTTTTTCCTCTAGTAAAAGGTTTTTATTCTGTTTTCTGATTCTGTTATTCCTATGTCATCTTTAACATCAAGGGTTTTGTGGATTTATCAAAGAAAGGAAATGACACGCTTACCCTCAGTTTTTATACAGCCCTGGTTGTTTATTTGGTCTTCTGTAAATTCAACACTTACTCTGTGCTGCTTATGCCAGAATTGTATAGGATGCTTGCTGCTAGAGCTCATTTATTCATTTTTTCACTCTAGCCCCCTTTTTAAGGCTTAAGATCCTTCTCAATAGAAACAGCTCTGCTTCTCAAACTACCTTTTGGCTTCGTAGCACAGTGTTCTGTGAGGAAGGTTGACTGGTCAGATTATTTCCATTTAAATAATTTTTATATTGATGGTTGTTCTTTGTTCTTGTTCTCTTAGAGTCTAGACTAGCTGTCATGTATCTCAGTGGAAGTAATCCCTTTTAAAGTAGAGCAACAGACTTCACAAATTAGTTTTGAGAGTCCTCTATGCATTTCTGGGATCAGAAAACACTTTTACAAATAAAACAAAAGAACTCTCTTGCTGTATTTTCTCTTCTTTTTATGTCCTTTGGGCATCTGCCCAGCACTTCAGTGCGTACCTTAAAATAAAAATACCAAAATGCACAAGATTCTATCCCACAACAACCTTTGCTTATTGCACAGGAAGAACCAAACTGCAGCCTTTACTGCTGTGCTTCTGGTACTGCCATGGATATGTGAATGGCTTCCAAGGTTTTAGGGATCATTCTGTGACCTGGGATGCTCAGCTGGCTGTGGAGCAGATGTCCACCCAGACCTTCAGGCTTAACCATCTCATCATCTCATGATGATACAAAAATCCTCCTCTCCTGCCTAGGATATTCTAATTTCATTAAATAACCGTACATTCCAATTCACATGGCATCCATTTTTCTTATTAACTTCAAGCCCCCTTCTTTCTTCGTTAGCTGGGTTGTTTTAATTCATACCTCTATCCTGCCACTTCATTCGTTAAGTCCTCCATCATCTGAACACCACATTCTGTTCCCCAGCAAACATCACTATATTCATATATTCATCACTATATTCATATATTCACTACTCAGAAAGGTGCCACCCTGTATATGAGAAAAATTCAAAACTATGACAATTATATTCTTCCTTTTAACCACAGGGTCTCACCTGAATGTGCTGCCTTAGCCTGCATTTAGTAAAGGTGTTGAGTGCCAGCAGAAACTGGAAGGTTCAGATGGAGTTAGAGGGTTTTGATGGCAGAAGCCTCTTGGATATTCTAAACTGATGTCTTGCTTAATTTAGTATAGGTTTTGTCCAGTGGTTCCTGGCCTAAATACTGCTTTCTACTGGGTGAGGAAGCCAGCAGTCATCCACTGCTGGATTTTAAATGCTAATGGTATCATTTTAAATCTAGCACTTAATTTCCATTTTCTCTTATTTCTGTTTTTTGTATCTATGAGAAATAAGTCCATTTCTTCAGGTGCAGATAAACGCAGGAAGCAGGTGTTCTAAAAGTGGAAAAGCATTAGATGTGGCTTTACATATTTATTACCAACTGCATAGCAGCAGGGAGTTGTGCTGCAGGGTGATAGGGATCTGTGCAAACCAAGGGTGCTTCGCAGAAAAACTATGTGAATATTTGTCTTCTTGAAGAAAATGGAATTGAGTTTCAGTTTCTGTATCTTGCAAGGTGATATTGCACTGGGTTTGGGGTTTTTTTCTTGTTGCTAACAGGGTAGAAGGAAATATGATGAATTAATCATATAATTTCTATCCAGGACATTGCATATTAATATATTAGAATGATCTAAATTCAGGAGGAAGTTGTGAAGTTGTAGTGAATTTTCCTGTGCCTACATCTGAATGGCTGGACTGACAGCTAGGTAGGAATCTTTGCTGTGTCCCAACTTGGAGAATTTCTTGGTGTCTTTCCCACAGAACATGACACACATTGAAACAATCCCTGTGTATGCCTGGTACCTCCAGTTCTGTTGAGGTTTTTGGTGCTAACACAGATCTACGCTACCTTGAGGCAAATATGCAAAGCAGGACTTTGAAATGTAGATATTAGGAACAGTTTTGTTAGGTAAAAATTGCTCAAGGGAGCAATTAAGTAGATTGGGAAATTCATCCATTAAGAGTAAAAAAAACTTTGAAGAAAAAAAATGAGAACCACCATGACTTTTTTCTAACCCATGACAGATCTAATAATTGCTTCAGCAAAATATTACTTTGAATGTGCCTCCAAATGAACAGAAAGAGTTCTATATCAAACATTAAGCTGGCACAGTAGGCACACAGTTATGGTAAGCCTGCATTGCCCAGCATGGATTAATTCACCCAGAGCGATTCCTGGGGAGGCTGTTCTTGAGCATTTGCAGCTGGGGCAGGACCTTCAGGGACTCACTCCCGGGTCTGTGGCTTCTGATGCAAAATACTCAAGACAACTGGTCTGACACATATTTAAATCAAGGAGGAGCTTTCCATATGAAGCATATCAAATCCCACCTGATTTATATTAAATGCTTATTTGGCATGCTTTCTCATTTTACCCAAAAGCCATTTCTGGGTGATGGCCAGACAGGAAAGCAGGTTCTGTAGAACACTGATTAAAGATGAGGGCATCACGCAGAGGCTCCACATCAGGCAAATGCATTCAGGCAGAATTCTGAATAAATCTGTATGGGGGGCAATGGGGAAAGGAAAGTTTCATGTACAGAGCTCCTGTATCAGCTGCTTGACATCCTTAATGTACACCGACCCTTATTCATGGTTAGGGCAAAATAACTCTGAGGTTTAATATACCATCACTGCTAACACATGACATTAAAACATGTGTATGGTCTGGTGGAGTCAAAGACTGTGCTGCTTGTCTCTCTGCATCCTCAGTACTGCAGGGTTTGGACATAAAAGAAGTGAGGGGTTGCACTGATACCGAGTTCTGTGATGTGGCAGCAATGTTATTAGGGATGAAAGCCATCAGAGGCTGCCAGACTGGGACAAGAAATAAGGCGTGAGGCTTTCTTAGAGTCTTTGTTTCTCCTCCATTTTAGTTGCAGAACATAGATCATAAAACGCTTTAGGAGCTGGCAATCTAAATTTTGGAGCTGTGCAGAACCAGGATTTCTTTCAGTGGAAGTTTTAGAAATTTTGAAGTCTGGTCACACTGGGGAGTGGAACAAAATGCTAGCATTTCAGATTTCTTTATGAAGAAAACTGTTTGGTATTTTAAACACAAAATCACTTCATTTTTGCAGTGACATGTTGTAACTATTGTTCTCCTTTCTCCTGAAGCAAAAGAAGATAAAAACCATGCATTCTCACAGTTTTGACTTGAATAGATTGGCATTTTCAGATAAAGCATGCTTCCAGTGCTGTTTCTCCAACAAGCTGTGTGAATTGACAGTTCCTTTTCAGATGGTTTCACCCTCCCCGATGATGTTATGCATATCTAAGCATGAATGAGCTTTTATACATCACAACGCTCTCCTGTCATGGGCTCGGGGCCCAGATTTCCAATGGGGAGATCAGAGAGTTTTCCCTGGTGAAGGCCTGGCAAGTTTGCAAAGCTGGCTTTTTTAGAGGGGTCAGAACCTCATCCCCAGAGGGAGGTCGGTCATCCCACAGGGTGTCAGACCGAAGAGCCACGGAAAGACTGCAGTGGCCTTGGACCACATGTGTGGAAGTGTGACATCTGTGTCTGCATTTCTTGATGGGATTCCAGGCCAGTTCTGGCCGGTCTTGGTGTGAATTCCAGCCCAAGGCACCCAGCAGCAGAGGGGCTGATTTGGCTCCCAGCCTTTCCTTTCTCTGATTCTTGCAGAGCAATGTGTATCTTTGGCTCTGGTCTCCGTTCCCCTTAGACCAGACAGCAGCCAGCTGGAAGCACAAGGAGAAACTATAATAGAACTCAACTAGCAGGATTTTATGTTGTTATTAAACAGCTGTCCAAATACCGTGTCAGAGTTGCTTAGAAGAATTCTTTCTCTCAGGTTATAATGTACATTTCTCAAGTAGGATGATAATCTCACATCTTTATTTAAGGCCAGATTTATTTTGAAATAGTTTAATTCTTTATACTTGAGGAGGATTTGCGTGGTTGTAAATGGCAAGTGAATTTGGGTCATTGTGTGGCTTGTGATGCTTTGGTAAATACTGGCACTAAAGTTCTAAGTCCTGTAAAAAGTTTGCTTCATAGTACTGCAAAATGTAAATTGTCTTTTACAATGGGCTTTTTTGAGAAATGTTTTCTCAAGCATTTGTACCATTCCAGTTTTGTATTGGTGTGTTACAGAGCAGAAAAGTTCATGGTTTTGCATTTGATCAAATTATTAATTAAAAATTCCCTGTTTTCCCTCTTGGAAGACACAAAAAAAGAACCATAGGTCAGGTTCTAGTCACAGCTTGTGTGTATGAAGCATAACGTGTCTACTTTACCTTTTCAACTTCTTTCTAAAAATATACTGAGGAAAAATAGGGAGTTATGCCAAAAATAGACGAGCAGAAAATTCATACCAGGACAGGTAGATTAATGGTAAATGGTGAGCTGGGCTGAAAAAGCCCTAGACAAATGAATTGTACTTAGAGTTTCACATATGTAGTTATCTTTAAACAGGGAAGGTTAAAAGCAGTAATGTGACATTCCAAATGGTTAAGAATAATGCCAAAACTTTACCCATCAGTTACACACAGCTCTGCCTCAATGGCTCCTCCTCAGTTTGAATTTCCACCCTTCTCTGATTATTTGTCCTTGCCACTGTCAGAGAAAATGAAAGAGAATTGCAGTCTGGCGGGGAGGCATTTTGATTTTTTGCTTTTTGTGCAACCTAGACTAAGTCTCTTTTCAGACTATGATAATTCATTTTCGTTCCATGAAGGGAGGGGTCACATAACAGAGAAAGGCCAAAACCACCACAGACAGACACAGGAACCCAAGGGTAGCTGGGGTTACAAATACACACGTAGTTCTCAGAGCCTTCCTTAACAGGAGCTGGCTAAGTTGGTTACCCTCCAAAAGCTGCACCCAGGATGATATCTATGGGCATCAGAGCTGGTTTTCTCTTCTCAGTATGCTGAATGTTGCCAGATAGGTTTCACCTTGGTAACTGCTTGGAAAGCAAACAGATAAATACCCCCCATTAGAAATGAGCAGGCTGGCACAAACATTTACTGTTGTGACATGTGGAAGCCACTAAAATTAGCTGCACAGCTTGGGGAAAGTAGACTTCTAGAGCAAAATCTTTTTTAAACTAAAAGGAAAATCTAATACATATTTTTAGCAGGAAGAGGAGCACTTTTTGCAAGGTCTGCTCTTCCCCACTTTGCTATTCTGTGTGTATTTTTGTCAAGTTTTTATACTTTGGTGTTTGCCAGGAGTAGAAACATTATCTAGAGTCTCTGCTAGTATAAATAATTGAGTTCTGTGAACTGCTGCCTTTTACACCCACAGAGAATCTGGTCCATTTCTCGAAGATACATATGGGCACATTAAAGTGACTAACCTTTAGAGAATGTTCTGTACAACCGTTGCCCACCCTTCCACTGCTGGGCTGCACATTTGCACTTCCAAGCCTGGTTTTCAGTTTATTTTGGAATAATGAATAAATAAACTGAATGTGCAAATCCATCCTATCTTCCTGCCCTATTCCAGCTGCAAAGATATTGCTTTTTGCTTACCCCTTTTTGAGCTATGATTTAATTGTTGGGATATTTTTTAAAAATTCATATCCTTTTTGCTATCCGGTTCCCAGCTGCAGATTCCCAACATTATATTCAGCATGTTCACCATGTGTTTAAAATAAAGAGCAATCCTTTCCCACCCCTTTGGAGAACAGATCACTCCCAACTCCACCAATAAGACTGTGGGGAAAGACTTGCTAAATCTCACCAGGCACAGAGGGGAAAGGCAGCACTCATGAAGGTTCTCCTGTTTCTTCTCTCCAGCAGTGCTTCCTCATTGCAGCTGAGCATGGTAGGGAGTTATTCCCACAGGGCTGTGCTTTCAGCAAAGTCAAAATTTACATTCTGCTAGCCCTTCTCCTTCCCACATGTGCACACAGAACGGAGATTATTTTATCTCTTGAATCTTGCAATATAGACATTAGCAGCTTGTCTGAACAAGTACAAAGAGGACATTTCTTGGCATGCAATGCTTTTCCATGTTGAAAAAGTGAAAAATCGCTGCATTTACTTACAGCTTCCCTCTCCCTTCAGCATATGGACACCACTCAAAGAGCTGGAGTCCAAAATCCCATTTTGAAGGTACTGAGAAAGCTGAGGGATGGCTGATGTCAGAGGGAGAGGTGGTTAATGGCTGCCTGGTGAGTGAAGACTCCCATGTCTCGGATGGCCAAACGGCTGGCTCTGCTCTCACCCTCATGTGTCACAGCTCCACCAGCTCTGTGTTTGGTACTCCTGAGAGCCATCAGATAGCAGGGCTTCAGGATGGCAGCAGCCCCAGGCAGGCAAACCTTCCTCTTGCAGAATCCTTGTCCAGGACAGCCAGCCAGATCACAACCTATCCATGGGCCATGGAGTGTCAGCAGCCCCTTTGCTTTACTAACTTCTATTCCCAGGAATTTAGGTTATCTGGCCAGCTCCGTGCCTCGCATGGGAGCTGCTCCCTTAGCAGAAGAGCCCCGGGCTGGCCCCTGGCGTACGCAGTGAACTTGTGATGTTCTGCGGAGTCCTGGCTTTGCACGCCAAAGCCACCGGATCTTTCCAGCCCGCAAGCATTGCAGCAGGCACCTCCGGCTTTTAGGCACTCTGTGCTTAAGGCTTTTGCAGCCCTTGATTAAGTGAAATAAATTTCATCATTCACCTTTGAAGAGATCTATCCCACTTTTCTTTCAGAATATGTCCGCTGGCTGCTGACAAATTCCAGATGTAGCAGCTCTGATCCTGAATCAGAGACGCCCCTGCTGAATTGCTGTCAAGAGCCACCTGCAGCACTTGCTCTCTTGACATTTCTTGCACTCTTGGCAAACTTTGTTTCTCTCCCAACTGCACCTGGGGCGATGAAAAAGAATTCCTTGTGTCCATGCTGAAGTCCATAACTCTGGAGCAGAAGTAACCATTCCCCAGGGTTCCAGACTAGTGACACATGGCCTGAACTGCTGTCACAGTTGTGATCCACAGAGATATTTCATTTAAAATTGGATTGTTGGGAAAGGTTCTCTTGGAAAGGGCCACACACCTTTGGAAGTCCCTTCCCAGGGTTGGGCAACAGCTGGCCAGGCTTGTGAATTGTCTATTAAAATTTTTATTCCTCAGGTACAGGCTGTGAAGAGCAGAGATGAGCTGAGATTCTGGGAATGCTTTTAAAAGTACAGAGGCTTCAACTACACTTGGGGCAATACTGTAGGTGACTCACTGGCAGTGTCTGTGTGAGGCATATTTTCAGGAGCTTGTCAGAGATATCTATAAGGGGGAACAGGCTTTATTTGCAGCTATAAAGAAATAATGGACTTATCAGCAGGACACCAGTATATTTACTTTACAGTAAGTAATATCTGGAAAAAGCTAATCTTCGCATGCCATAAAGCAGGAAAGAGCTATAGCCTATTTATAACACACTCACATTCTTCTGCAGAGCTAAAAGATCTATTATTGAAATAGCATTTCCTAGGTTTTGTGAAATGAGGGCTTAAAAATTATTTCAGCAGGTAAAAAAGGTAAAAATGCTTAAGTCGGTCTTTCTATAGCAGGAACAATTCTTCCAAGTCTTTGTGCTTATATCAATGTGTCATCTGGACCAACAGTTAGTATCTCATAAAATAGTAATTAGCAAGTAAAGGAGGACAAATGTGGATTTTTTTGAGCAAAAATACCGGTTGTACCTCTCCAGCCTCTCTGTCATCTCAAATTATGACAGAGTAAATTCAGCCGTGGTGTAAAATCAGTGATTTTCATGAGGCTGAATTAGGATTTGAAGTGAGGAAAGTAGAAGTGATCTGCTACTCTTTCTCAGCTGAAAGAAAGTGAGAAATGATGTTTATATCAAAAATACGGCAATAGTTTTCTGGGTTTCAGAATTAGCAACTCTAATTCCTAAAGCTCTTCATCCAGTCTGATATTCATCTAGGGAACAGTATGCTATTCCTCATCTCCTGTTAAGCAGGATACACCAATTTGGCTCTATAGCTTAGTAAAGCAGGGAAAATTCACTATGAGTTGAGAATCTGGCCCAAAGTGTGCTGAAGAGATCTAAGGGTGTCCCAGGCAGCTGAGATACTGCAGCTGGAATGTGTAGTTAGGTGGAAAGGTGTAACTGCGTCTTTACAGCCCTATGTAAAGTTGTCTGAGTCAGTCAGTTCCTCTGGAAGAGTTAATCAGCCACATGTGGTTCTGGTGAGAACACAGATGTTGCCTCTGTAATCTATATGTGGGGTGTTTTTCTGAAAGTAATGCAGCAGCAAAATGTGGAAAAAATAACATAACATTGCCTTCTGCTTTTCCGTAAGTCCTCCAAAGAATATACGTCATTACCAGTGGAAGGTTGTCTGAAGTATGACACCTTGCCTTGGAGTTTCATGTCTTTATAAAGAGATGCAGGGACTTTAGTGTTTGGTCACTGCCACGCCAAAAGCCTGGGCAGCAATTCTGTCCCTCGTTATTAGGCATGCACTTGACAAAAAGGACATTTCATAAAGGGCTGGCTGGCAGCAATTTGGCAGATTTGCTTTCCCTTGAAGCTCTAGAAAAGGGGAAATAAGTGACAGTTCCCCCTTCACTTCATCGTGGCTCAGATTATCCTGTGCCTTGATAAGATCTGCCGAAGCTGGATTCTTTCCATCTCTGTGCTATGGGTGTGTTGTCTCGGCGAGTTCTGTCTTGCAAGGGATAGGGCCCTGCTTTCCAAGTAACCTGGTGAAATATCTGAGGGTATTGCAGAAGAGAGCTCAGTTCAACGTGTGAAAGAACGTTAAGAGAAACCATTAATGCTCCTCAGGTAGTGGCTGGGTGTTATTAAAGGTCAGTGGTACGCTGACCCCCGAGCACCACAGAGATTGGTACGCTGGAAAGTGTTCAGTCTTCTTTACAGACCTGTTCCTGTAACCTATGCAATAAAGGTATTTGTATTGCAGTGGAAGAAAACTGAATTTATATAATGAAAAAGAGAGTGCACAGTACGTTCTGAGTCACCAGAGGGAGGTTTGGTGGCTATGAGGGTACATGTAAACCTCATTAAATACTTAGCTTGCAAACTTAAAATTCTACAAAGGTACTCAAGTTTTCTGCCAGTGTCGTTTACTTATTTTTTTATTGAAACAATCAGAGAGTAAATCACTTTCCTAATTTCCCAAAAGCCCAGCTAAAGCAATACTTTCCAGCATGCATGGTTAGTAAAAAGATTTGGGTTATCTGAAAGCAGGACAAGATAGTTTGGAAGCCAAGGAGCAGTCCCAAGAAAATAGCAGCCTTTTGGCTCCTGTCAGGGACTCCATCCATCAACAGGGTCAAAATGGGTAAAAATAGCACATCCTTCCATTAAAGTTCTGCACGGGGGAGGAAAACCCAGGGAACAGGAACAGCGTCAGGAGCAGCTGAGGCAGCTCTGGCCACTGGAGGGCTCCTGGATTGTCCTGGCTGCCTGGAGGCCGGGCAGGTCTCTGTGCCGGGGCTGCTGGCTCAGGAGGCTCTCACCGAGCTGGCGGGGATGCTGACGCTGTCTCCTGCCCTGGAGACCAAGCAGCCAGGAAAACAGACTTCAGCTCAGTCGTGTTAACGCTTCCTCTACCTGCACTCCAAAATCGGCTTTTCAGTCCTGAGGATTCCTGTTCTCCTTTCTTCAACTTGATGTCCTTGTGCTGAACTGGGAACTTAAACGTCCACAGCCGCTCTGCTCCCTCCTTGCTGTCAGGATTGCTCAGCCAGCCTCGGGAAAGGCATCTGGTTTGGGAACCCTTTGTTGTCATGTAGACAGTCAGCCCTGAGTGCATTTTTCATTCTTTACCAGCAAAGATTGGAATTGCTTCCTTGGCTCTACAGTGAATAACTATGTACGAAGGGATTAGCAAAGTGACATTTAAATTCAGTGTTTTGGAAACAGGATATGAAGTGAAATGCTGGGAACAGAGGCTTTTCGAGAACTTTTGGCTGCCCCCCCTTTCGCAGCTAGGGCGCTTGACATAAAGAGTCCTTGTGTGTGACACTGCCAGGAGCAGAGCTGCAGAGCTGTGTGGCAGGAATTCTTGGGGCTGCTTTTCCAGTGCCCCTCACACAATGCCTGGGAAACTCTGATGGTACTAATGTTTCTTTAAAAGCCATTGTCTGGCACGTCTTTTTAGGAAAAGGGTCAGGAGCTGAGCTGCAGTCTCTGAGCAGAGACATGGCAGGTATGTGGCTAATGAGATACTAGCTGTATACATATAATTAAAAAGAAAAGCACACAGAGGATATTATGGCAGCCTCAGAAGAGCTTTAGTGATGTAAACTACTGAATATTGAAATAACAGGCATTTCCTAAATCTGATCGAGACAGTCTTCTATGGTTACAAATTTGCATTACTTCCCCCTAGAAGCTCTAGCTCAGGGTCAGCTATGTCACACAGTGCAGAGAATGACAAGAGAAATACATTTACACAGAATTTCACTGTCCAGTTAGGAGACAATTAAATATGAAGCTGAGTATGAAGAACCAGTAAGACAACACTGCTCAGAGAAATAATATGACACAGATGCATTAGAAACTCCATTACCACAGGCTATCTAAATAAACCTGCCCAGGTTTTCACTTGCTGCTTTTACTTAGTCCTTACAGAATCTGCTAATTGAGGTCTCAGCATTGACTGAATGCCTGTGTATAATTGAGGTTTTCGTTTGAACTCTACATCTTCTTGTGGATCTCTTGCTCGCATTTTGCAAATGGCTTGTCACGTGGAATTTGTCAGCAGTTTCCCAAAAGGCTGAGGGAAGAATGCGGTGTTCTGCAATTTATGTCCTTTCTTGACTGTAATCAGGAAGATTATTCTAACAGCATCTTCCTCTGCCGAAGCTGTTCTGTTAGAGGATGACTGTACATGCTCTCTGTAGTCTCTCATCCCTCAGGACGTTATTATTCTTAATGTTATAAATATCAGAATAATGACTCAATGGTCTATTAGGCTTTCTTAAATGTTCTAAAGCACAGTGTGGTCAGAAGCTGCTTTGAACTTACCACTTCACTGATTTTTAAAAATATACCAAAGCTGACATTGACTCTTAAATGCATCATAGAAGCATCAGAGATGCAGCTGATGAAAATCCAAAGATCTAAGTTTACATGGAAATCTCTCTTTTTCTCTGTGAATGGTAACATGACAGGCTCAGAGAGCATCTCCTGATAGAGGTAACAGGCCAACATCTTCATTGCTTTTCTGCCCAAGTTCATTTTCCAGAATAGACACTGATTTCTCATTGCTCAGGTGTTCACTTCATCTGGTTTTGAGGTTACCCAAATTCTAAACAGACATCTTTGTGTAGAAATACAAAAGGACTTGATTTTGCAAGAAGAGGATCTTAGGGCAAATGTATAGACGGACCTGTGCACCTGAGATCTGTCTGAATTTTGGACACCAAGTTCTAAAACACTAAAATACTTCTGCTTTCCTGCTAAAGAGCTCTAAGAAAGCCTGAATCTTGAACTGATATTTTGTACATAAACATTCACGTTAAAAACAGGTCTGTAAAAGGTTCCCCCTTTACAGCAAACTATTTCTGCTTCATTTCTGTGTGAGTCCTTAGCCCTGCTGTGATGTGTAATAAAGGGTTTAGCATAGAATTCAAGTGATCTTTCCAGCGTCTGAAAGAATCCAAATTGGATTTGGAATGAAAGAACATGTTCAAAAAGACCATGGAAAACAGGTACTTCCAGCTCCTTTTAAAGAGACACTCTGCAGTGGGTAAAGGTTTCTCCTTGGAAACTTAGTCCAACAATGAAGGAATGGGCTGAGATAAAGTGACTCAGACAATTAAGCATATGTGGTATTTCAGTGAAGGCAAACAACCCTTGCATAAAAAATGGCAAATGTAGAAGGATTTGCAACCTAAAGACATTTTGATAATCCTGGGGATGTGTGTTCAGCAAGGGCTGCAGCTGGAACAGCAGAGTTTGGGCAAAGAGTGGTTAAAACAAAGTGTTCCTACAAGCTGATTCTGTAACTCTGAGAAATCACTTACCTCTTCTTGGATTTTTTTCTCTTGTCCGAAATCTGTGCCTGGGGAAAAGGAAAAAGCATTGTAAGCCTTCATTCATAAATATTAGTCAAGCACTTTCCATTCCCTGAGCTGTTGATGCTGTCATTATGAAAGAAGGATATTTGAGGGCTTCCCCTTTTTCAGTGCTACCCAACAGGTTTTGGGCTGGGCCTGAGACTTCCATGGTGGAAAGCGGGAATGTGAAGCAGCTCGGAACTGAGGTGCAGAGCTAAATGCTGAGACCATTTGGAAGAGATGAATGTTGTGTTATTAATGCTGGCCAGGCTAGAAAGTGATGGCGATGGCTGGGGGTGACTCAGCAGTGGGTGGTGCCGTGGATTTCCAAGAGTGGTGTCACCTGTTCAGCTTGCAGCCACTACATCTCACCAAGAATTTTTTTGGTTTCCATCAACACCCCCAAATGTTGAAACTCCACATTTCATTGCTGATGGATATAGTGATATTTAATGTGAACTCTGTGACTTTACCCATTTGGCAGAGGAACCACTTCAACTATTGAGGAGGTGTCAGTAGAAAATTGTGAGGCGTTTATTTGAGCCTCTACCATGAGAGTGTTTCCTGAGCCACAGTTCAGGGTTTACACTGCTGAGAGGGAAATGGAGTCTGCCTGCTGGAAATAAATTAATGGAACATCTATGAAACAGGAGAATTCCTCTTGTTATACTTCTCCCATTCCAGTCCTCCTCCTGCTGTGGGTCATTTATTATTGCTGCCATGCTTTATTGAAGAGGGTATTTCACTGAGGGAAATGTTTAATGAAATAAAAAAACTCAAGTAGGAGAGTGCAGTGTTGCAATATTTATACTGAATATTAAGTGAATGGACTATAATAAGTGTAAATAATAAAAGAAAATTATATAATTCCTGAGAGAAATGCTCTAAACAGTAAAATGTTAAACATGTAGCTCTGTGGTATAAAGGAATGTACCATGAAATCAGAGAATCACAAGGCTGGCAGCAACTTCAAGAGATCATTCAGTCCATTCCCTTTCCCCCACAACAGTGTACCAAATGTATTTGTCATTCCTGGCACAGCTGTCAGGCTTTTTCTTAATTTTCCAGTGGTGATGTTCCAAAACCTCCTGAACCAATCTTGCTGTTGCAGGGCTTTTTATAATATGAAGATTTTCATAAATCTTTCTTGATCCAATTCAATCCTTTTTTCCTTGTCTTATCCAACATATACATGAAGAAAGAGAATCACTCTCTTCCATTTCACAGCACTTACTTCTATTAGGTGGGCAGAAATGCACTAACATTTGCATAATCCTAATCCAGCATTTATTATTTCCTTTGGGCCATGTCTTCCAGACCTGTTACAATTTCTGCTGATTTCCTTTGGACTTTATCCAATTGTTCCAAGCTTTTACTGAAACACAGCATCCAAGCTGATCATAATGCTCTACTGCAGATTTAATCAGTGTTAACTTGAAAGATTTTTTAATGTGTTTTATGAATACGGCGATACTATGATAAATTCCAGGATAACTTGTGTCCTCTTTATGATCCCAGGTCTCATTGCTCTACAAGGAAATTGAATTGACTTGGCATAATTTCTCCCTCACAAATTCATGCTGGCATTTTATTCCTCTCTGTCTCTTGGACACAGTCCCTCCTTATCCATTCTGAGATTTGGGGTTCTTTTCCCTAACAAAGTATGCCATTCATTTTTGTTTGGAAGTTCTGGTTTTTTTGCTTTTTATTTAGTCCTGTATTAAATAGCACTGCTGTTTGTTTGCATCAGTGTAGGGGAAAAAGAAAACGCAGACCTCTGTATGCACCGTGACAAAAATCCTGGGTGGCCTTCCAGAGCTTTTAAATGTAAAACAGAGCATGATAAAATTAAGTCTGATATGATGTAGAGGCTTTTTAAAGGAGATCTTATTTCTTCTGTGCAGTGGGAATCAAAAATGAGTGGAATCTCACATACACATGAGAGCCTTGTGGCCCACAGAACTGGCACATCAGTCCCCAAGAACTGTTTCCCTCCCCTTGCCCATTTCTGAAGGGCAACCTCCACATCCAAATCAGAGATAGTATGGTTGAGATTTAGCAGCCTTTTATTTGACTGCTCTTAGTGACATTTTTCTCCTTAGACTACATAGGATTAATTTATTTTTACTGCCTTTGTTCTGTGGTGCTTGTGTTTCGTTTCCTCGTGTTTGGCAGAACTCACGGCATCCTGATTCCCTGGAGCATGGCTTTGGCACTGCACACGTGCTGCTGTTGGCTGATCTGACTTCAGGCTTTAGAGCAATGTGGGGTTTTCCTTCATGGAAATGATAATTCGAAATGTGTGTCATCAGATCTCTAAAATCTGCATAGTTTGCTGTGTTATGCTCATGAAAAGATTTGAAGAAGGTACTTTTCAAATGCACCAGTTGATTCGTGAGGGAAACAGGCATAAATACATGGCTCCCTGAACTCCTGGAGAGGAGAAACACCAAATCAAATGGCTTGTCAGGGAGGGGTTCTGTTGTGTTGTGCAGCAATGGGAGCTTAGTTTGGGAAGTATAAAACCTTGTTGTACGACCTCTGTAATCACAGAAACTGGCACTTGTTTTTGTGCTGGTTCCTCTTGCCAGGTAGGCAGCTCCTCCTCAGTTCTGAGTGACAGAACGTCCTGTTCTCTCTGTTCCAGCAGCACAGTACCCACATGCTCATTTGCATTCCTAGATGTTCATTATCACTTACAAAACAATAAAGTTTTAGCTTCTGCACAGATAGTTTTTGTCAATACAAACAAAAAAGAGCTGGAGCTGTCAAAATTCATCCTTTTGGCAGCTTCCCACACTTATGCCAAAGGAAAAAGTCAGGATTGAAAATGCAGGAAGGTGATAATAATAATAATAAGTCAGAACTTTCTGAAATATTTATCATTCTTATGAGGAACCAAAAACAAGATAAGTAAGTTGATATATTCTGAATAACTTCTTGGTGACTTCAAGCAAAAAAAGGAGCGTGTAAAGAGTTGTCATAAAAATCTAATGATGACAGGTACAATGAATCTGTACTAGCGTACAATTTGAGAAAATTTGGGGGTATTTTTCCTACAGATGCACAGTCTTCAGAAACCATTATCATCTTTTCTTTACCCTTGATCCAAGCTGCTGCCTCGGGCCAGTTATTTGAGCTCTCCATAGCTAGCTAGCCTGGCTAGAGGTGGTAACACAGGAGCAAAGTGTTGGCTGTTCTGTGGCCTTCTCAATCTGACCACGGACGGAGTCACCCTGGGAAGCCAGACACTGCTCCTAATGGAAACTGCAGCCACTGCCACAGCTTACTCTGTTCCTCCTCTCACCTGCTTGCAATGACCTGTGCTTTTACAGCCAGAGACTTTCCCACTGGGGTTTGCTTATCCAAAAAGCACATACATGCTCCCCAGGGTGTAGATTTACTGCAATTACCATTATTAAAATCCTTTGTGCTCCTTTTTCTTGTGCTGTGCTGTGCTGGCATGGTGAATGCAGCCTCACTTGCTCCCTGCCCTGCTAATTTCCTGGGGAGATCAGGAGTCAGGCATCCCCAGGAGAGACTTTGAGCTGAGAGCTCAGAAAAGCTGATCAGCCATGTCCAGGGAGTGAGAAGAGGGGTCACTACAGAACTCCCATTCTTTTACTGAGTAAGTTTGAACAGTCAGTTCAAATGAGCAAAGGCAACAGGTAAACATTCAGAAATAGTTTTATTCACAGAAGTGGTCATGCTATAGCAGATTTTTGACTTAAAAGCAGTGACAGCATTACCTTGCATGCGGAGAGGAGTGGAAGACGTGTCCCTCTTTTATCCTCTAGCTCCTTGGCATCTCTGACCCCGTGCTAAGGCTGTCCTGTTGTAACCTGGACACTCAAACTGGGCAGCACACATTAGATATGGTGCCAGCTAGAATATGTACCTGTGTCTGCATCCTGCCTTCCTGGGGATCTGCAGAGGTGTACTGGAACAGAACAGAGCCTGGAAGACACTTTGTACAGAAGAGCAGAGTACCTAACCAGTGTTTTTCCCCCCTAAGTGGATCTTTCCTTCCTTCCAAAGAACCTGCAGCATCTGAAGGGCTGCCTCTATTCAGTCCACAGATTGCTGTGCTCCAAGGATGAGTCAGGTAATCTCTTTATATAATCTGTAAATTATTTGGTCATGTTCTGCCAAACGCCATCTGGTAGAAGGTTGGACTTTTCTATCTTCATATTTTGTAGATCTCTGCCTAAGCCGCCAAGGATACTTTGCTGCAACATAAATATTTACAATACTATCAAGAACATTCCCTGTTTTCAACCTCATTTGTCTCAACCCTGCAAACATACTGTGTTTGCACAGTGTGACTGGCCACAGCTATCTACCTTCTTCGCTCATTCAAGATTTGCTTTAACTCTGGCTTTTAATGTGAAGGGTTCTCCTAGGAGGTATCTTGTCTCTTGTAACTACTAATCACAAATACTGCAGAAAACCCCTAGGCTTGAAAGAGAACTTTTTCTTTTATTATTATTTATTTAATCTGTTGTTCTACCTAGCACGCATCCTAATATTTTTCACAGTTGGGTACCATAAGAAGTGGAAACAATTTGACCTGACAGTTCTCAAATGAAACACTCTTCTAACATACTCAGTGGCCCCGAGCTCTCCCTCTCCTTGTAAACAGTCCTGTTATCTCCCAGATAATGAGGCCTCACCCAATGGTGCCAGAATTGCAGCGTAAGTAGCTTTATAGAGCAGAGTTCTATTAAAAAAAATCCATCTGGGTAGAAGAACTTGGTACCTTTATAGGCATTCAATCATTTTCTCCCTTAGGGATTGTTTTCTTGATTGGATTTTATAGGTTTTGGCAGTTTTTAAATCTGTTGATACAGTCTTCTGTCTTGCAGGGATGCTAATGAAACCTGGTTCCAATAAACAAACACAATGGCAAGAAAGAGCTTCCAACTCAACTACTCGGGCAGGGTAATTGTTTGTGGAAGTGCAGGATGCAAAGTGGGGCTTATGGGGCAGGGACAGCCACCAGGCCAAGCAACATCCTCAGCGATGGTTTGGGAGCAAACACTGAGCCATGGCTGATAAAATGGGCCAATGACATAGACCCTGGAATGGGAAATAATGGTACGACAGGGAGGTTGTACGGTGCCATCTGGAATTTTGGGAAGCTGGAGCTATGTATATAAAATACGATTTAATGCAGCCACATACAATGCTGCTCATCTAGCAATGAGAAACACCACTCATTGTAATCTCTACAAAATATCCTAAATTTTTTTTTAAAAAGTAGTAGGTAGAACTCTGGAACTGATTTTACCTCACAGCTATCACCATATTTTTATTTACATTTAATTTCCATTTGGTTGTACATATATTCTGGGAGGAGGCACATGTGTCCTGCTCCATGTCTGGAAATTCCTAAAACACCTCCGACACAACAGAATTTTAAATGGTTGTGTCCAATTCTTTTTGCTGGAAGATCGGAGTCTGTAAGCTTGAGTCCTTACAGTAGACTAGTGCTGAAATAAAATCTACTTTTTACAAGTTTCATACTTAGGAACACAAGATGCAAATTGTTTATGCAGAAACACAGTACATAAATTACAAGTTGGTGAAGAGCTATGGTAGAATGATTGATAGGACTTCAGTTAAAGATTTTTAATGACTTACTGTTGTACATCAGGCAGTAATCAGTGGGTGGTGTAGGACCCAGGCCTAATTAATTAGCAGATAACTATAAGCCATGAATATATGCTAAGAATTAACTGAGTAAAAAACAAATGTTCTTTGGTATTTGGTGGTTTAGAGTTTAGTAATGAGATTGTAAATTTGAAATTAATTTTCTGTAATTTATTATCTGAACCAGATGAAGTCACTAAAGAACATGAGTGCTTCTAGTAGTTTTCAGAAAGGAGCTAGCTAGCCCATAATAGAAAATGTCTGATTCTATGTGCCATTCCTGCTATCAAAAAGACTGAGTACAACAGCTTCATATCACACATTTGAGTGGTGCTGCTGTTAAAAAAAAGGAGGAGCATAAGGATTGGGCTTCTCTGACAGCTGTCTGCATCACCCGGCCCCAGCGTGTGCTTTAGGTTCTGCATCCCTAAAACTGGGACAGCGCTGGCCGTGTTTTTAAGGTTCTCCATGAAGGATAAGTGGATGAGTTCACCTCACGCTGCCGCTGGGACTGGGAGCACAGGAATGCACCAACTCTCCCTCCCCAGCGGTCACAGAGCTGGCACGGAACAGCGACGTTGGGAAAAGGCTGGGAAGGGAAGCCAGAAGCTCCACAGCAGTGCAGCCACATGTGGGCAGCCACAGCCATTAACTTCCTGCCAGTGGTTTGCCGATTTCCTTCATTCTGCTGTGCGCAGACCAACTGCCCCAGCGGCCTGAGCCGAGGTTTCCTTCTGCCTGCCACAGCTTCCTTCCAGCCTTGACAGCCATTTCTTCCCTGGGATGGGGGGGAGGCCCTGGCACAGGCTGCCCAGAGAAGCTGTGGCTGCCCCATCTCTGGAGCGGTTCCAGGCTGGGTTGGATGCGGCTCGGAGCCGCCTGGGATAGTGGAAGGTGTCCCTGCCCATGGCAGGGGGTGGGACTGGATGAGCTTTAGGTGCCTTCCAACCCCATAACATTTTATGATGAGCTATTCTAATATGTATTTTCATTATAAATAAAAAAGGACAAATAGGACCTGGTTTTAGCAGACATACAGACAAGTTAGATTTCTCCACAGTGTTTTTACCTGCATTTCTGCTGCAGAAATACCCAGAACTAGCTCATTCCCAGGCTGTTGTTGTCTGTACCATTTACCTCACAGGACCACCTACCTAGGCTATCCTGGCCTCATATGGGACAGCATCTGAGACCATTTTCTGGCACTGGAAATTTCTCCTGATATCACATAGTCTGTCAGCTGAAGTTAAAGGAAGTCTTACATAAAAATCTTTCTCTTTTAATGTCACTGTCCTTACAAGGTCTCACAAAACTTCATAATCTCCCTTACAATTTGTTTCCTGCACTGTTTGTCTCATACCACTTCCTTTTTCTCTCCCTGCCACCATTCACACACACACGGGAGTTTTTCTTCCTGCTGCCTCACAGTGCATTCTGAGGTATACAAGATGCTGCTGCTTGCCAGTGGTAACAAAGGAAAAGCTGGTTAATATCAGTAGTATAGGGATGCTTTTAACTAAATGCTGGCTCAGAAAGGAAAGTAAAAACTTCCTAGTGAAATGTCCCATCTACAGAAATACCCAAGCTGGATTATGTTTTAAATGTCTGCCTTTTAATATTAATAATTCAGCTGCTTGAGTCATGAACTGGAAAATAGCTAGGGTTGTAAGAAGCATGATTTCATCCAAGTTCCATGATATGAATGGCATGTCAGCAAAAAAAAACCATCTTATTTAAAAATACGAGCAAGGGTATACTGAGAAGAGCTGAGAAAATCCTTTGAGAAAGATTTCATAAATATTCATTAAAATAAAGCCAGAAATTTGTTCATTGTTCATTGCTTCTAGCAATGCCTTTCTCACAATTATTAACTCCTAGTTTAAATAAATGTCTGACTGCCAGACATACGTGGGCAATAGGTAGGCGTAATCAGCTTATTTTTGTTTGGTGATATATTTAAGAACAAGTACATAACAGGGATGATTGAAAGCAAAAAGATACTCTTAAAACATTTTATCAATATTTTTGGGTTTCAAAATCTCTCAAGAAGTTTCAGAACTCTTAGTCTGAGCAACACAACCAGATACAATATTATTTGCAATAGATGATCCAAGCAAATGCCGCCTTTTGATAATCTTGTGACATAGTTCCACCTTGGACTCTACTGTGCTCATGAATAACTAGTTGGTAAAACAAACTGGGATATATGGATCTGACATTTTTGTGCTTGAACTTACTCACTGATCAGAGCAGGGCAGACATGGAGCATGTCAAATTTTCTTATGCAAATGTTGAGATTGTAGCAAAGTGCTTCTACCTCATGAATTCAGTATTTCAGCCAAAATCCCTTTCCTGTGATTTTGGTTCAAACATATTATTTACTCTCTTGAAAATCCCCCAGTGGTTTGGCTCAATTGCTCCAAACCCAAGCAAATCCAATTTGATACAACAAAGTAAAAAACTTTAGAACCTGTGAAAAGTGTGGTTTGCTTTTTTCTTAACCGACTTGCCACTGTGAACATTCCAGAAACATTCCTGTCATTAAGGTCTGGCTCTGTCTCTCAAAGCACAGCCCAGTTCTGCCAGTGCAGGAATCTAACTGCCTGTGGATTTACTGTGTGGTGAGCATGCATTCTCTTAATTAAATGGTAAGTGTTTCTTTTCAAAGATAAAAATAATTACACTTTTTGCATCTGACATAGCAGCAAGCCCTTCTAAAATGGAAATTAGCCACCAGCTTCAATTTTACCCTTGAGTCTTGCCACATATTTTGCCTTTCAGATCTGATAATATGTCTTGTGCTCAACGTACTCTATAAAAAACTGGGACAGTTTCTTTTTAGTGCACCAGAATCAGGAAATGACTACAGAGTGATCCCATTGCTGTAGAAATCTGTCTAGGTGCTCCATTTTGGCTGGGACTGCTGTGTGCTGGGGGAAAATCCTTGGTCCCCCAGGACAGGAGAAGAGCCTAGATTTTTGAGGGAAGGAGAGTTCCAAATCAGTTGTTCAAGTATGAGCTAAACCAACACGTGGTGTCTCTGATGAAGAAACAGCTTTTGCTTTTTCGTACCCTGATTTGGTGTGCCCTGGCCAAGAGTGAATATCTAACACTGTTCCCTTTCCAGAATTCCTGCATATCCTGCTACTGAAATAAAGGAAAATTCCTTTATTTCATAGGTACAGCTGTTCTGAACCTCTCACAGTAGAGAGGAGTAGGTATAGTAGAGAAGTGTCAGAGTAAGTAGTTGTCTCTCTCTCTTACAAATCAATGGGACGCTGGAGCCAGAGATGTTTTATTAAACTGGTCTGTAAGCCTGTTCACTTCTTCATGTGCAGTTTCCATGGTTGGGTGTGGGTCAGTCTTCTCTGTTTCTAGGGCTTCTGATTTCAGCTGAGCCTAACACTTTCTCAAATGGCTCTCCAGGAAACAGGAGAGGTCCTGAGGCTTGCTCTGGATTGTCGGAGGCGTTCGCATTTCTCTGGGTGATTTCCACCAAGGCAGGAATTCTGTAGGTGGATGCTGAGCTCATCTCACCGTTCACTGCTGCTGACAGGGAAATTCTCCTTCCTCACCACCATGCACCCTTCCGCTCTATCTGGCACTGTCACATTCATCCCATCTGATGTAGGAGAAGGTGGCAGTGTGAAAGCCACCATCTGTGGTGGCAGAAGTTCTGACTGTCCCAACCATTTCAGAGACCTTCCCTAAAGCTCTTCAAACAGAACATCTGAACACTTCAATTTGGCTTCACAGCAGTAGCATAAACTTCTCTTTTCTTTCTTCTTTTCTCCTTTTTTAAGCAGAGGAACAGCTCGGCTGAGCTTTCTGTTTGCTTCCCAACTGTCCACACTTTGCCCTCAGCCTTTTACCACCCAGAAAATGCAAATCCCAAAGAAGTTACACCCAGTTTGTTTCCTTCCCCTCTTTTTGTCTTTTAACAAAAACTCTGCTGGCTGCACAGTGGCAGAGCTCAGGTCTGAATAGAAGAGCCTCCACCCAGCTGATGCCACAAGGGGAAGGGTGGGTTTGGATTCACTTGCAGGTTCACTGTAATTTTCAAAAGACCACACTGGGCTGACAGTCTGCTTCAACTCACAGCAGTTACTTTTATTAGTTCATTAACCCCCTCATTTAATTACCAGGGTGCTTCTGGAATCTTCCAGGGCAGTTAAAAGCTTCCCTAATAATTTTCAAGATACCATTTTTTGACTTGTGTTTTAAGGGATGTGGTTCCTGCCGCATCCTTGAGCCCAAATGGGGCCTGGGACACTTAAAGATCTGAAGTTCTTAGTTCACAAATGCAAGTGTAGTTCTTAGCATGGATTTCTTAGCAGAGGGTAGGAATAAAATCAGTTGTGATCAGGGTGCAAAGAACCACAAGGCTCTTGAGCTCAGGTTGCATTCTTGGTCAGAGTTGGTGACTGGAAGATTGAGCACAGAGGAGTCAGACACATCAAGCTCCAGGACCATCAGAGATTTCTGACCCTTGCAAGGTGAGAGCCTCTTTCAGGACTGCTTTGAAAGGTCACTCAGCTCTGCAGCTTAACTTTCTTTCTGCAGCCTTTTACACGCTCCTGGTGCATACAAGCTCTTTCTTGCTCTACCCACTGCAGTGAAATGATTGTTTGCCCTGTGATACAGTTCCATGGAAGTTATCCCAAGCAATCTGTGTTCTTTAGGCAGCTGCCATCCCTGGAGACTAAAAAGCTATCTTTATTCATGGAACGAAATCAATGTAATAACCATCGTGGTCCTTCCTATTTACTTGCTTTACTACCCTCCTGATTCACAGGGAGTACCTAATATTGTTCCCAATTGCATTCCTCATGTAACCTCTGTGCTCTGAATGATGACAAGTGTAACACACAGACTTTGTCATGCACCCTCCAGGAATTACATTTACATCTCTCAAATGATTTTACAAAGACTGGAAGTGGTATTTGAAACAGTGTTACATTATAGGCAACAGCCAGCCAAAAAGGTCAATAAAAGCATTTCAAGTTCATTTCATAACCAAGTAGACAATACATAATCCTGTTGTGCTTCACCCCTTTCCTTAATAACATATTTAAGAACCTTGTTTTGAGTTAAGCAAAGCATGGAACCTAAACCCAGAAATTATATCTAAAATCTGGCTTCTTAGGAATGAAAACAAGGACAGCAATGCTGAGTCATTTATTTTTCAGTAGATGATCATCTCAACAAATTGATTGCTTTTGTGAGTATTTCAAAAGGTTACTAAAGCACTTTAAAGTAACAGAGACATACTGAAATTTGAAAAAAACATATATCCTTTTTTTTCAGGAAGACAATCACCTGCTATAACTTCATAGGACATTTCTGAAGGATTTCTCTGGCATTGGAAATAAATTTAAAAGAAAACCAAAACAAGTAAATCATCGCCTTGAGAATCCCCTTTAGAAGGATATTTTATAACTGATTTAAAGTCAAGTGAGATCCGTGACTTGTGGGTTTCCCATAAGATTATGCATTTTGCAAGTTGCTTTATTTTTTTTTTTCACTCACTGTGGTATTTTTTCAGGAGTATTTCTGTATGCAGGTGCTAACCCAGCCTATAGCAACACCACAGCACAGAAAACTGAGTGCATTCTGCTGTTCTTAGTGAAATAGCACATACATTCAAAAGCAGTGAAAAATAAGCATTGCTGTGATTAATGATCCTCAGTTCCTGGAGAGGAAGTATGAGACTGATTTTCTCTGGCACTTCTAACAAAAAGCAAGCTCAGATAATTTTATTATTAACATAGGTTCTTATATTTGTCTGCACCCTCCTGCTGTGGTAAACTGTAGCTCCCTTTGGGATTCTTAAATCACAGAAAGGGAACTAAGGAAATAGAAATTAGAAGAAATAAACCCATGCTGAAAATCCTTCTGGATTCTGTTTAACTCAAAGGTGACCGTGACTTACATAAAAGGAAGGAAATTGCTCTAGGCTCATATTCTAACTTGCACTGGAGGAATCTCTGAAGGCTTGGAGTTTTCACTGTAACTGGGTAAACATGCAGGGATCTATCTTTTGCACCTGCCAAAATGTACTGGAAATCCTGTGACAACAGGTTTTTTGGCAAAAGTCACTATTTTGCTTTCAGACATGACCAGACCTAAGAAATGCAGAGGTGCAGAAAAATCAAAAGGAGAGAGGGAAAAAAGGCAAGACAGGTTTTGAATCAGAGAGAAATTCGCTCGTTGCCTTTTGAGATAGTTCAGATTGGTTTATATTGCATCTTGTCCCACTCTGAGTGGGTTTTCTATTTGTAATAAAGTCTGGCAGTCTCCCACGCCTCACTCATATTGTTATTCCCAAGTGGTTTATTCCTCCACACTTGGCTCCAAACAAGCAGAAAAGGGATAATATGAAATAGATCTCTAGCCAGGTACCCAAAAATTAAAGAGACACTTTCAGAGTCATAATTTAAATGTATTTCCTTGAAAAAATGCAGAGTGGGAATGTGCAGAATGTCAAGCAGTTGCTGGGCATTCAGGTTTTAGAGAGAAATGAGGGAGTTTCCTCACCAGGAGGGTTGGACAAGCATCTCTTATTATGGAACAAGAAGAGCTCTGGTCTTTGAAGCAAAGCTGTACCCAGGTAGTTTTTTAGATAATTACAGTTTATCTGTGTGACTGACACACTTGGAGAATGCGCTCTGCTCTGACTGTGTCACATAATCTCACCAAGGTAACACAGCCATGGTTGGTACTGCTCTTTCTTCTTTTCTCCAACCCTGATATCTCAGGGGTGAGTTATCACTCACTCCGTGCCTGTGGTAACTTTCTGTTGTTGTTATTGTTGAAAGAGTGAAAACATTTGTGAACACTCTTGTGTGTACAATTCCAGAGCCTGAATCACTACAGCATTTGTCTGGGTTTATTTTGGCACCAGTTTAAATGTTCTGGTCTACAGCATTTGTTTATTTGCTTAACTCTTGTCCTAAACTTCCAAAAGAAACCACCGATTTCCATTCAGTCACTCAGTTGCTTTGCTGAAAACCAACACCACTGGGGATTCAGGGAATACAGTAACAGTGAAAATCTCCATGCTTGCATGGATTTCTTTAAATTGCCATTGTCATCCACTGTGACACGCAAACTCACAGACTGAGACCAAGTATCCGAAGTCAGCCAGGATGTTGCAGTGGAACATCCTGGACTCTGCTGCAGTGAATTCCCTAAAAGGAGACAAAGATGGTTTTACAATCCAAACCCCAAAAGGTTTATTAGAAATAAAAATAGAAGTGATTTTAAATAGATCTTGAGAGAAACAAGACCTTTGTACACAAGTCTCTCCCTTGCACAGAGCAAAAAATGGAAGCTGGGGGCTCTACCCAGCTTTCCTACAACCCTGCAGACATGCAGCTGCTGAAGTGTTGCAGTGCTCCTGTTTCTGCAAGCAGTTGCAAGGAAGCCAAGAGATGTTTGCCGAAATCCTGAGAGGAGCAATTATGTTAGGGAACTGCCAGGGAATTGCTTTCTGCTTGATATCATACACTGCCTTGCCCATGAGCTGCTTGAAAGAGGGCATTTCCTCTTTCTCTGGCATTGCCAGCACCTGTTACTACTTTTCTTCAGGGCGGCTTTACTGCCTTTGAGTTCAATTTCCTTCCCAGTGCATGTCCGAGGAAGATCTGCCTCAGGGAAAAGCAAAATTCTTCCCTGCTATTTCTCGTGATGCTGGCAAACATCTGCTTTATGTGCTTTAGAATCTGATCTTATCTGCCACTCCAAAGTGCTTTCTTCGAGGTGCATCTAAAGAGCTACTGATCATTTTTATCTTTTCTTTACCTCAATTTTACTTGAAGCCATTTGTAATTTCTCCAGCAAGAGAGGAAAATCTGATGCTGTGGTTCTCATCCCTGAAGTCAGGCTTGTGTCAGCCTTTCCATTATATAAACCCTTATTTTGAAGAGTTTCAAATTCAGCTATAAAAATTCAGTCTAGGCTGGAAACTGGCAAATTAAGTCTTTGCATGGAATGTTTCTTTTAATTAAAATATAAAAGAACTGCATTCAATTGCCTTTATGTTTCTCAAGTCCTTGAAAGACCTGTCAGGCTACAGTTAGAATGCTCTTTCTATGCTTGCAAGATCAATTTTCAGAGATACTGAGTGCTTTTATCTCTCAGTTTGATGCAATTGCTCAACCTTAGATTTTCTGTATTTTTCTAAAGCGTTTTGTTAGTCAGGTTTTTCACTGTGTCGATCTACTTACAACAGTTTAAAAGTTTGAACAGTTTTCTTTCCTCTGAGTATATTTACACTCAGAATGTACATTACTTTCTTATTCACTTCTATTCCTCTGCTACTTTTTAATAAAAATTTTAAAGATTCTTTGTGTTGTGCTGTTCTAGCTATGACTGTTGATTCTTAACAGGGAAGTGGGACAGGGATAATTTAACTGACTCATTACTTTTATGGTGAGGAGTTCTTATTGCAACCTTGTTTACTGCCAGATTTTACCAAGTAATTCTGCCCACAGTAAAATGTGAAGGACGGGATGGACAATGCTGATCTTGTCGTTCTGGGAGATCAAAAATCACTGTAGGTCAGATGTTGAGGGAGGTTTTCCTCTGTTCTCAGAAAATTCACTGGGGATTAATGTGGAAGGAATGGAAGAAAGGGGAACTTTTCAGTGAAATGTGATCATTGATTTATATATTTATTTATTTATTCTTCTGTATTAGACTTCTGCCTTGGATAGGTGATGCCAAGTTTAAAAAAAGTCCATTAAACATGACTTTTATTTTAGTGTTTTTTTCTGTACCTGAAGTTGGTATCTCCATGTTAAGTGGAGATGTGTTTTGCACAGAAAAAAGCGGAGTCACTTGTAGACAGAGGAAAAAGCCGTGAAATTACCCCTGCAAATGGGCCAAATGCCAAAGGACTGTAGGTTGCAATTCAGTGAACATTTAAGCATATGCTGAAGTTTATCCCTTTCCACTTATATGGGCTTAAGTTTAAGTATGTGCTCACATCCCTTTGAAATCACACGATTCAGTGCCTTGGTGAATGGAAATTACTCAAAGCCATGATGGGACAACTGACAGGGATTGCATTTTGCAAGATCAGTAAATGCATATTAATACAGATTACAGGAATGTAAGCTATATTAATACAGGCATGTACTTGCTGTCCTCAGAGAACTCCTCTTTGCTATATATTCACCTTTTTACTATAACTGGTTTATAATGCCAATGTTATTATAAATATCAGAGATAAAACCTCACTTCTTAATTGAAAACCATTGTTTTTTCCCTCAGTACAATACTATTTTTAGCCCTGAAGTTTTATATTTCTCTTCTCTTGCTAATCCATATCTCCCTGGCAATGTCCCCGTGTTCTACTGTACTTCAAACAATTTGGCAACTAAATGAGTGTTTGAAGCTGACTTAATTACATTAGCCTGAGATGCCAATTAGATATTTGTAGAAGGATCTTGCTGAATGCTATTTCTTGAATAGCTGAGTAAGGCACACTGGCCCTCAGTTATTCAGTCCCTGCCAGACTGACAATAGTGTAAACTGAATCTCTTTCTGCAGGCAGCCACTCCGCACAAAGGATAAACACTGGATGTGCTTTAACTCCAACGGCCTCTCGTTGTAATCATTAAAAAAGATAAACTTCCAAGAAATGTCCTCATTTAGTTGTGCTTCGCCTTTGTTTTTATATGAAGCCTTGGCAGATTGACCAATTTTTGAGATGAAAGTTGGAAAACTTAGAGCAAAGGATGGGAAGCCGGTTTGCTTAAATTCTCTTTCAATTATTCACTCAGAAACAATGTATCAAAAACTCTTGTTTATTCAAGTTAGGCATAACGAGCAAGGACAGCTCCCATGAAGGCCAAGCTGATTGATTTCCTAGTTTATTTCTAGGCTTTATGCAAAGAGTTTCAAGAATGGGATTGAAGTCAGGTGTAACATCCATTCAGGCTGTCAAATGATAATGCTCTGATCCCAGTAACAGCTTTTCTCCTAGTAATTCCCACTAAATCCCACTCTAAAACCCTAAGGGCTAACGGCTGTTCAGCAGTTCTGCAAAATTCGACTTTTAGGAGGCTGGCTATGAATTTCAAAGGCTATCTGTGGGTGTATATTTATGAAATCTTTTACCTCAAGCAATCACGATTCTGTTATTAAGTCTGGGCAACTGCTCTGTAGCTTCAATATATTGCTGTAGTTCAAGTTTAAATATTGATATGGCTCTAAAGGTGCTTGGAGTCACAGCAAAATTAATAAATTAGCATTTTGGCATCTAGTATGAAACCTATGGAAGGAGCAAACCTTTATGTACTACATTAGGTACTGCTGCTCCTGTTATTCTCTGGTCCTGGGAAGTTTGTCTTTGGAGTGGTGCGCTGTCAGAATCAGGAGCTTTGCACGAAGGCACAAAGCAGAGCCAGAGGTGCTTACAGAAATAGCAGTGGCTTCTGTGGGGCCTTTGCTCCATTGCAGCTCTGCCGGCTGGAGCGAGAGCTTCTCATCTCTGATCTTTTGGCAATATCCTGCAAAGAGCCGCCCCATTGTATTGCACGGCCTGTTGCTATGGGAACAATAATATTTTTAGTAGTGCCTTTCGGCGGAAAATCTCCGGTTTCTAGTGAACGCCGCCGGAGCCGCGCAGCACCTGTGGGGCAGGTCAGGGCCCCACGAGTGGCTCTCGGTGACGAGACAGCGAGGGCTGAAGGGCTGCTCTGAACCCACCGCGGAGCTCAGCGCCCATCTCCGCATCTCCGGGCTCCAGCCCGTGCTGCAGCTGCTCTCCCGAGCACCTCTGCCCTGTCAGTGGGAGCTGGTGTGCAATTCGGGGGGGGCTTCATACCTGAAGAGATAAGCTGGATCTAAGGAATAATGCCTATTACTGCTCATTACTGGATTTTTTAAATTTAAGGGTAATAATAACAATAAAGTTACATGGTTTTTTTTTTTTTGTCTGTTTAAAGAAAAGAGAGGAAGTATTCTAATGAGAGAAAAAAAAGCCTTTAGGGTATGTTATTTGTGGATTGGTACTATCCTCACAACCTTTTCCTCCTCGGAATGACTTTTTGTTGATGCATCTCCTTTTGCTCACCAGCTCTACTCCTAATCCGCTGTATGTAATTAATGCTTGCACCAAGCCCTGTTTCCCACTGTCCTTCATTCCCTGCGTGCAACGCCCGGTATTTTTGGTACAGACAGGATGCATCACAAAACATGTGCCAGTACAACCACTGCTGATGTGCAACTCCATCACCAGTTGCTGTAGATCGTACAGACTAACCTACCTTACAGGCTGTGAAACCTGTGTTCATGTTATTTTTGGTTATTGTCACAGAGCACGTTGACTTTTAAACCACATTCCTGCTACCACTCTAATTTCTCTTTCCAAAAAGAGCTGCTTGAATTTTCTCAGAACTAGGAATAACTGGGCTATAGAGGTCACTTTATGCTCTCAATAAAAATGATTCCTGAAAACACCCCCAAAACTCCCGACTAAGTTGGCAGCTCAGGGGCTGAAATGACTCCAAAACGTAGCGAGAACCGGTTACAAAGCAGCATTTTGGCTGGAACCCAAGGAATCTGCCAGCAATTGTGCAGGGAATGTGGCTGTCCTCCTGGCGCTGACTTAAAACAGAAAATTGAGGACATACTAAGGACTGGGAAAGTGATAATTTTATCTGGAATGTCATGGCCAAATTCTGAGGACAGCATGTAAGTGTCTGTAGAGGGAGGAAAAGAGACCTTACTTCAGAATGACCTCATCCAGAAGAAATCCAAGTGCCATATGTTCCTTTGGCCTGCATTTCATACCATAAAGACTCTAAGATACATGCAAGGGAGAGTGGGGGTGGCTTCTCTTTTTTAGAGGAAGAAACATGTAA
>VZTG01002805.1:36973-52526 GCA_013397845.1 Melanocharis versteri | reverse complement strand
GCCCTCACGGCCTGAGGGGCGGCCGCCCGCGGTGCCCGGTGATGCCTGGAATTGCGGGAAGACGTGGAATTGCGGGTTCGTCCTAGCAGCCCTTCTCCCGTGAGATGTGCTCCTGGACTACGGCAGGATCCCCTGTGCCCGCTGCAAACGTTAAGTCTCTTTTTTTTGTGGTTCGGGGTTATTTTAACTCTGTGCTGGGCCGTAAGGAGGTTGCTTTGGCAGATAAATGGAAAACAACACAATGGTAGCGTTGTGGAAGGATTAAGGATTCCCTGCACGGTTGGAATGCGCACACACTGTAAAAGGATTAAGGATTGCCTTCACAGCCCCAAGGCTGCCAGAGCTCAAGGAGCGTTTGGACAGGGCGCTCAGGCACAGGATGTGACTCTTGGGGTGTCCTGGGCAGGGCCAGCACTTGGACGGGATGATCCTGATGGGTCCCTTCCAATTTGGCATATTCTGTGGTTCTGCACAGAATGATGCAGAGTGATGCTGTGAATGGGGTTGTGCCAGTTCACCAGGGCAGGTTTTATACCATGTTCTGTCATGGAACTTAGCTGTCCTTGTTCCTTTCAAAAAAACCAGCCCACAATACAAACTCTGTTCTCTGTTTTATCTTAGGATGTGCCAAGACTTGCCCTAGTGTAGTAACTGAATGTTTTCTTTGAATTTACTGCCTCGTTTCCATTGTTTCTTGGTGGTAGGTACTAGAATGATCATAAGACTGTTTTTCACAAAGATGTTTGGTTGGCGTGGGGCAGTTATAAGTGGGGATTAAGTAATTAAAGGTAATTTCATTTGATCAAAGGTAACTTTCAAACAGAATCCACGGGTGTGCCCAGTTCAGGCTTCTGGGCAGGGGATGTTGGCCGTGGGCTGCCTGGGTTGCATTCCCCCCTCTGCACGGGCATTGAAAATTGAAAGGCAGGGGACAGAAGGAAAGTGAGCACAGGAGGAGGGAAGGGTCACTTCCCCTCACCTTGAAACCACTCGTTCTCTCCAGATCCTTTCTGCAAAGGAATCACAGGCATCGCAGTGACCTCAGCTTGAGTAAGGTCTTCAGTAAGTAATGGGGCTTAAAGATTCTTTATCTTCCCCCTGCCCCCACCGCCCCTGTCTTAAAGTATATGTATTCTTATTCTGGGAGGTTGTTGAGCTTCATTTCTAAAATGTTTTTGGTATTTCATTGATGGAATGAATTTATGTGGAGTTTTCTCTATCTTGTTTTGAAATTGTTTTGTCATAGCAAAGAAATGAAAACCTAATTCATACATTTTAAAAATAATAGCATCTCTGATTATTTTTAATAAGGTTTCTAAATTCATTCTTTTTCTCCAGAGAGAGAAAAACCTATTCAAAATTCTTATTGTTTGTTGCATAAAAAATTCCTCTGAAGCACTGTAACAATTTGAATAAGCAACCAGAGCTGCCCTTTGGGTTCTCCTCTTGCTGTCAATCCTCTTCGCAGTTCCTAGTAAAAAATACCATCGTGTTTCCCTAGCAATTTCAGATCATGTTAAAGCAGCGTAGTCATACGGTGCCTTGATGTGTGTTCTCACCCCTGCACTGCTCACACCCATATTTCAGGCGGTCTGGAATGAGAGAAATCCAGGGAGGAACTCCTCAAAGGCTGCTTTGCAAAGAGCCTTCACATATTCAGCCTAATAAGGTTTTCCATAACAGAGCACATGTGGTGTTTATGGATGTACTTTGTGTCATATATTTAGTAGTTTCCATTCCTCCCAAATTTTCACCATGAATCAACAGGTAGAGGCCCAAGGAAAATAACTGTGCAGATATGGAGTGATTGCTGGAGTGCCTCTGTTCCAGACTCCCTTTCCAGCAGTCTCTTTCCTTAAGTGTGCTTTGAAACTTTCATTTGAGCCCAGTTGTATTTTCACACAGAATGGGACTGGCTGAACCGTCCGTTCTCTTTTCTTTTTTTATCCCTCAAAAAAAGCAATGTGATCCCTAGAAAAATTTGTTAAAAGGAAAGGGCAGTCGGGTCCTAAGTGGCCAAGACCCCTTTTCCCAAATGGAAGTGAGGGTTCAGGAAACACTGCTTGGGAAGTACCTTGTAGATTCAGAACGATTCCATGACACTATGGTTGTGTCAGAGTTCAAGGGCAACTCCAACCAAAATAAGAGATGATCCCTCTGGAAAAAATCTCCTCTAGGTCAGGGATGTCTGTGCTGCAGCACACCCATGATGAGCTGCAGGCTTTGGGGATCAGTAAACCCACGGGTCTCACCCTGCGTGCTGAACAGACATTAAAAGTGTGACACAGCGGAGGCGATGCTCAACGGCGATGAATTCCGTCTATTCCACTTCCTTTGGCTTGCCCGTGAACATGGAAAGCAATTCCTTGTGTTTCCAGAGGAATCCCCAAGCAATTTTTAACAAATGGCAGTACCAACCACGACCACATTTTTTTCTCTAGAGGCTCAGCAAACTTCTGCAATTCTGTATTCATTTACTAATTCGTTTGGCAAACTGAAAGGCTCTCACTGTTTCCAGAAATTGAACTGTATAAACTCAAAACTTCCTTACCTTTGTAATTGATCCTTGTGTAGTCATTAAACTTTCCACATGTTTGGGGGTTTTTTTAGCAGTATCTGTGTGAACAAAACTATTCACAAGGTGCCACTTAGTACCTTGTGCTGTTGTGGTACCTAATAGCTCTCCATCATGCGAGACATCTGTACCGAGCTCAGAGCTGCACCCCTAAGCCCCAGCCCAGCTTTCTTCAATCACATCCTTTCCTTCAGTAGCATGGGCTGGAGAAACTGTAAAGGGATAGAGGAAAAGGGGAGAAACATGCCTGCTTCCTAGAGTAAACTACTCCCTTTGCACTTTTTGTACATTCCTTGCTTTCTCACCTTTGCCAAATATGGTCTCCAAGCCCGTGACTGTGTTTGGAAAAGCGGAAGGAGATCATGCTCTGAAAGCATTTTGGTCTGCCAGAAAAGGGAATTATAAGGGTAAGACTGACGATACCCAGTATTTGCTTCTGATTGTGTTCTACAACTTTGTATCCATAAAGAAGCAGAGGAAAGAGTGACCTGGCCTGTGCTAATTCAGCAGCACTGTTGGATCCTTACTAGTTGGATCCTTTTGCCTATTACTTGCTTTCCTTTTTATCAAACCATTTTCCGAGAGGCATTTACTGCTTAGCAAGTGCATTGTGGCTGGCATTAGTTTTGGTGATTGAAACACAGATTCCGCAGTTTGTTTTTACCTCATGTTTTCCTGTGTTGTGAAATGACACGTGTGGACCCGTTCCTAACCCATCAGCAATTCCGTGGTGACCCTAAAGAGGCACGATTTCCATTTCTGCCAAAAGGCGCGCATGTGTTGTGCTTGCCTTGCGTGAGCAGCGGGGCTGTTTATGATAGGAATTTTGAGTGTGCAGGATCAGGGCCACAGTCAGCGTGGGGTAAAGCAGATGGTGCAGAGCACAGCTCTGGTTTCATTCCACTCCCAGGTACTGTGAGGAGCCAGCAGGGAGAAGGTGTTTCCAAATGCCTGGAGGCAGCACTCACATACTGTGAAAATCCTGATTACGCTGACAGACTTACCCCGGGCTTACATCTGTACTGAATTACAGGAACTCCCCATGTTTCTGCAAATCACAACTGTGTTTTCTGATTGCTGCAGTGTTTCTGCTTCCCTCTGTGTCGATGGGACAGCAGAGAGGGATGGGTTCTATATGGCTTGGTTATATGTGGGTTAACCATGGGTGGGTTGTATTCCAGATAGGCTGTCTGGAATAGGGGTTTCTTCCATGCCTCGGAGAATTCCTACAGCATTGCATGTTTAGCATTTACAGCTTGTGTTAATGATGGCTATAAAGTTGTTTGTCTTCATGGAATTAGATATATCCATAAGGCATTTTCCAGCTCAGCTATGCTGAGGCAATAAAGCAAATTCTGTTGGCATTACTCACCGCAGTAATTCTCGAATAATTAGTCATCCTAGGTAATAGATGTGTGATGTGTCCCAGTCATAAACTGCATAATGCGGGCTATGGACATAAAACACGGCAGCTGCTTGGGAAATGCAAAACCAGAAATCAAATTGCTCAGGTTCTATAAGGAGCCAGCTTCACACTTGCCTGTTCTCAAATCCTCCTCTGGAGCTTTTCTTTCACTTCTAGAGTTAGGAAACTCTGGTTCTTTTCTTAGACCTTGCTTAAGTGGATTTCCTAGTTTTTCACTTCAAATTGCTTATTTGTTACTGAAAAGCACTAATGTATATGCACGCTTGTTTTATTTTCCCTCTCTTTACAAAGAGGAATATCAGTTGACATTGATATTGATATTGATATTGGGTGGCTTAAAAGCAGGAATATGGGTGGGGTTTTTTACCTCCAGTTTTACCTTTTAGCTGACATTCTGCTATCCTGGCATTAAAAACTTCCCAGGGTGTAATTCATCCTGGTAAAGTGTTATACATAGTGCTCACAGTGTTTAGTGAATGTTATACACGGAGGAAATTTACTGTTGGAAAATAAATCATCCTGGACTGATTCCAAAAGTGTTCAGCAAGTGTGTGTGTGTTTGTGCCTGGGTTTTGCCTGTGTGGATTTAGATTTTGTATCCGTAAACTGGTGCTCAATTTCCATAGAAACGACAATATTCATAATATGCTAAAATCGTTTCAGTACGTGGTATGACAGCAATTTGCATCAGTGCTGTATTACATTTGCTTCCTGAAGAATTTCTAAAACATATAAATATGTCCTTAAGGAGATCTCTGTGATCCGTGCAACAACAAAGGAAGGAGGCAGATTGCTCAAAGCGCAGTGTGTCATGCAGTAATTTCCAGTGGGCTAATCACATTAACAGAGAAAATACTGGTGCCAGTTTTACTTTAACTAGTAAAGTTTTATTGAGTGCTACTGTCCCTAGCTGCTGCCCTTAACTTCATCTGATTACAAAACCATCTACAGTTTGGAACTGGTTTTATAGCTTACCCTTCTTATAGGGGAACAGCTGGCAAAAAGGAAAACCATTAAATACCAATGCTTAAAATACAAAAAGTGGAAAAAAGATCATAAATATAAAACCAAGTTATTGTTTTTCGTAAATCTGTGGTGATGACCTCACTGGGCTTTCCAAAATGCAAAGTGATCTGGATCTCTGAGGCTCCCCTGCGTGTTTTGAAAATTGGTGGAATAACCATGGTCGTGATGAAATCCCACGGGGAAAGCCTTTTTTCTAGTTGATTCTGTTCTAGAACCAGTCAATGATAATTTGGATCGAAGAGAGATCCCCCCAAAATAAACCTCCTCACTGCTTTTCCTGTGCATCAGGACAGAGCTATTCCTAAGGTGTAAGTGGCTGCGACCCAGAAAATGTTTTAGGATCTCAGCTTTATGCTATTGCCAGACCAAACCTTTAAAGGTCCCTTCCGAGGCAAAGCCAAGCACTCCCGGTCCCTAGCACGCTGCTTTCTGTACCAGGGTGTGTTTGGATTGACACTTTGTTGTGTTGGACACATGGCAGAGTTCCAGGCCCTCATCGGTGACTCGTGTCCCTTTGCAAGGTACAGAAGTGGCTCCGAGAGAACTTGGGGCAGCCAGTATTTGGGTTCCTGGCACTGCAGGTGAAGAAGTGACCTCATGGGGAGTTTAGTGCATTTTAACATTCCTGCGGCTGCCTCAGAACGCGTTTTCTTGTGCATCCCTACAGCTCTCTGTGTGTGATGTATTGGAATTTTGTGTTTCAATGGTCTGCGGCAACCAGCAAGTGAAGAGAAAGTCCTGTAGTTTGGGAATCATTGGAGTTCCATATGCAAGCCTTGAGCAATGTATGTTGAGTGATATAAGAGTCTCCACCGACCATATATTACTTGTTTCTGTGAGTTGGTTCCAACCTCGCACACTTAAATCTTTTTAACCCCAAAATTTTACCCAAGGGAGTCTTGCTCTGACTATTATGCTGTGCATTGGAAACAGTAGACTGGGATCAAGGCTCTGGATCAAAGTCTGATCAGCACAATACCTTCCACTTGAGAGTTAATACACCCACAATATTAGTCATAAAATATGGAAAGGAACCAAGTTTCCTGTTCCATGTCTCCAGGCATATCCAAGTTACTGTATGCTTGGAATGAGGACTGTGGGATATTTGTTTGGTGTGTTTGAAATGAGCCATCCAGGAACAGAACTGTGGATTTGATCTGTATTGCTAGTAATTGTGAGAGCTCTGCTGTAAGCAGAGACTGGCACGGTTTGCTGTAAACCAAAAACAGAAATTAATGTCTCATCGGGACAGTTGAAATCAGACAAGAGAGAAACTGCAGTTAGTTGCAAGCAGGGCCGTTCTGGAAGAGACCTCCTAGGTTTTCGGCTCCAGGTTTCTGCCATAGCAGGGAATTGCCTTCTCACGCCCCATTTATGCAGTTGCCAAGCCCATCTTTAATCAGTGACAGCCTCAGCATTAAGCAAACTTAGGCCCCTTTGATTTTCAGAAAGCAACTTGTGTGGTTTGCCTCTACACAGAGTCTGATTTTTACAGATGAGCTCAAGCATCCAAATAATAACTTTAAGAATGAATTTTAGTCTATGCGTTCTGCTAGTAAAATCAAAATCTATAAATTATGTTCAATTAATACATATTTATGGTTTACCTTTTTCAGCTCAGTCACAGGTCACTTAGTGAATTACACAGCGTTTCTACTTCTTCCATGATTATTCTAAACCTGATATTTTGCTTTTGTGTAAAATAGGTGTGTCCATTTTTATCGTTAATGTTGGCTAACATTCGGATATTGCCTCTGATAAGGGTGAAATATAACTAAATACATATAATACAGCTGCTGGGCTGCTGGCTTTAACAATTTTATCACCATCTGAAAATTTACTCGTGGGCTCGAACCTGGGTGTGAGAGGCAAATGAAACATGACTTGAGATTATTTGTGGTAAAAATGTGAGAGTGTTCTTGCTTTTTTCCTTAAAAAATGAAAAGAAAATGCATTAAAACCTCAAAATTCAGAAGAGATATGGGATCCAAGATGTATTAAACAAAAATGTTTTTAAAAATCCCATGAAAACTAGGTGCCTGATCCGTGATCTGAAGACATAGAGCTTTGGCAATATTGTAAATGCCCATGAATACATTTATAATTGTTTACTTTAGAGACAATATTTGAAGGAATTTCCTATAACAGTAAAAAAAAGAACTTGTATTTTATGTCTCTTTACTCAAACCAAGAGATGGATACAGCTTATAAATAGTCATTGCTACATGTCGTTAAAAAGGGCAGCACATTCCTTCTTGATTCTTGTATTTCACACAATTCTACCGCACAAAATACAATTTATGTTTTTATTTTATGACGATTGAAGTAGCGAAAGTTTAGACCATACATGTTGTTACTGTGTCCAGAATTCTGAGGGTTTATGGTAGCAGGAGTTCTGTGAGTGAAAGAACCTGTGATATGAAAAACATTGAAAATTAACAGGAACAACTATTGTTTTATCCATCATATATGTATATAAAAAAGTATTGACCTACCAGCAGCTGCAAATTATTTCAGCTTTAAGAGTAGATTTTGCCAAATACATGCACTCAAAGTCCATTTTCAGGGAAGAAATGTAACCTGAGGATCAAATGACTCAAGGCTTTCGTGGGCTGATACAGAAACTGCTGACACCCAGTTGAGGAAATTAGTTTCTCAGGGCTTTTTCCTCTGTGGTTTTTTTTTTTTTTTCACTGCTGGATGTGGTGATAGTTTCTATTTCACAGCATTTATAAGGCCTAGCACTGGGGAACAGAGGAAACTAAAGTAGTAAAACTTCCTCTAAGCCGAGGCAATTATTTTAGCAACTGCAGAATCATGATGCTACAGCAGCTGGTGTCATTCCAAGAGCATTCCATAGCTCATTACGGCTCCGTAGCTACATGTCCATGATGTTCCATGGACATCAATGGATCTTACTTCAACCACTCCTTAGCTAAAACGTGTTCCTCCTACCAGTAGGCACTGTGCAGTAGTGTACCACTAGCTGCACGCTCCACAGGAAGTTCTTTTCTCCAGGATTGGGCTTGGAAAGGTACCTGGAGCTGTCAGTACCCCCTCACCTGCTCGCACAAGCTATTCACACAACATTTCGTGCCTGCAGCCTGTGGCACAACTCAGGGATTTATTGTGAACTCTTAGCAAGCAGCAAAGAAAGGGGAGCAGCCTCTTTCGTCTTGAGCACTTCCAGAAGAAGAGGCAGCGTTTGCTCTCTAGAAATACAGAGGGACCTCTTAACAACGCATTCTTTGAACGCTCTGCCCGTGCCTTTTCCTGCACTGGGAGAGGGATTTGCTTCCCGACGCAACGTGCAATGCCGCAATACTCCTAAGGCAGCATAAAAGTGTTACTGTTCAGTGTCTGAAGAGATTTGTCCCTGGTGGAGCTGAGCTTAATGGTACTGTCAGTAGTCCAGAGCTGGCAGTGCAGGACCTACACGGGTAATTCATCCCGAACGGGAAGGCGAGGAGACAGGAGGTTTTCATTTCAACGTGGGGAAGGAAACACAAACCCACCTGGGAGAGCAGCTTGGTTTTATTGCACAGCTCTGTCTGTCTAAAGTCCTCTCACAGGAGCTGAGCCTTGTGCTTGGAAAAGGGATGGAGGAATGTGGAATTCTGAGAACAGATAAGAACTGATGGGTGCTAGGCAGGATAACAGACTGTGTTGATGAATGCCAGCTTTGTTGTTACAGGAAAGCAAAGCTTTACTTAGGTGATCTTCTAAAAGAGGATTCAAGTTTCCTCGTTGCCCGCAGTGTTTGGTTACTGGTGGAGATGTTTCACTAGGTTCATGTGTAATTGAAAAGACAGCCTGATCCGAGCCATTGAACTTGCCTGACAGGAATTCGGAAGAGGGCATCGGTGGGGCTTCATCCACAAGCCCAGGACGGCGCTGGGGCTGTTAATCCAAGCAGCCATTTGTGTGATGTTACCAGAGCAGAACGCTGGAAAGGGTTCTCAGAAAATTCTTAATTCATTACGTGTTCAGTTTGGGCAGGCAGGGGATGGTATGTTTTCAGAAATCCTGGCACTCATCCAGGCCCAGCTGAAAACCCTCTAACGTATGGAGCTGCTGACTTTCAGAATGCTCACACATTCCCAGAGGGAGTGAGAGAAATGCTCTACCTGCAGAATTTCGGCTCCTTGTTATTACTTACACTGCAACAGTGCCCTGAGGCTCTGATTTGCATGACACACTCCTATACAATGTTTTGGCTGGGATTTATCACCCTCTGTGGAATCAGAGAGGTTTTATGGTTTTTAATTACTAATTGACCTTAATCAGCAGTTTTTGGTTGCTCTGGTGTTCAGAACATGCTGCTGCCTACATTTTACATTTCTGTGATTCAGTGTGCCACTGAATTCCATTCTGGCCAGCTTTTGCAGTAGAATTTGATAAATGCATTCTTCTTCCTCCTTACTTCTTGGTTCCTAAGCAACACTTATTTTTTGCCAGGTTAGTTATGCCTTTCCCTGGTGCTTTATGACACAAAGTAGACAGTAGTTTTGCTGAACACAGTAAGTGATTTTAGTGCAGCAAGGGGTTTTTTTAAAGAGTGTAAAATTGGTTAATTGCCATTTACACGTGTAGCTGCTCTATTAATTTTGGAAGTATTGATGATTTCATCCTAGATCCTAGAAAAAAGTGCCTGCAGCAGAAAAAGGCACATGCAGCCATTATCCACAACAAGAACAGTCTTGGCAGCACAATGCAAGAGAAGAGCTTTATTAGACAGTAACTCCTGTCCATCGAGGAGTCTCTTTCCAGCAGGCTGTAAACTGGGGGCTCACAAGGCTGTATCTGCACAGCAGCTTTAATGAAGTTTATTTTATCTGTGGGTGAAGAGGTCATTTCTGCCAAAGACCTTTCTAAGGGGCAATAGAGCCTCATTCATAAGAATGGGAATAATAAAGTGAGGAAATTCACCCCCCAGACAACATACCTTCTCATATTCATAATAAATAGCATTTCTTTTGAAATACTTCGTGTTCACACATACTTAGATAATTTACCAAACTTGCATGAAGTATCGATTGATTTAAATATCAAAAAAGAGATTTATAGCACATTTCTCCTTAAAAGCCTTGTGGTTCCTTTTTTTTTTTTTTAATCTCCTTTATCGTATTCTATCTCTCAGTGTGTGTTTGGGTTATGTGTGTAAGCAGAGAATTTAGGATTGGGTGAGGAATGCAAGTAGTTGCCTCATGGACTGGACAGTATGAAATTCAGACTAGAAATAAAATACAGAAGTTTCAGTGATTGTGTTTAACAACTGGAATCAGGTGTATAATAATATATTTTAGATGAAGTCTGGATTAATTTCTAAAACATTTGCCTGCATGTTTATAAGAGCATTATTTCAGGGAAGTTCTGTAGTCTCTATGACATGAGCTGCTACACAGATGGTAATGGTGGGCTCTTCCAGCTTTAAAATCTATGACTAAATCTAATTCTTACTGTCTTCACTAGGAGCTGCTGTGACTGCTTTGAAAATCTCACTGTTAAACTCACAGTAAAGAAAGCAAATGAAAGTTCTTGCAGTATGCAGTTGCAAAAATCAAACATACTAGCGGGTTTAAAGCAAACCAAAGGCAGTATTTCTCACAGTGCATTAGCCAAACTGGCTATGAGATCAAAAATAGGAACAGGTTCAATAGAAAACCATATCATTTCCCTCCCAATTATTGATTGTGACACAGTAAACTCAGGAAATCCCCGACCTGCTGGGTGCTGGAAGGGACCCGTTTCCCAGACAAGAGGCATTTGTTACAGCTCCAGGCAGATAAGGAATATGCTGGATCAAGCTTTATTGCTTTTTCCAGTGTGTGCAGGAGGAATGCGAGTTGGTGTTTCTCTGATTTGCCTGGTTACTTCTGCTTTTGAGTTCAGTCCTCCTGTTTGGTTTGTGAGTAGCTCGATTACTGAGCCACGTTGATGACGTTTATGATCCATTACCTAACACTTCTCTGCAGCAATGACATTCTAGCAGTTAATAATTCTGAGTTAGAAGCGAGCTGAACGAAATGGCCCAGGCAAAGGTGAAGGACTGAGGTGTTGGGGTGGGTTTGGGGTGGGTTTGGTTTTTTTTCGGTGGAGGTAAACACTGAGTGTTTAGGGGTTGTGATTGTTGGGTTTTCTGCTGTTTTTTTTTTTTTTTACCTGAATCATGATAAGGGAAAATTACAATTTATTACCAAAGTGATCTCTGATATTGCAATCTGTAAAGTTCTGTATGCATGAAGCTTTTATTTGGTGTGTAGTCATGAATCATCTAAATGCCATTTCTAGTATTTAAAAACTATTTAAAATATCCTGAGCCTTACAAACACTTCATTAGCATTCTTCCTTCTGCAGACAAGCACCATTCCCCGTTTAAAGCATCCTTCTCCCTTAAAGCTTGCATTGGAAAGGCACAGCATTTTGTCAGCTGTGCACCCGTAACCTTGAAATCAAATCCTTCACAAGACCAAAAGAAATACTTAGAATTATATTTTGCTATAGTTGTACCCTTTTGACCAGTCTGTATTTTCAGCTCTATTGTTGCATGGGATAAAAACGTCCTGTTGTGTGAATGCCAGGCAGTTGGTAGAACACTTGCAGCAGTCTGTGGTGCATTCCCCCTAAACTAGGAAAGCTTTGTTCTGGAAAGAGAGAAAGATTTTTCTTCCATTGTAAAACTTCAGTAATTTTGAAAAGATAATAAATCTTCCATCCTGTTTATACTTCCTAGATTTATGTTGCATTACAAGCTCGTGCCTTGCCCCACTTCTCTTGCTCTGGTCTTTTAAAGTGCACTAGAGTTCAGTTTTAAACAAGAGTGCAAGTTTTAAACAAGACAGGTGACCTTTGTGTAAACCCCCACGCGTTAGGAACAGATGAGACTGTTCCCTCTGTGCTGTTAGTGGCAAGGAAACCGTGCTGGAGATTGTAGCTGAGAAAGACATTTGGCCAACGTGCCAAAGCTTCAAAGCACTGACACGCTGATGGCTGTGGCAGCCTCTAAATGTGTGCTGTAACCTCTTCAGATTGTTTGGCTCTTCAGACGCCCAGTAAAGCCAGAAAAGTGTCCACACCCCTTGCTCTCTGACAGCCAGAGAGCTGTGACCTGTGCTCAGCGCCCTGGTCCAGTGGGAGGTGTCCCTGCCCACGGCAAGGGGCTGGAACTAGATGGTCTTTAAAGGTCCCTTTCAAACTAAGCCATTCTGTGACTTCTCCTGGCGTCCTGGCATCTGCTACTGAAATGTCCCCTTTTCCTACAGAGGCACACCAGTTGCTGTTTCCAGAAGCAGCCATTTCAGTAGGACTACAGGAATTTAAAGGCTTGGTTCTGTTTCACTTGGGGCCATAAACCTTATGTAACTGGGAAATGGGAGACTCCTCCAGGAAGGCCACCACCAGCTCCAAAGTTGTGTTGTTTCAGTGATTACAGGAACTGACACGAGAGGGATATCTAAGGTCACATCCCAGATTTCCAGAGTGACTTTATTGGCATCAGTTGAGTGACTGCACATTTACATCAGTGCAGGCAGCTGAGATCAGAATCTGGACCTTTGCCTATGAAATACGGCAGGGAGTTGAGGAAAGTCTGTGTTAAATATAGAATAAGCTAAGAGCAAAGCTCTGTTTATGTCATCATAAAGCAGGGAATAAGCCACGGGTGGAATCTGAGCATTCCCAAGCAGCACATCTGTAAATTAATTACCAGGGTCCACCAAAGGAGGAGAAGGGAATGATGTAAAGCTTGTGACTCACCAGACTTCTATTCATGTTTTAGTTTGCTGTTTTCAGTGATGAGTGCCTGGCAAAAGCACAGCGTCCACCTGGGAATGCAGGGATGTCCTGCCTTTTCTTTCCCCTGTGAGGAGGGTACGCTGAGGACAGGGGCGTGCAGAAATGAGCCGAGGTGAAAGGAAATGCACAGTTACTGTTCTTGGAGATCTGTGGAATATTGACTCTGTGTGTAGGTCAAAGCCGGCTTCATTCTTCCTCTAGTTGCGGCAATTCGGCTAAAAATAGCAGTTCACAAAGCTGTTCTTTAGGCAGACCAAGTTTCCTGGCCTCAGGCATGACTAGGAAGAGCGCTGGATTGCACATCCCAAATTGCATCCTTCCTTGTTACTGACAGCTGTGAGTCACCGGTAAGAGAAACACGGCGTCTCGAGCTAGGAAGAATTACCTTTCTCCAGCTAGGAAGAATTACCTTTCTCCAGCTAGGAAGAATTACCTTTTCAAGACTGACCTAAGGGTTAGAGAAGCAGTTATAAAGTTACCATAGGAGCGTTAGCACTTGAATCTATTTTTTTCTATAAACTGTCTTCCCAAGACCTCGCTTACCATTATTATTCCTGTTTCTCTGTAACTTGGAGTGGAGCTCTCTCTCAGGAAGAGTGCTGGCACAAGGAATGAGAGTTTGCCTGTTCAGCCTTCATGCTGGAGCTCTGTCCAGGCTCCTGCACCACAGGACTGTCTCCTTCCCGAGGCAGGTGGCACAAAGGGCCAGTCAGGGCAGAGAAAGGAAACGGAACACGTGTTCTTTTCAGGATCTTGGTGTGTCAGACATGTCCGGCTCGGGAAGAGCAGGGTTAGTGGCAGCCTGACCTGAAATAACCAGCACAGAGCACCTCTAAGAGCCCCCACCCGGGCTGCAGGATGAGCCTCCAACTGCAGCCATCCTCTCTGCACACATTTAATTTTACGGGCTCGATACACACAGAGACTGCATAGCAAGCACTAAAAATATATCCTTTCCTAATGGTGTGCTAAATTCAGTTTTAACTAGTGTATGTTTGAATTAATGTATTCACTGCACTCAAGTTTAAATACCTATGGATGTTCAGGATTTTTTTCCCCTCAGGGAAAAAACACTTCCTCCAGCTTTCACAACTCTTCTGTTCCTTTCACTGAGCATCCTGGAAGGGCTGTATAAACCTTGGCTACAATTCCTGAGCATCTACAAATATTTTCTTAAGTAGAATATTAATAGCACATTATCTTCTAAGGCCTCTCTGCTTGAAGGTCAGCTGAGCATTTTGCTGACATAAGCCTACTTTTGTTTTTGCAAAAGTGGGAAAAAAAAAGGAATCTTTGTCAGGCCCATAAAGAGAGAAGGTCAAGTTTATAGATGTCTGGCAGAGATTGCCCTTGGATATTTTCATTTGCAGCTGGGTGGGGACTAACAGGGTTTGGTATGGTTAACAGGGCACTGGAAAGTCACGGGCTCTGTTCTCCTCCTGTCCTCTAAGAGCTGTGCTCTGTTGCATCTTCTTAAAAATACATTTTTTTTCCTACTTTACTACTAGAAAAAAAATATATACACATTTGATCAGATACTTATCATGATACTCTGACGTTTGCCTGGATCCATGGCGCTACTACAGCTGATATTAAAAGGGGATCATAATGTTTGTGTTAAAGGCAAAATGGCATCACTAATCCAATTTGCATTTGACTATTTATGGATTTAGGTCTACATGCATTCTTTTGGTCTTGTAAATGTGGGGGAAAGGCAGGAGTAAAAATTGGGATAGAAAATTCTTTTAAAGGGAATGTAATTTCAAGGAATCGTAGAATGGTTTGGGTTGGAAGGAACCTCTGATGAGCAGGGACAGTAGATGGAAATGTCAGGGTTTCTTAAATTTGAGATTTTGGTGTTTTGTGTTTTTTTGAGAGCTTGTATTACCGTGCTGTGATTTCAGAAGATGTTCTGCCTCAGAGGTTAAACTCTGCAGGTTTTACAGTGCAGTTGTAATTTTATTGTACCACTTTTCAGTGTGGACAAGGCCTTATGCAGCAATCTGAAATCCCTAAATCCACTTTTACTTCCACGTTTTCCTGCTGTAGCATTGAAAATTTCAGCACAACGCTTAGTTATTTCTGAGTAGCTCTTTTTCAATGGAAATTTTACAGTGGGACATTTTTGTTCAACCTGATGTGAACCAAATCAGTTAGATTCAACCCAAATTAAAGTTCCCTCAAGACAGCACTACTGTATTTTTAATCTGGGAGGAATCCCACAGGGATGCAGGGAGTCCCTTGGCAGGGACCAGCTGGAGCTTAGCACAGAGGTGCAGGAACTAGAGGGCTTGGTGCAAGTGCCTGTTTAAGAGTTAATGCTTTATAAAACCTGGTTTGACTAAAAATTGTTCGTGCTGACTCACGTTAGACAGGTCAGACCTGCAGATTTACTTCAGCCTAATCGTGTGTGAATATTAATTTCTGCTTGACTCAGTGTCGTCCAGGACGGGGTGAAGTTGTATTTTGCAACTGCAGCACATTCATACTTTAACCCAAATTCTTAAAAATGATTGTATTCTGCAAAGGCGCATTCCTGGCGTTTGCCACAGCCTCGCCAGAATTGGAGGGTTTGGGATTTGGGGCTGTTTTGTGGCTGGAAACGGATCCGGTACGTTCATACCTTCCAGATGTTTGTGGCCAAGTCAGAAACATTTAAAACAATCAATATTTCGAGGGGGCGGAACAGGGGGGGCCATGTAAGACCACCTCGCTGTGGGGGGGAGGCTGGG